>ML780021.1:289495-412716 GCA_009831015.1 Picea engelmannii | reverse complement strand
AAGAACATTAAGCTGCAGACACATAAATTTCCTGTTAATAGAAAACTCACACATACACAGAAGAAGATATTAGTATGGAAATAACCGATACAGTGTAAATGATCATATAATTCTGTAAATGCAAATTGGTCTTACACCCGCTGATAGATGGTGCAGAGGAAAGACAATAACCAATTACAGAAAGGTGAAATTCCTTCTCTATAGTAGTGGTCGTACTAAAGTATAGCGCTACACATCGATTATGAGAAGTAGAGAAAAATGAAACATGAAACATGAAACATAAAGAAAACAAACTTGTAATACAGTCAGGACGGGATTGGGAATCTTCAAATTTTGCTTGTATTAACTTCTTAATGCCAAAACTCAATTTACAAATCAATACCAAAAATTCCAGCCCCTTGTTCTTCTTTTGGTGATCTATTTATACAAAATTTGCCCTTCCCTACTCCTATTTTCAAAAAAGTGCCAGTTGCTTGCCTTTACATGACTCAGTGCATATTATACATATGTCCATAAACTGGATACAAGCTGTGAAAGTTCTGCTTGGCAGTTGTGAGGAGCGAAAACACTCCATCTCTTCTACTTTATTTTCAAAAAGGGCCAGGTGCTTGTCTTTGCATGGACTCAGTGCATATCCTACATCTGTCCATGAATTGGGATACAAGTTGTGACGGCTCTGCTTGACAGCTGGCCTTGGCGAAATAGCACTCTCGGGCCAAATGTGGAAGTTTATCACCTATTTGTGTATTAATGATGTCAAGGGCACTGAGTTGTGCGCTTGGTTGAATCAAACATTTATCAACTTGAGCCATAACTACCCTGTCCATCTTAGAGATATCTGCCAAATATCTTTCATTTTTCTCCTTTAGATCGAGGGAGATCTGATCTATATTCATTTGCCTTAGTGTCCCTGAGTCGCCTCCACTCTCCATTCCTAGCAGCTCACCATCTATGACATTGAAAGCTTCTTCTAACGAACTGGTCACCTTTTGAGCCTATTCTTTACTTAGAGCAATATTATGTTCCCGGTCTTTTAACAAAATGTTACCTCTTGTTTGTTCAGCGATAGTGAGCCCTGGAGAATCTGTGGAAAATCTGTTGTTGGTAACTATCACTGCCTCTTGAAAAGCTACCCGAGCAGCCTCTGCGTTCCTTTCCTTGAAATTCATATTCTCCGAAATATGATGAATTAACGCGCAGTCTTATCGGATCACCCCTACTTTGTCTAACAGACTTTGTTGCACAGAAGAGATCTTACCCTTGATATCAATCGCCCGAAATTTAAACCCTTCGACGTTGATCATTTTGCTCTCAGCAACCTCTAACTTAGCTTGTAGCTCTGTGATCATATCCCTCTATTGACCAGCCTGCACCCGACCATCTCGGATCACTGAATTTGCTTGTTCCAGCTTGGTTTTGAGGACTTTGATTTCTTTCTTATCGGCCAATCGGGCCAACTCTATTGCTCCACTCGCTTGACTCTTAGCGTTTTCTGCAGCCGAAGCTACTCGAGCTTCAAGAGTCTTGATCAGTCGATTCTTTCTCTTGAGCTGATTTTTCAACATCGCAACCGAGAATTGGTTCGTTGACGCATACGCTCCTAGCATCCCTGCTATCCCTGTGGCGAATTCATCACTCTTCTTTTTTTTTCCATCTGTCATTACTTTGAATTTTTTAACAGTGGACTCTCCCTCTTGATAAAATTCCCTCTTTACTACAACTTTTCTCTTTATGTCAAAAAAGAACTCATTAGGGGGGAGTTCCTCTGCCCTTATAGGTCTTATTTCTTCACCAAATATCCATCCCTCGCTAACATCTCCCTGTGACGACTGCAATGGAGTGACAGAGGTGATCGGTTCCCCGATTTTCTTTGCCGCCTTTCCTGGTGTGTCGAGTGAGCCCTGCTCCTTCAGAGGATCAGAGGCCTTCGTCTCTGTCTCCGGTTTCTGAGTCTCTGGCAAGTCTGTGTTTTTTAATTCCACCTCTGGACTATGTTCCTTGGGTGGGTCATTAGTCCCTTCTTCTGTTTCGGGATTCTTTTCATGCTCGGGACTCTTCTCCTGTTCGGGATTCTTTTCCTACTCGGGACTCTTCTCCTGTTCGGGATTCTTCTCTTGTTCGGGATTCTTCTCCTTCTGTTCTTCCTGACGTTTTTCAGTGTTAGAAGTTTGTCCCTCGGAGCTTTCAACCTCCTTATCTTTATCCTTGGAAAGTCCCAAACCTCCTAGCACCACGGGGAGACATCTTTTCCTATGCTCCTGAAATTTTAAAATAGAGGCCCTGTCTTCGGGTGCTAGAGATCTGATTCGAAATTGCACTTCCGCATAGGACCTCGCCCCTCGAAAAACATCATCTGAGGGTGAGCATTCGTGTTCAAACCTATTTAATCCAAAATTTCCCAAATGGGTGCTTACAATTCTCTGAGGATCATGCTTTTTGTACTCAATAGAGACTAGGCTCAAGTCTTCTAAGGTTGCAGCCTCAGCCTTAGCATGTCCGAAATCTAATAAGGAATAGGAATTAATCCGAACAGGGAAAAATGACCATACCTTCTTTGATGATGCTTTGAGATCTTTACTCACTCCGCCAATCACTGTTTGTCGAACAATCTCACGACAGGCCATCTTGTCGGGGATGAACAGTGGTAGCGCCAGAGGAGGAACAACAGCTCTGAAAACTCTAAAATAGGAGAATTCTTCTTCTACGTACCAGTCTGTGATACTGCTCAGATTCGCAACAATGTTATCCGAGATGCGGGGTGGCAAAAGACCAAAAATGGCGATGTGCAGGGGCACCATCACCCAGTGGAAAATCTCATAAATAAACTTATTTGCATTATTTTCCCACAGCTTGTCGTGGTACTCATGCACAGTTTTTTCTTGGGTTGGACTCCAAGCCCAATTCATCAAAGGAAAAGGTGTCATGGAGCATATTGCGTCCATGATATACGCGGACATGAAGAATCTGGATGGTCTCCCGACTGCTTTTTTCTCCCGGTACTCTGTGACCCTGTTGAACAAACTGTCAGAGAGCATCTTCGCCCAATTAAATGAGAAACCTTCTGCTACCCGAAAGATGAGAGGTACCCACTGGATGTAAAAATGCGCAGTATCCTCACTTCCTAAAAGTCGACACATCATCATCGCCACATACATATACTGTGGCTCGAGAGAAGAAATTGAATACAAGCCCTTGTCATTCGCTCTGAATGTCGCGGAGCGCGAAACCCAATCTTTTATCAAACCAGGCATGGTTTTATCATATTCTTCGCACTCCTTCTTTTTGAATTCCTCGGGGAATTCATTGCCATATATATATTCAGAAGTCACTGGTAGCTTATACATTGATTGGATATGCTCTGGTCTGAAAGTCCCGACCGTGGTACGCCGGTCATTTATGATAGTTCTGGTGGGTAGGTCGATGTGATCCAATGCCCATCGGATCATGTCGTAGTATGGGAGCAACCGAGGTCTGGTTGCAACTAGGCGCATTCCCGACTGAACAATTGTCTTGTACTTAGTGTTCAGGTTGTCCTTTACAATATCATTGTCATCTGAGTCTGAGTCTGAATAGTTTACCAACTCAGATTGCAAAATGTCTGAAATAAACGACCGGGTGGGTATTGAGCCGCCAGTCCGAGGCGAAGTATATGAGACATTGTCTAGACCCTGTGCTGCAACCTCGACATTCGCTTTCGCTGCTCTCCTTGGAGCCATGGCTGACGCTTATTTGTTCTCTCTTCTGCAATAGACCTGTGTATACATGCGGAAATGAGTTCTCTCGGAGAAAGGTGAGCTCTGTGCGCTTATGAGAAATGTTTAGAAAGAATGAAACTCTCGTATATATTTGAAAACTCTGTACCTTTTGAAATAAGTCTGTCAAATCGCAAATAAAACCAAATTTAATGTGTAAATCCGATCTTATTTATTCGTGGATTTACCCTAATTCTTCATTAATGTCATCAATGTTCGGCGGCTTGACAGGCAATCGGGTTATGGAGAGCAAGTAAATCCCTCGTGAAGTGTGCCAACCTCGATACGCGGGACGTATCTTGCTTAATTTCATTTTTTTAGAATTTCAAATCTTAACGACTTAAAGAATTTTCTCGTCTTTCGCTGTATCGTGAATTTCCTTTTCACACTTTGACTATTCAACTCGCGAGGCTGCGAGTGTCGGTTTTACCTTAATTAATAATAACCGTGATTTGGTGCATTCTTAATTATATAACTTAACCTAATTGCCATATCGCGACTCGGGAATTCGAAGACAAACTTTTGGGAGAATGATATGTCGAGTCGCGATATCGCGATGTGGCGATATTTAAGGCTCGAATTAAGAGAAGGAAATCTTAGATTAGGCAACTAATTAATCTCTCTATAATTATGTCGCATCTTCGTGAATTGGAGTTTTGGACACCTTAACTTGATGAAAGAAAGTACCGCGTGATGAAGTGCCGAGAACCAAATTTAACCATGGTTAGTTTTTTACCCTTAGTCTCTGACCAAGGTTATCACAAAGTCATCGTGTTCTCGGCTATCAGGGCTGCAAGAACAAAACCTCAGGTCTGACGGATGCCGAGGCGCGAAACCCCGACGACGTCTAATCATGGGTTAAAGGTTTAATCCTAGTTAATGCCTTGGACGAAAATTAGAACCGAGTTCGCATTTTCGCGACTCGGGACTTGTGAATTCAAGAAATAAAGTGTCCGACTTGCGAGACCCCGAAATAAAACCAAAAGAACAAACATACTTGCGAAAAATGGACCTTTCTTGAAAGTGACAAAGCATTGCTATTCATGGGACAAGATTTCAGAGATTTATGATTTCGAAAGGAGAAGAAAAGCAACTTTAGATCTCAAGTATCAAAAATTGAAAATTGAGCGAGGTGAAAAACAAGGGTGGCTCCAACAGTTCCCACCTTTCTGGCATTCGTATTTGCATCTCCAGGTCATGAAATCTTAAGTCTGGAACAACATCACTGTTTTTGCCTCAGGATCTCAGGCTATCACGGCGATATCTTGGAAAGGTTATAAAAAGGGCAGATTACAATGGCATTTGAAAACAGGCTACGTGTTGCCAACAACACACCCACCAGCGATATCTAGTTTCAGGGCCCTCATTGGAAGCTTATCCTGTTATTTCCTTGAAATCTTGTGAGCTATTTATGCGTAAACTTACACAGGTCTGCGAGCTATTATAAGTCTTCCTTCACCGGTCTCCGTTTGATGGCACTAAACTGATGCTATGTAAAAACTTTATAAACCTTTCATTGTATATGAGTAATTTTTCATCATGGAAAAAGGACGTAATGTCAGTTAGCCAGCCTATTCTCTCTTACCCCTTTTTCCTAAGTTTTAAATTGTGTTGGGCAGCTTTCACCTACACCTGTGCGTCCTGCTGGCTGGGCAACATTTCCCCTACACCTGTGCGTCTGTTGGCTGGAAAGCAGTTCAGGTTGCCATAACTCATTTTTAATTTAGGTTGTCGTAACTTGTTCCTAATTTAGGGGGTGAAAGTATTTTAAATGAATTAATTATTGAGTAGATGTTGGCTCTTAAATTTGTAAAGTTTTCACTTTTTAAAATTTATAAATTATAACATACTTTTGAAACTGCTTGTTTTTCTCAATTTTCCTTTAAGAAATGTTTCAACTACAACTTTATATTCATAGAAGTTTCTTTTAATGAAAGATTGTTAAAAGTTTTTCTTTCCCAAATAAAAAAAATAGAGCCTTTGTTGTATTATAGTGGTCCTTATCAAATGAGATTTTCTATATAGTGATGGTTATCAGTTAGGCTTTCTATATGTTATTAAGGTTGTTATATGGTGATGTCATGGTAGTTTCATTATTGATACTAACGTATAATATGTAATTGATCGTTATCTTATTGCAGGATAAGTGAGATAAATGTAATATTGATTATTATTTATGGTGTATTATTAATGTAATGTCCTTGAATTAAGCACATTGAAATTAATGTAACGAAATGTAAGGAATGATTATGTAATGGAATGTTAGTGAATGTCATTGGAAGGTGTTGTAATATAAGGTAATGCAATGATATTAAGGTTAATACTAATCTTCAGTGCRATTATTRGTTTTGGMATGTTAAGGTCATGTAATGTCATGATTCATGCTAGAAATTATAGTAATGCTAATTTGAATACTAACATCGTCCATGGTAATGATAAGGTAGTATGATGTTTAGGTTAATGCTAATATCCATGGCAAGGTTAAGGCTAATGTGGTCACTGCTTTATGGTAATGATAATGTAACTTTTTTAGACAACATATAAGGGGGAAGGTGATTGTCCTTGCAGGTGGTTATGATGATATAAATTGTAAAGTGGTTGATGTTGTGGTAGCAATGTTGAAAGTTTATTTACATTAATTAATGAATAGAAATTCCTGAGCAGAACCTTGAGTCTTTATGATGTAGTAAATAGGGCTATGCAATTAATTACATGTACTTATTTAAGGCAGGGTTGGTAACTCGTCGTTTAATCGAAGTCAAATGGAGTAAATGGTTTGTAATTGATGTCGGAGTTCTTCTGACTTGCGTCTCCCGTAGAGGTCGTGGTTGTCCTTGATTTTGTAGTACTTGGTTGTCTTCTTTGCGTGGTCTGCTTGTGTTGGGCGGGTTGTAGACACCTCCATGTAGCCTTAGTACATAAGTCTGTGGGTGTGATTATGTTCTGTGTAAAGAATCCAGTGCCGTATCAAGAGTCTCAGGCCCTTAAAGGCAGGGTTTCCACTCTTGCGACACACCTGACGGAGATTACTAGTTTCTGCCTGAGCAGACGGCCAGGAGCCTATCTGACCTTCTCTCTCTCCGGAGTAGAGAACTAATATTACACGCCTTACTTTCCTGTGAAGAAATAGTAAAATCTACTACTATGGATTCTTCCTTTTGTGTTCGTACCGTGCATAACCCAATATGTCGTTAAACGTTTGTAGCTACGTATTGTGCGCCTTATGTCTAGGGTCGTTTATTGCTTGCAATTACCTATTGTGCACCTTAGTCCTTCTGGTTGTGTTCATCGGGGTTGCGTCTTTATGGTTGTCGGGTGGCGACGTAGAGTCAAGTGTGTATGTTCCTTTTCGCATGCGCGCACACACCTTAAACAAACAAACAAAAAATTGCACCTGTTAAAGAGTTGTTGTCGTAACGAGGAGGACGTTACAGAAGGACGGTGACAGAGATATCCACTCCTAATCTTGACAAAGAATTTGGGAGAGTATGTATTGGGGGTGAATCCTATAGCGATACTAGCCCAACTTGTGTTAGACCTCTGAGACACTTGGATCCATCCAAGGTACTCTAAGAGTGATTCTGGCCCTGTTTCATTTCAGGCCTCGAGAGGATCTTTGGGCTTAGTTACCCTGCCCATACACTTGTTTGGATGTCGAATGTACCCCCCAGGTTGTTGATTAGAATTTGGTGGCCTAGTTTCCATTATATAGGTTGACACACATGAGACTGCGAGGGGTGTATCGCAGTACCTGAGGGAGACTTTGTACTCTCTGGGCAACACCCGAAGGGACCGTCGATTGGAGATCTAGGTAACTTCTTCTCTTGGCAAATCATTTTCCTTTTTGAATGCTTTGGATGATAAGGACTTCATCTCCCTGGGTTGGAAGCATTCAAAAAGGTAGATTGTTTGGTTTGTATCTTTTTAAGATTTTCTTCTTAGTGGTGTGCTATGTTCTCCCTAGCTTGCCATAGCGAGTTAGTCAGTCATTTCTTTGGGTCTCTAACCTAAGGTGGTAGGCCACCCACTCCATCATTCATGAGGATTTTTCGGTCTCCCACTTAGAAACGTGGAGCCGCCTATTTATAGGTGTTGTTTTTTATACCATTGGTTTGCCAAAGTCAGTGTGTGAGACTTTTACTGACTTGAACGATCCTACAAGGGAAGAACTTGTGCATAAGATATTCATGGAAAAATTTATTGACGATACCAACCAAGGAACCCCTCTGCAAGGGGATTCTTATGCTTTTCCTTTCTTTGGAAATGTTGGTGTCCCTTTGATGGCCACTTTGTACATTCCTAGGTTGAATGTGAGCTACCGATTTGGTTGAGTACAATTCCAAATGTCTCGAATTTTTCTCTTGACGCTTCTCAGTTAAGAACCTTATGTCATGGGAATCATGTTGATGTTCCTTCATCAACAAAGTCTTCTCCTCCTCCTTCTACCTTCTTTGGTGAAAGTATAGCCACTAGTAACCAGAAGTCTAAACGAAATAGAAAGAGGAAGAATAGGAAGAAGAAATAACCAACCTTTACAAGTCATGTTGGAGATAGATCATCAACCTATGCAAGTCATGTTGAAGACCAACTCCCAACCTCTGCAAGTCATGTTGGGGGGAAACAACCAACCTCTTCTAGTCATGTTGGAGATGTGCAACCAACCACTGCAAGTCATGCTGGGGGCATGAGTCCAGTCACTGCTAGTCATACTAGTGATAGGCATGTAGCCTATGCGATTCATGTTATCAACCAATCACCAACCTCTACAAGTCATGTTGAGGAAAAGAAACCAACCACTATTAGTCATGTTGGGGGCATTGATTCTGTTGAGAAACCTAGATGGATATGATTTAAGCCTAAGTTCCCTTGTAAGATTTACAAGGGAGATCACCTTACTCATGTATTCCATGTCCTTTCAGAGGCACAAAGATTGTGGTCCCTGTTTGCAAGCTCTTATGATTCTAAGTCTTCTGAGGTTTCCTCACAGTCTATTCAGCTAGTGGTTGAGAAAGTGGTCATGCCGATGCAATATTCGATTGCTCCCATTCCTCTTTTGGGGGGTGATGCACCTATAGACCATGTTATCTTGCATCTTTTTCAGTTAGTGGTTGAGAAAGTGGTCATGTCGATGAAATATTTGGCTGATCCCACTCCTCTTTTGGGGGGTGATGCACCTTTAAACCATGTTGTCTTGCAAACTATTCAACTAGTGGTTGTGTCGATGCAATGTTCAGTCAATCCCACTCTCCTCTTGGAGAGTGTTGATTCTACCAAAGTGGTCACGTCGATGCAATCTTCTGCTGATCCCACTCTTCTCTTGGGGAGTGATGTGTCTACCGACTATGTTTTTATAATTTCCAATCCAGTACTTTTAGAACAAGGGGGCATTCCTCTCACTTCTAGAACACCCCCCAGAGTCCTAGGATGGTTTCCTTTGATTGGAATGACCTTGTTGAGCCTCTCCTTCCTTCTTCTACACCTTTTCAAATAAGGGTTGAAGTTAATTCAAAATTCATTTACCGGTGTATTGTGGATGAAGGAGCCTCCACAAGTATTTTATCCTCCTCGGCTTGGCAAGATTTGGGTTCTCTCGAGCTTGTGTCTGCTTCGCATGTGTTGTTGGATTTTGACAGACGTTCTAGTGAATATTTAGGGATTCTTCCTCAGTTTCCTATCTCGTTAGATGGGAAGAATGTCCTTTTAGATGTTATAGTGTTGCAAGACCCATTAGATTTAAATATGCTTCTCGGGTGTGATTATGTATAATCTATGAATGTTATGGTGTCTACACTCTTTCGGGTGATGCATTTCCCTCACAATGGAAGCATTGTCACTATTAACCAGTTGGCATATTATAATCTCCATCCTAATTCGACATTAGTTCAGGCTTCCCCTTTATATGTTCCTAGCATCCATGTAGATTATACCCCGCCACAGGTTAATTATGTGGCATCTTATCCTCAGTGTTCAATTTCTCTTGAGAAGGAAGTTGTTCACTCATGTTTTCCTTATCAATACTTGGTCTCAACAATTGATCCATTGGTTTATCCAATGGGGGCATGGAATCCCTTGCTTCCCCCTCTTGGTCTGAGTGATCTTGAGTCTCCTTTTGATTTTGATATCATTAGTTGTAGATCGTCAAGCCCTTATGCTTGTGATTATTCGTTGATAGACTCTGCCAGTCCTGGCTAGAACCTCATCATCATATGGAATATGGTCACTTTTCTTCGCCCTTTGAGACTTTTGACCCTCCTCATTTGTGTGATTTCTCGGATTTTGAATTGCCTTTGGATGAGGCTGTCCTTGAAGCCATGACTACGGTTTCTATACCTTGAGAAGACTTACATTGTGGTTTGTGTTTTCTTCCCTTTTGGGAGACTTTCCAGGTTAACTATCGAAGAGACTCTTGGTCAGATCCTAGTAGCGAGCTCTACTTGAACTACTACCACACATGAGCCGTAATTCTGTGTGGTGCTTTGTACCATATTGTACAGTCCATGTTTGTTTTTTTCAAGTTTTGTATTCAATAACACCTCTTATTTTCTGAAGTTTCTATCTATATTGGATCTATTAACTTCTGGTTGAGTGTTATTGGCCTTATATGCAAGATCTTGGAGACATTTTTCTTTGACTTTTGTTCATCGTATCGGTCCATTCTGATAGGTATTGACCTAGAAACTGACATATAGTTTAGATTTTTCCCTACTTTCATTTTTGAATTATCCATTTCCTGGTTCATTTGGCCTTAGGATCGACCCCACTAAATTGCGACACTAACCTTTCTTGTTGATAAGTGTGTTGTACTTTATATGGTAGAGCCTTCCTTCCATGGGCATCCTAGCTAGAGCCTCTTTTTGCATTTTTTTTCGATGCCGAAGTATTTCATAAGCTTAGGATTCCTTTTAGTCCCGCCATGATTACATTTCGAAGCCCCATTCTTCTTGGTATTTTCTGGCTCTTACGTGAGGGACTCCCCATGAGCATAGTTTGTTGTCTTTCAGGCTCGTTTAAACTTTGAAAGCAACATCTAATGAGAGCTTATTTATTTATTTTGGTCTCATCTAGATTACTTAAGAAACTAAGCCCCCTTGGAGTCTTCTTTAAGCCCCTTTCAAACTCTCTAAAATTGAAAAGATTGTCGAGCAATCTTGTTTCCCTTCATGCTCTCCAAACTCAAATTTAAAGGCACATCTGTTTGGCGGTAATTTACCCCTTTTTCGGTCTGGACGGTTAATTTACGAATAAAGGTATTCCCTAGGAACTTCGGTTCTCTAGGAGAGTATTCGCGGGTGTAAGTTTAACCCTTTTTCGGGCCTGAGGGACAAAATTTTCGAAAAAGGCACATTCTCCTTGGTTTTGGTTTATCTCTCTTTCGGTCCTTGGAGATTACTTACAAAAAAGGAACCCCCTTGGAGTCCATAGTTAAGCTCTTTTCAGACTCCCTAATTATGAAAAGATTTTCAAGTGACCTTGTTCCTTTCACACTCGTTAATTGGTCCAAAAAGAACATTTATTTGGCATAAGTTTAACCCTTTTCCGGCCAATAGATTATATAGGAAAAAGGTGCGCCTTGGGAGACCTGTATCGCCGAGAGAGTTCTCCTAAGTTATATTTTATACATTTTCGGGCTGACTAAACTTAGAAAAAGGTTGTGAGTCCATAGTTAATCTCTTTTCAGACTCCTTAAAATTGAAAAGATAACCGATTGATCTTGTCTTTATCACACTCGTTAAAATGGTTTTGAAGAGACTTCCTCTCAATATAAGTTTAACCATTTTTTTAACTGACTGGACTAGTTACGAAAAAGGAACTCCCTAGAGTCTTCTTTTAGTGTTTTTTTCAGACTCTCTAAACATGAAAAACCATCGATCTTACCTTCTCTGGGCTCGTAAAAATTAACATGGAAGGAGTCTTGTTGTGTCATACCTAATCGCATCACATGTCTCATCCTTGCGTCTTTGGCCTATTGTCATATTCATGTTCTATTAAATGAACCTTCAAATCATTCCTTAAATGCAAGCCTTGCAACACTTTTTCCCTTGCGATCTGATACCTTGACCCATGGAGGAATTTTCCCGAGTGTCCTTATCCTACACATGTCTTCTTGCACTGAGCATCAATATGCTCCATGAAGTTGGAACTAGTTTTCTTGCTCGCGACACTTGTTCCTCCTTTGTAACGTAGCATTATTTTATTCTTTTTCAAGCTCGTTAAAAATTTGAAAAAGACAAAAATATCAAATCTTCCAAAAAGATGGGATGGGATATACATTCTTTTTTCGACAGTAAGATAGTCACCCTTGGACAAAGCACATCCTTCTATTTGTTCACCAAGCATTGGGATCTAGTATGACCTTAGGAAGTTGTTCTCGTTACATAGAGTTGTGTCCTCCTCTGTTTGGTTACTCTTCCAAGCATATGGAGAGTTTATGGTGCCTCTTGTATCACAGACTTATGTCAAATTTTAGTTGCCTAGGTTTCATCATTTTTTCGTGCTTTTGTCCAGGGTAAGTTTTATCCAACCTGAGTTGGCCATTTTGTAGTTTATCTCTTGACTTTCATGAGTCAACCATCCCGAGAATCCAGACAAGTTTGGATTCAAAATCAATGAAGTTATGTGTCTGATGATCGAGATCCTCCAGTCTTTCCCCAACGGCATGACGAAGACCTCAGGGTAGTAAGTCTTACACTCCTATTATACTCCTACCTGAGTTTTGAATATCTTGAAGTTGTTTCTCGAGTTATGAAGCTCCTCATTTCCAACCACAGGTGTTGATGCTTCTTGAAGATGCATATTACATTGTATTTGTATATCTTCAAATGATTTTGAGATGTATATCCGTTGTGTATTGCTTGAAGCTACACTTTATATAGACATTAATATGACATGGATCTGTAGTGTACTTGATTGGAAGCCATGCTTATTTCATCCTAAGCATGGGTGCCCGCATTAGTGAGATTATCATTTTTTTGTAGATGGCACGCTCCCAAACTCTGGTCTTGGGCTCACTCAACTCTGTGAATTCCCACTAGTAAAGATATTGTAATGTATTTCGGGCATCAGTTTCTCTTTTGACCTCACACATTAGGGGGAATCTGTTATAGTCCAAAAATGTCTTGCCTATGCATACATGGCATTGGCCTTTCCACTGACATATTTTTCCAAAATACTATCGACGCTTCTTCTTAAAAAATTATTTTTTGGAAAATGTATGTGCCTTGCTGAGCTGATAGCCCGCGTACACATGTGTCATGCATACTAGTTATATCGTGTACATACGCAAGATGCATACTAGTTAGCCCACGTACATATGCAAGTTGCATACTAGTTAGCCTGCGTTTACCTCCAAAAGTTGCAAAAATATAAAATTACAAGGAATTTGACGGAGTTTACGGGCTATCGAGGGTTTCCCAACCATTTTACCCATTGTAGCCCGTCCCCAAACCAAATAACCATATTTTTCTCATACAAAATATGTCTTGGGGTCTCATTTGAAAGAACAAGCAAGAGAACAAGTAAACTCTGCCAAAATCCCTTCCCCTTCTTAGCCCAAGTTTTACAGCCCTTTATGAGATTTGGCCTCACCATTCCCCTCCAACCCTTTCCCTTTTCCCAAGAGATCAGTTGGTTGTGATAGGAAGGCATGGGAATGATGCACTTGGATCAATAATAGAGGATCCCAGACATCGTTCGTGGAGCATTCGTCGAAGAAGGTTGTAATCTTTGTGATCTTCATATTGAATAATGTAGTTATTTCCTATCCCAAACATTGTGTTTATTTGTTTTCATTTGATTTATGCATTTATATCTATATCTGAACATTGAAAGTGATAAGTTGAGATCGTATAACTTGTAGCATTGTTTTCCTAAGATTTTTGCAGGTCATCTTTGGGAGGAGACACACAATCTAGGAAGTTACAAGGACGAAAGAGGTCTACACCAGCCACAAGGACCAAAGGTACACCTATTGACCTTCTTTCCTCTCTCTTGTCATTTTGTTTAGATTGTTTTGGGGTAGTTTAGGAATAGAAATGTCTTTTAAGGGGAGTCGGTGCTCTGCCTGTACCTCGACCCAGTATAGTAATAGGGGGATTTTCCTTGCTAGTGAAGATTTTTTGTTATCAAGTTATATTTCAGTATCAAGGCGTGGTTTTACAACAAAAATTTGTCCTTTACCTTCGAAGTTGGATCCACTTCTTTGTCGGGATTCCTATTCAAGTTATAGATATTTCTATATATGTGTTTAAAAGCTACAATGTTTTGCTTGGCTAGTCTTAATGATTTTATTTCCCAACAAAATAAAAAAGTCTCAAATAAATTGTATTTAATTTGTGTAATGAACATGTCTGAAACTATTGCCTCTGGGAACTGTTTTCTTTACGTTGCAATTTTAATGCCAATATTCTGGTAATTCTTTTTAAATCTTGCAATTTTTCAGATCCAATTTCTTAGGATTTTGTTTATGTTTTTCGAGGCAAGTTTATCTTCACTTCAACATAGTTTGTGGAGAATATTATGTACCTGTCAAACCTTGCAATTATTACTTCAGACACTGAAAGTCTAGGCAATGGGAAACAAACATTCAAAAAGTTTTCTCCCTAGGCATTACATTGCTTCATCATATATCCTTTGCAACTTATGTACAACCAGTGGCTAAACAAAAGTTACAAAGGATATATTCGACAATTATAATTCACTTGAAGATGTATTCTTAGTTTTCTTGGTTTTTGCATATCATTTATGTAGTTAAAAATTAAGTGTTTTCTACTTTTCACTTTTAGGACGGTTTCTTGTCATTTCTTTGAGATGGATTTGAAGCCATATGTTTTTTTTCTTATCATTTATCAGATATGTGCCTTAGATTATATAACTTTTTTTTTTAGTCTTTAGATTTCTTAAACCCTAGAAAACATTTCAATTTAGTGGAATACATACTTTGAATTGAAAAATAAAGTTGATTGTTGAGATCATATTCAACAGTATGAATCTATACTTTATAAGAATTCAAGACAATTAAGGATTTTATCTGAGTAAACATAGTACTCGATAATTTGGCCAAAGGTTTGGTCAGGTTGTAATGTTCTAAAGAACTCGCTTTGCACAAGTTTGGATGTACCTGATTAATGCACTTGATTATAACATTTGAGTAATTAACTTGTATTATCTCATGTATTCCATTATAACATTTGAGCAATTAACTTGTATTATCTCATGTATTCCATTGTTCATTTCCTTGATAAGTTATGTTGTAAATGCTCTTGGGATTCAACTTATATTGTGTTTGCACTACTAATCACTTGTTCCTCTTCTTCTTTCATTATTTTATTGGAGAGTTGTGTTCCCTTATCTGAGCATTTATTATTGTTTAGCTCAATATTTTGAACATGCATTTTTTAACTACATTTGATTTTTAACAATTTTTATTCTGATTTTGTTGTCAAAGTTGAATATTGTAAATGTCTTGATACAATCAATTCCTAGTTTCCTGGGATAGAGATGTTATATGCTGACTTAAACTTATTCTTGTGCAGAATCGACAAACCTAAAAATACCAAAGTATCTAGTGTGTTAATGTGCAAGATCTTGCATATTACTCATTTCATCATCAACGATAGGTCTTGCATTCTACTTCTTTCATCCTTTTGTCATCGACTACAGGGACGTCACCACTACAGTGGCACTTGTTTAGCAAGATGTATATGTTTTGTTCTATATTTTTTCATTGCAAGTTGATTTTATGTAGAAAGTGTTGAGTGTGATATGGTTGGTTAATCAAGTCATATTATTATTTGATGCTTTTGGTTTTATGTAGAGAGTGTTGTGTGTGGTATGGTTTGTTAATCAAGTCATATCGATGTTTTATAGATATTCTTATTTTTCCAAAAAGATTTTAGGCATTTCACTTGGTTCTAATATATATAGTTGTTTTCAAGATGGTTATTTTAATTATTTCGACTATTCCATTTTTTGGAAGGTCATAAGTGACATAAAACTTCTCCTTAATCCTCGTTTTCTTGTAGAGATCCTTAAAGCCATATGACTTATATTGAAGCACATTATAAGACTTTTAATCTTCTTTATTGTCCAATTGTTAATAAAAAAAACTCAACATATCATCATAATAAAAACATGAGCCCTTTTACCTTACCTCCCTTCACGAGTTTATCATTTTGGTTACCATCCAAATAACCCATATGTAAATATAGTAGATCCCCCTTGTAAATTGATATCCCATTGATTATGTAATTTCTACCACCAACTAGTCATGACAACCACCATACACCTTATACATAGGAATATCAATCACTTGTTGAGATGATCATGCATTCATCACTCTCGGTTTAAGTTTGTATGTGTGTTATACACCTTATAGATAGACAAACATGATCATGTAATTTTATCAATTACTTGTTGAGATGATCATGCATTCATCACTAATCATGATCAAGTAATTTTATCAATTACTTGTTGAGATGATCATGCATTCATCACTACCAATTTAAGTTTGTATGTGTATATGTTTCTTTCTACATGATGTTGGAGTTTAATTCAAAATGTAATTATTATTATTAAGGTTGCTAGTTATATGAGGGTGGAGTTGTGCTTTTCATATGATTGTTATTTTATTTATTTTTCCAAATTATGTATAGAAGGTGATTGCTTTGAATGAGACATTGGTTTGTGTTGTGTGATGTATGTTTTTTTTTTAACTAAAATTGAATTTGTATTTATAAAAAAGGGTTGTGTCCAAGCAAACAACTTATTACATAGTGCTAAATTTCAGCAAGCTTGAGCATTTGTCTGAGGTTACAAAATGAGTCATACAATAAATCAAAAGGTTAATGGAGACTATAATAGAACTAATTGCATTCCATAATTTCTTGCATGTGAAGATTTTAACAAATTCCTTACATAACAAGATATAAAAACAAAGAAGATTTTTTCTTCTTTACTACTGTAGTCCAAGCTTCTTTTCTTTTCAATGACTTCAATGTTTCTCTCTCCATACCTGACATGCCTTGATCTGGATCTCGAGGTTCATGTTGTTCAAGGGTCTCCCCAACTTTTGTCTAGTTTTCCCAGCTCACCTTTCGGGCCAGATTTGAGGGAGTAGAATAATCCCTTTCCACTGAATCATGTGTTGTCACATCAGGCTTTTTGGATGCTTCCTGATCCAGATCTAGGGGGATAACAACTTTCTCTTTCACGGCATCATGCGGATCCACATATTGCTTTTTGGAAGGGGTGTCTATATTTTCTTTTGATTTTGATTTGGGCTCATCCATGCACAGATCTCTAGGGTGTCTCGATCATCCTTGCTAATCATTTGGTGTTCTTCCTTGGCACCATCCCACCAAGTTGATTTACAGTGGAGTTTCTTGGCCTTTTCCGACATTATGTTGTTTTATGTCATGTTTCAAAACAAACTCTGCAATGAAAAAATACATTTTTGTCATCTAACTTTTGACACCAGGAAGAGTTTTCAATTGTCACGATTATTTCAGCTGGAAACCCTTTGCTGAAATCCATTTCCATATATATGCGAGCATAAGTGGTAAACTGTAATTTTCTATTCCCTCACTTCAGTAATGGAAATTTTCAAGAATATTAATGATGGTTCAAAAAGAAGGTAAACCCCAAAGATGCATAGACAAATTTGAAAGCCTTATCCAAACCAGAGCCGAGGGCAACGTATCTCTCACTGGATCAAAGGAAGGAGTCCATGGTTTCATGGATAAACCAGATTTTCCCCGGATCAAAGGAAAGAGTCCATGATTTCATGGATAAACCAGATTTTCCCCATATCCAGGGATAAAAATTCCCATATTAAAGGAGGCGGGAAGCAGGCCTCCATAGAATGCACAAGATCTACATTCAAATAGAAACAAAGCTGCTGAGGAAAGAAGACGCGGCCGTCACAAAGGAAGAAGCCGCCATAGACCGAAACGCCGAGAGGGCCGACGCTGGCTACATAATCCCTCATAGCAGAAGAAGAATGGCCAACCATGCCAAGCCTGGCCGCCGCCGCCGCCGCTAGGGTTAAACCCTAGTTGGCTTTGCCATGGAAGCCGAACGCAAAGCTCGAACGCGAAGGCAAATCACCTGTGTAATGTATGTTACCTAACAGCCATAAGAATACTTCGTAGCGCGGGGACACAGCAACAATAAATTATCTGAAGGTATCAAATTCCGACCTGCCTGATTCGAACCAGCGACCTAAGCATGGCACTCAGGATTATTAATCCTACTAAATAATTTCTGTCCATATGCAGAAGTCGTGAGTAGACGCTGATAACTAAGTATCATCTATCTAAAGCTTCAGATCTGAAGTTATGCTTTTATCAACAGCCCTGGACTTCTCAAAGAAAATTTTGAATAATCTGTTTCATATATTCTCTATTGGTTCATCATAGCAATTAAACACTAACTGACAGTTTGGCCGAGTGGTCTAAGGCGCCAGATTTAGGCTCTGGTCCGAAAGGGCGTGGGTTCAAATCCCACAGCTGTCATTTTTTAATCATCTCTTTCATATATTCTTTCGGTGTTGCTGTCATTTTTTAATCATCTCTTTCATATATTTTTTTGGTGTTGTCTAGCAGTTCTATCAAATGGTTTTTATGGCCGGAATATACAAATTTATATGAATCACTATTTTATGTTGTTGAAAATTAGGGATAATTTTAAGGATGTAAATCTTATTAGTCATCAATATGTAAAATGTTTGGGGATAGTTCGTTTTTAGAAACAATGAAATTGACAAATTTTTTTGGAGGAAAAACAATTGAAAATTAGCCCATTGGCAAAAAATTTCTCTTAAAATCATGTATGTTTAAAATCCATTTTTGAATGCAGAAATGGATTCAGCATGCTAAAAAACCTTTGGGGCACTCGGATTATACAAAAATATCACTCAAATCTACGAATCGAACAATTTTTCACCGGATTTCGACCAAATGTCCCCGGAAAAAGTCATCATTTCGTAGAACGTTTAACCTATGACTATTCTCTCTTGGTTCGTCATAGCAATTTAGCAATCAGTGACAGTTTTGCCTTGGTCTGATAGGGAGTGGGTTCAAATCCCACAGTTGTCATTCTTTTAATAGCATAGCAATTTCCTGCGTTTGGGTTTGAATAGTGTGGTAATTTCACGCATTTGGGTTCGAATAGCTTGGTAATTTCATGTAGTAGGGTTATGTAGTTCTTCTATGTCAGTGACAACTTCCTACTAGCAAACACAATCAAATGATTAATGACTTTTGTCCCAATTTGCGCTGTGTTTATAAGCTTATCTTTCAACAACTCAAAGATGTCTTATAATTCTTGTGTCTGAACAAACCTAGTTTCTTTCTTCAACACTTCCATGGGAAAGGTTAACCTAGTTTCTTTCTTTATCACTTACATAGGGAAGGTTAAATTGTGGTAAACTTTCTATGATACCCTTTGAGTTTGAGGAAGGCTCACTGATGAGAGAGATTTGTGTGAGGTTGCAAGGGTTTTACAATTCTCAGTTCTTTTCGGTCTACCTTCATTCCAACCTTTGAGATGATGTCCCCACATTGTCACAAGGGTTTATTGTAAGAATTTATCATTTATATGGATTTAAAGGTCTCCATCGTGCGACATCTCTATAGAATGCATCACATATACATTAGATGCCTATTTAGGCATCCATAGAAAACCCCTATCATCCAAATATACACTTCCAAGGATTTGTAGATGAAAACTTTAAATATGCTTATGATTACCATGAAGAAACATGTAGTAGCACTCATCACGTCGTAAGACATTTGCTTAAATGAAAATGCTCCTAATTCTATTGTAAAACTCATTAAATGTTGGTCTTCTTCTCTAATGAAGACTTGGTTGTATCCTTAGTATCCATCAAGGAGGGAATACTATAATTGATTGTACCCCTTCAATTTTCTTCTTTTGTTTGGGGTGCATTCTATAATATATATGCCTTATTAATTTGGCATTGTGATGCAATGCTATTTTGAGTTCTCTGCATTTCTTGGGATTACCTTTTAGACTTTGATAATTGAAAGAAAACACATCTACAAATTCCTAAAAGGTCATTATGGCGTCCACAATTGTTCTTTCGTCCCAGTAGTGACCCATTTGAATTTATGTGTTTGACCATTTTGGTGAAATGTTAGTATCTTCCAATATAAAGTTTGGGTTTTTTTTGTTATATTGGCATGACTTGATGAGCTTATATCCATAATGTACACCTTATATTTCTCCTTTGAATAATGATCTATAGGGTCAATGCATTCCCCTTTTTGAAGATTTTTGTGAGGTTGAACAAAGAAAACGCACTTTCATAGTGCATGTCTTCTAATTTTGCATCAATATTTTCATTTTTGTTAGTATCTATTATAAGGATTTATTTCTTTCAACCTTGCCATTATCTAGATCTTCATTGAAGTAGTGCCATAGCTCTTACCAAATGTAAGCCTAGTTAAGTATTTCATTTTTACAATACTAGTGTACATTTTCATAACCACATGCTTGGGAACCCTTGAACTTATATGGAAAGTTATTTGAAGTGGTTTAGTGAAATTGGACCCTATCGTCTATCATGTTTTTGGCCTTCAATCTTCTAGAATCTACACATATAATATGACCTAAATTTATCTCAAGGATAAAACATATTTCCTTACTAAATATGTTCTCATTCTATCTATTCCAATTTATTCTTTAAATGGTCTATTTATTTTATTTTATTTTATGGGTGAACGAGGGGGAATTGAACCCAAGTGTGGTGGATTCACAATCCACTACCTTGGTCCACTTGGCTATGTCCACCACAGAAAATGCAAACCAATTGTCTCAATCTACGGTCATTTCCTCCAAGAAGAAGAAGAAAATTTCTAGGTCTTTGGGAGAAGGCGTGACTCCTTGGGAGGTCATAGTGACCAAGCCTATGTGAATATTTACCAAAACACCTCTTGCTTTCCAACAAATTGAGGTAGCCATTGGTTTTAAGATATGTCTCCCAAAGTGGATGGAAGAGCTACAACTTCTCCCAATCAAAGCAATTTTTGGTTGATCTTTCAAACTCCAGTCGTTGTTTCTTGGGATATTCATTATCCTAAAATCGTTTAATCCTTCATCACATTAGAGAATGTGTGACTTATTTGACTTCTCCAACTTCTTTTTCAACTACTACAACTCATTATGGAGTAGTTGCAACTTATGGTAGTCCATTGGCTTGGTCTTTTGGGCTTTTGCCATGCTTTTATTGTATATTATTCATGATTTAGATATAATGGATCCTTTTGACAAAAGCATGTTGAAGGTCATGCAATTTTTGTTACCATATTACCATGACAATGTCCAAGTATCCACTTGAAGGAGTTATTATATATATGGGGGGGGGAGGAATTACTTTGTCATTAGGATCCATCATCAGGGGGGGGCGATTACTTTTTCATTAGAATCCATCATCTCATCATTACAATATGTACAAATTGTTCTAATCCTTGGTATATCCCTTTGTTGCATATTTACAATCAATTGTGTTAGTAGCCCCATCTTCACAAGTCTTGAACTTGGTATTGAAGGGAATAATTTTTTTTATGGTATTTTAAGGGAAAACCATGACCACGTTAGCCCATGCAAATTGTATTTCATCCAAGGTCTCCCAAAAATAACCTTATATTGTGTTCTATCTATTAGCCTTGGGATAGGCATTAACCACAAAGGAGAATGGATCAGAGAGAAGTGGTGGTGTCTAAAGACAATGTTGCATTGAAGCACGAGCATGCTCCATGAGAGAAGAAATAGATCTCTCAATAATGATAGGCTGATCACAAGGACTATCTATAGGTTCTAGTCATGGACCAAACCAACAATCTTAGGTGTAGTTGGTTGCACATGTCCATAAAACGTGGATCTGGGATCCTAAGTGGACATGGTCAACCAACAATTTAGTCAGTCGTTGACCCAAGAAATCGGTTGACTCACTTAACTGACAAGGCAAGGTTTGTGATGGAATCTCATGTTCCAACAATGTCTTGATGCCAAAACATTCAATATGGAATTTTTATAATATGTACCTGATTACCTCTAGGGAATAATGTATATCGATATGTCATTTTTATATATGTATTAAATTGTGTTAAGGTCTTCCCAACTCTTTCCAGTAAGGAGTCAACATGATGCTCTCTTGGGCATTATGATTGAGAGTTGCATTCTTTGGAAAGTTATCCCTCATGTGAAAATGGGCTTGAAACTTTTTGTCAATGAAAGCATTGATTCTTTGTAGTTTGACAAATCTTTGAATGTCACCGTCATCACCAAAATTTTATCAAGCATTTGATGATGTCATGCATCTTCACAAGCATCTATCTTCTTGTGAAATAATGTTTAGTTGAACCATCAAGTCTAAATATATTAGGAGAATTGATCTCTTGTCTTATTCTCTCGTAAGGCTTAGAGAGCCTCCTCAAAAGTTGTCTTCTAGTTATGATACTCAAAGATCTTATTCACTTTCAAGATTTTTATGGGTGTCTTGAAGAGCACCTCCCATATTTCCTTTATCGCATCCTCTCAAAGGTTCTTTGGTAGCAATGAGAGCCTCTTTACCTCTTTCACTTCAAGGAATGTCCTCAATTCTAATCATATTGCATTTCTTGTTTCAATGTCTCTTTTCATAATGGGACAATCACCAACGATCCAAATTGGATCATTATATAATTTTTCATCTATCTTGTTCCTTTCAGGGTGGAAAAAATGGAGGAATTTGCTTGCAAGGTCCATTTTAGTAGCAAGTCCCAGTTTGGAGATTTGAGTTTCAAAACCTTCCAAATCCATTTTGAGGCATAAAATAGAATTTTTTGGTGTAAAAAATTTTCAATCATAGATTCCATCCCCTTGATGTTATTCTACACACCAAGACCTTTATAATGGTGCAAACATAGCCACAATAGGAGCTCATATGTGGAAGTTATGCCTCCCACAAGTTGACCTACCTTGTTGACCACCATGGTACGAGTAGATAACATGTTAGCCCCTGTTATTGACACATGTGGGGCTATCCAAGTGTAGACTTTCAAGAATATTCTATAATGTCCAAAACCTTTTCACTAATTGAGGGTTGAGGATGCAAACACCCTAACCCTAGACGACTATCAAGCTATGTTAAATACCAGGATGCTAGGAGGAGACACGGTTCCATTCTTTATCATTGTACATGTTCCATAGTTGATAAAATTTTATAAGAGTGGGATTTGGGAGAATAATAGAGGAGGAAATAGATTATGAAGCATCTATTCAGGCCACAATGCCACGATGGATTTTAGTGATGGAGGATGTAAGGCCCTAGCCTTCAATGGCTTCAGACACCTTTGTCACATGATCACCTAGGTGATCACTTATTAGCACAAATAGACTTGGTGTAAGGTTGGTGACTATAAGAGCCAGTTGTGGAGTGCCTTGGTCCACTGGCAAGGTCCACCACAAACATGCCAGATGCCTATGCTCATAGACTAGGCACACTACATACCTTAATATCTAGTTGGATGTACCATGAGAAGCTTGGAAGGGAACTTGGAGAGGGAAGAAAAAGTGAGGGTTATAGTAGATGACCCTATCTGATCCACAAGTGTGATGCATGATGAATAAAGTGGCATAAAGAACTTGACTGGATTTTATAGACATGGGTGCTTGGGCTACATGCAGACCCAAAGAGTTGGGCATTGTAGACTTGGGGGATGTGACGAATGGTAGAAGTGCCTTTGGGCACAAATTACATCCATGGAGGACAATCATGTGATTCACTTGTTGGGCACATATCCACGTGGTACATATCCGTCAGACACATCCATTAGACACAATCTTTCCAAGTGCACTTGGGCATCTTGGGCACACTTGTCGGGCACATGAAACTTTGGCCTCATCTCCATTGGACATTAGACGGATGACAAACAAGTCATGAAGGGGGTAGAGGCGCCATTTGGCATAATCAAAATTGACAATGTGGGCACTTGGGTCCACTTAGACGTGGATGGGATTGCAAGTGCAAGGCAAGTCTTATGTAAATAGTGAACACCTCAAAGGTGTTAAGGCATCAATTAATCATTCATTGATCATTCACCAAGAGTGTAAATGGGCTTTGTGATTGTGGTAAGTTTAGGGTTTGTCACAATAGGGAAAATTTCATTGGCTAAGAGAAAAGAAGAACAATAAAGGACTTGCAAGAAGCAATCCTATGGTTGCTTCCAGGGTTTGGTTGTGCAAGTCTGGGGGGTAGTAAAAAGAAGAAAATATTTCCTTAGAATTATTTTACATTTGTAATAAAGTTGCACGAAGAAGGGTGCAACTCCCTTATTGTATATCTGTAACATTCTTCATATAATAAAGTTAAGACACTTTCCTTAGGTGCCTCCTATACATGCCAATTAGAGAAATTTTGAGGCCTAAAATGAGTTTTCTAAGGAAAATAATAAAATAAGAGTTAAAAATTTTCAAAAGGGAAAAAAAAGATATACTTTTTTTAATCATTATTTTGATTTATCTCCTTCTAGGTTTAGTCAAATTTCAAGTATAGGCACTCCCTAAATGCAAAATTTTATTCTGCATCAAATGAGTGCATATACTTGTAATCAAGGAACACATTTTTTCATGTATTTCGATTTTATCTCACTGTGGGTTCATCAAAAGTATGCAGTGTCATCACTTGTTGAATGCATAATTTAATTATGCATCCAACGAGTGCCTACACTTGAAATTTGAGTAAATCAATCATGAGATAAGTCAGAAATACAATTGAAAAAAGTAGTTTTTTATCTTTACCTCAAAAACTATTTACCCTTATGGTTGACATCATCATCTTGAATCCCACTGGTTCTTTTAAAGTTGATGTTGATAGCACATTTTTTTTGTTTTGAGGCCCTTTTTTAACCTCAAAATGTCTATAACTAGTTGTGTTGTGGACACTTTATGTGTTGGATGTGAATGTTTGCTTGAGTTGCGTAAGTATTGAAATATTGGCAAAGCATTAGAGTATTGCTAGAATATTTTAAAGGTCGTGTTTGGACATGTGCCTATTATTGAATGAACTTGGTTGAGTAGGAATTTATTGCACTAGACAGATTATAGCTTAAGGAGAAATTAAGGGAAAACCTTAAGTGAAGAGGTGTAGTCTGGTTGTAGTAGACACAGTTTGTCCAAGCCCCTTTGGCGAAGGCAAGGCGTTGTTGTATGGCCTTGGGTGTAGAAATAGACTCAAGAGAAACCGAAGTTTACAAATAAAAATTCAGGTAGATTGTATACCCATGACAACAACCTTCTATTATTAAGAAATATCAATCCTTGTCGAACTTAAAAGATTCTCAATATGGTTCATAGGACACTAAAGCTTCATTAGAAGAAGTGTTCACCCTTTTTTCATTTAACAAGGTGTTCAAGTATCATGAAAGAAAACCATGAAAAAACCTCACTATTTGTTAACTTCTTTGACTTTGTGAAGATATAAATCTATTACTTCCAAAAGACACTAGTTACCTTTGCTAATTATTGTGATTAAAAATTACAATGAATAAATAATAAATAAGCGTAATAAATTTTCTTCAAATGATTTGGATGTCTTGCTAAGTCCATATGAGCTTCCATATTTTCTTGTCTAACCTTGGATTTTCTATACATTTATCTCCTCAAAGTATGTACACCCATGGATCATGCAATTTTCCAGTCTTATAAGGTATAAAGGATTGTTAGAAATTTGATTTCATTTTCCCTTTTCATAAATAATTCCTTTATTTTTAATTATAAATTGTGGTTTTAATGATCCATTTAGAAAAACATTATGGTATTAAGAGATATTAACTATTTACCTAAACTATCACGAAATCTATCTATAATTATGGATCTATTTATAAGGGGTTTCAACTTTTACTCTTATAACACCTTTTTTTATTATATTTTAGAGGTCATCTTCCTACTTCATAAAGAGATAAATGACTAAAATTATTATAACACTTACCAATTTTATTGTGCATCAATCAATGGTTATGTTGGTATGCTTTATTCCCCTTCCATGGTTTGGTTTGGCTAAGATTTTATTTCTCATGGTGGTAGAGGCATATTTGGTATTCTTCTAAGTATCCTCTATGTTTTAACTTCCCATGGGACCATGCCAAGCATTCTTATGTCTATGCTTCAAGTTAATATTATAGTTCCTTACCAATGAAATCATAATTCAATAACTATGTATTCATATAGCTCAACCCAAGGAATGTCTTTTGAGGTTATCTTTATGACCTTCCATGGATATGATTTTCAACCTTCCATGTCAGAAATACTTGGTATTCTTCTAAGTATACTCTAAGATTTAATTTCTCATGGAACCATGGACATAAATATGTGGATGCCTCATGCTTCCATGCATTGAGTTAACATTAGAGTTTGTAACCAACCAAATCCTCATTCCATAATTATGCATTCATATAGCTTAACCCAAGGCCGAAATATCTGCTATGGGAAAAATCCCCCTAATCTGGGTCTAGCGACTAGGCAAAGCCTTGACACCCTAAAAGACAAAAAAAAATTATATTCTACCCCAAACCTCACACAACCTTATGATAATTAAGGGAAGATAAATACGATAGAAACGTGTACCTTAAGTCCTTACCGCTGATGTCGATCCCTTATGATTGTTGTTCGTTCCGAGACTGAAGGCCTCCTCCTAAAGCTGGCGTGAGACAATGCTTACAAAAAAATCTAGGACAACATATACTTAATTATCAAGATTATCTAGAGAGTTAGTTATTCATGAAAATATTCATAAACATAAACACGTAGACATAAGATCTGGGACAAGAACTTTTCTCTTTTATTAATAACAAAATTGAAGGCTACAACCTAAACTTTGTTGGTGCCGCTCCACGAACCTCGCCCGGGTTCCTCTATTGTGTCTCCAAGTGCACTATTGCCGATACAATATTCACCACCAACATGTCAATACAAGGGAAAAGGATGGATGGTATAAGGAAGATGGATGGAAGAGAATGGTGAGGATAAAACTCAGAGAAAAATGTAGGAAGCTTGGGGAACAAGGGAGAAAATTTGGTAGAGTTCTCTTGCCTCTAGTTTGATATATCCAAATGACCCCCCTAGGGACCTATTTATATGAGAAAATGTTGGTTAATTCATTTCCAAAAGGGCTATAGGAGGTAAGATGGTTGCAAAACCTAATATAGCCTGTAAACTCCGCTAGAAAGCCCATATTTTATATATTTTTTTCACTTTTTAGAGTACACGCATGCTTTCAATAGTGCAGCAAGTGTATGCATGTGAGATTTCATGTATGCACCTAGAATATGTACACACTTTGCTTATACAACAAGGCGCATATTCCAAGCAAAAAGTTGTTTTTTAAGAAGAACTCCATCAAAATGGGTTGGCAGATGTATGAATGAGTGGGCCAACATCAAGGATGCACATAAGTGACATTTTGAGCTATAACAGATGCCCCCTAATGTGTGAGGTCAGAAGAGAAATTGGTGGCCAAAATAAATTACAACATCTTTAATAAAGTGGGAAATCACTGGATTTGAGTAAACCCAAGTGAGTATCTGTGAGTGTGTCATCTACAAATAAGATAACAATAATCATTGAGGCAGGCATTTCCATGCTCGGGATAAACTAAGCATGGATGCCAATCAAGTACACTGCAGATCCATGTCATATATATAGAAATCATGGCCACATGACTAATGTGTATGCCAATATAAAGTGTATCCGCGAACAATACTCAACATATATACATCTCAAAATCATCAGAAGATATACGATGTCATAGGAGTCTTTAGGAGGCATCAATGACTATGGTTGGAGATGATAACTTCATAACTTGAGCAACAACTTCAAGATCTTCAAAACTCGGGTAGGAGTACAATTGGAGTGTAAGACTCACTACTCTGAGGTCTTTGACATGTCGTCGTGGAAAGACTGGAGAACCTCAATCATCGGGCACGATACTTCAGTGGTTCTGAATGTGAACTTGATAAGATTTTTGGGATGACCGACTCATGAAGTTCAAGAGACTTATTGTAGAATGGACGACTCAGGTTGCAAGACCTCCCCTTGGACAAGAGCACGACAGATGAAAATACTCAAGAAACATGTTATTGACATAAGTTTGTGGCACGAGAGGCACCAAAAACTCTCCATGTGTTTGGAGGACACAACTCTATGTAACAAGAACAACTTCCTAAGGCCATACTAGATCCCAATGCTTGCAGAAAAATGAAAGGATGTACTCTGTCCAAGGGTGACTAAATTGTTGCTAATAAAAGATAATGTTTCCCCATCCCCTCCTTTTGGAATTTTTTTTTCTTTTCACATATTTAACGAGCTTGAAAAAAAATAAAAGAATGTTACGTTACGATGGAGGAATGAGTGTCACGAAAATAAAACTAGTTCCAAGAACATGGAACATATTGATGCTCAGTGCAAGGAGACATGTGCAGGATAAGGACACTCGAGAAAATTCCTCCATGGGTTAAGGTGTCAGATTGCAAGGGAAACAATTGCTACAAGGCTTGCACCTAAGCTCTAAACGTTCAGTAATAGCAACATGAAGCCGACATTAGGCCAAAGATGCAAGGATGAGACATGTGATGCAATTACAACATGATACAACAAGACTCCTTCCCATGTGAAGTTTACGAGCCCAGAGAAGGTAAGCTCGATGAATTTTCACTTTTAGAGATTCTGAAAAATACAAAAAGAAGAATCCAGAGTGAACTTTTTTGTAAAGTTAGTCTTTGGGGCCCAAAAGGGAATAAAATCATACCAAGGAGAACTCTTCTGGTCACTAGGGATAGAGTATTCCTTTTTAGTACGTAGTTCAGTCGGTCCAGAAAAGGGTTAAACTTATACCAAAAGGATGTCTCTTCAAAACGATTTTAATGAGTGTGATAGAGACAAGATCACTCAGCTATATTTTCAATTTTAAAAAGTCTGAAAAGAGATTAACTATGGACTCACCTCCTTTTTCGTAAGTTAGTCCCCTGATCCTGAAAAAGTATAAAACATAACTTATTAGAACTCTCCCGATGAGACATGTCTCCCGAAGCGTACTTTTTTCCTGGGTAATATATTGGCCAAAAAAAGGGTTAAACTTATGCCAAATAGATATTTCTTCTAGACCAATTAACGAGTGTGAAAGGAACAAGGTCACTCGACAATATTTTCTTATTGAGGGAGTCTGAAAAGGGCTTAAAGAAGACTCCAAGGGGTTTCATTTTTCGTAAATAATCTCCAAGGCCCAAAAAAGAGATAAACCAAAACCAGGGAGAATGGCCCTTTTTCAAAAATTTAGTCCCTTAGGCCCAAAAAAGGGTTAAACTTGCACATGAGAATACTCTCCTAGCGAACCATAGCTCCTAGGGCATACATTTTTCATAAAATTATCCATTCAAACCGAAAAAGGGGTAAACTATGGCCAGAAAAATGTGCCTTCAAATTTCATTTTGATGAGCGTGAAGGGAAACAAGATCGCTCGACAATATTTTCATTTTTAGAGAGTCTAAAAAGGGCTTAAAGAAGACTCCAGGGGGTCTCCTTTTCTTAAGTAATCTAAACGAGGCTGAAAATGGTACATAATTCTCATTAGATGTCACTTTCATATTTTAAGTGATCTTGAAAGACAACAAATTAGTCTCTTAGAGAGTCCCTTCAGTATTGGCCAGAAAAAGATGAAGAAGAAGAGTGAGGCTTCAACACAAAGTCATGGTGGGACTAAAAGGACTTCCAATCCTATAGGAAATCCACAACATAGACACCGAAATGCAAGACAAGGATCTACCTAGGGCATCCATGGAGGGAAAGGCTCTACCACCTAATGTATGACCCACTTATCAACAAGGAAGGTTAGTGTTGCAATTCAATGGGGTCGATCCTAAGGCCAAAAAAACTAGGAAAAGCATAATGCAAAAATGCAAGTAGGGAAAAATATAACCTATATGCTAGTTTCGAGGTCAATACCTATCATAATGGATCAATACAATGAACAAATGTCTCCAAGTTCCTACATGTAAGGCCAATAACAGTCATCCATAATTTAATAAATCCAATATAGATAGAAACTTCAAAAAATAAGAGGTGTTACTGAATACAAAACTTGAAAACACCAAACCTAGACTGCACAATGTGGTACAAGGCACCAAACAACCTTATGAATCATGCATAGTATTGGTTCAACTAGAGCCCGTTGTTAGGCTCTAACCAAGAGTCTCTTCAGTAGTCAACCTGGAAAGTCTCCCAAAAGGGAAGAAAACACAAACCACGGTGTAAGTCTTCCCACGGTATAGAAACCATAGTCATGGCTTCAATGATAGCCTCATCTGAAGGCAATTCAATATCTAAGAAATAACGCGAATGAGGAGGATTGACAGTCCCAAAGGGAGAAGAAAACTGACCATATTCCATATGACGATGGAGGTTCTGGTCAGGGTTGGCAGAGTCTATCAATGAAGAATCACAATCACAAAGGCTTAAGGCTCTACAAACAATGAGATCAAACTCAAAAGAAAAATGAAGATCACTTGGACCAAGAGGGGGAAGCAATGGCTCCCATGCCCCCATTAGATAAACCAATTGATCAGTTGTTGAGACCAATTCTCGAGAAGGAAAACATGAGTGAACAGATTCCTACTTAGGAGAAATTGAACATTGAGGATAAAACGCCACATAATTTACCTATGGCAGGGTAGAGTCTACATGAATACTAGGAACATATAAAGGGGCAACCTAAAATAATGTCGAATTAGGATGGTGATTATTAGATGCTAGTTGGTCAATAGTGACAATGCTTCCATTGTGAGGGAAATGTATCACCCGAAAGAGTGTAGACACGACAACGTTCATAGCATATGCATAATCATGCCCGAGAAGCATATTGAAATCGAATGGGCCTTGCACCACTATAAAATTGACAAGGAAAGTATTCCCACCTAACAAGATAGGAAACTGAGGAAGAATCCCCAAATACTCACTAGGACGTTTGTCAAAATCCATTAGATCAGGAGAACCCAAAGCTTTCCAAGTCGAGGAGGATAAAATACTTGTGGAGTCTCCTTCATCTACAATACATCGATAAATGTTTTTTGAATTAACTTCAACCCTTATTTGAAAGGGTGCAGAAGAAGGAAGATGAGGCTCAACAAGTGAAATGAAACCATCCTAGGACTTGGAAGGGGTGTGCTCAAAGTGAGTGGAATGCCCCCTTGTTCTGAAAGTACTGAACTGGAAATGCTAAAAACATAGTCAGTAGACACATCACTCCCCATCATAAGAGTGGGATCAGCCAAATGTTGCATCGACATGACCACTTTGGTAGACTCGACACTCTCCAAGAGAAGAGTGGGATCAGTCGAAGATTGCATCAGCGTGACCACTTTGGTAGACTCGACACTCTCCAAGAGAAGAGTGGGATCGGTCGAAGATTGCATCGGCATGACCAATCCCTCAACCATTGGTTGAATAGGTTGCGAGACAACATGGTCTGAAGGGTGTATCACCCCCCAAAAGAGGAGTGGGATCGACTGAATATTGCGAAATAATGCCCACTTCATCAACCAAAGGATGAATATATTGTGGGGAAACCGAAGAAGACTAAAAATCAGAAGATCTTGCACACATGGACCACAAACTTCGTGCCTCTGGAATTCCAGGGCACATATGAGTAAGGTGATCTCCCTTGTAAAGCTTACAAGGGAACTTATGCTTACATCCTATCTGTCTAGGTTTCTCAACATAATCAATGCCCCCAACATGACTAGCAGTGGCTGGTTGCTTGTCCTCAACATGACTCGCAAAGGTTGTTGACAACTCTCCAACATGACTAGCAGAGGTTGGTGATTGGTCGATAAAATGACTCGTAGAGGCTACAAACCTATCACCAGTATGACTAGTTGTGACTGTACTTTTCCCCCCAACATGACTTACAGAGGTTGGATGCTTTCCCCCATAATGACTTGCAGAGGCTGGGTGTTGGTATTCAACATGAATTGCAGAGTTTGACTACCTATGTCCAACATGACTCGCAAAGGTTGGTGATTTCTCCTTCTTATTCTTCTTCTTTCTATTTTGTTTAGACTTCCAGTTACTAGTAGCTATATTTTCACTAGAGAAGGAAGAAGGAGGAGGATAATACTTTGTTGATGAAGTAACATCAACATGATGCCCATGACATAAGGTGATTAAATGAGAAGAATCAATAGAATTAGGGACATTTGGAATGGTACCCAACCAAACCGGTAGTCCCATGTTCAACCCAGGAATGTACAATGTGGACATCAAAGGGACACCAACATTTCCAAAGAAAGGAAAAGCACAAGAATCCCCTTGTGAAGGGGTTCCTTGGTTGGTATCGTCGGTAACTTTTCCATGAAGATCTTATGCATAGGTTCTTCCCTTGCAGGATCGTTCAAGTCCGTAAAAGTCTCACACAATGACTCTGGTAAATCAATGGTACAATAATATACACCTATAAGGAGGTGGCTCCACATTTCTAAGCGGAAGACCCAAAATTCCTCACGATCGACAGAGTGGATAGTCTACCAACTTAGGTCAAAGACCCAAAGCAATTCTTGAATAACTCGCTATGGAAAACTAAGGAGCACAAAGCACACCACTAAAAATTCCCTAAAGGTAAATCAAGCAAAAGGTAGGAACAATAGTTACGCCAACCAACACTAGAGAAACTTATCGGTGCAAGTGTAACTCGAACACGGAAACACCCTTCGGTTATACTTTGTGAAGCGTGGTCTGACGTTTTTCCTAGGTATCGCGTTATGCCCCCATAATCACCTATGTAAGTACCTATAAAAAGGTGACTAAGTTTCCATATCGCATTCAGTCCCCAGGCGGGTACAGTGGACATTCAGGCAGATCATATGAGTAGGATAACTATGTCTGAAGCCTTGCAAGGGTATCGAAGGAAAATGGTCCGGAAGAAAACTAAGGATTCTGAATGGATTCGAGGTCCATGAAAATCCATATTAAAATGTGGTTAACAAAATCCCAAGAATGACCCTCAAATATGATCCCCACTATGCTTGGTCCAACTTTGGAGGGATTATCTCCTCTAGATTTTCTCACGCAACCTCGTGTTTAGCCCCTGTGTTAGAGGGGGGTCTCGACTAACTTTTACAACAATGTACTTTAACACTCCCTAACTCAGACTCTTAAGTTTTTTAAGTGGCCTTGGAGAGTTTCCTCTCCAAACCTAATCCAACGCCCTAAAGCCTAGTCTAGTTGGTGTACCCTGTAAACGAAAAAGTCTAATTGATTTTAACATTAAGCATTAATTTTAATGGTTGTTTTTACTCAAAGGGTATGGAAGTGCAACCGATGTTGTTTGAGACTCTTGCAAAAATGAAACTTATAAGAACAATTCCAAATAAAACTTACACTAATCCTTCAAATGAAAAAGTGTTTCAATAAAGAAAATGCAAGAACAATCCTTCAAACCTAAACATGCAATCTTTTCTCCTTTCCATGCGAAATGCACAATGCAACTTTCGAGTGAAACAAAAGAGAAAATGAAAGGATTTTCTTTCTTATTTTTTCTTTTGAAATGCTTTCAAGATGAGAAGAAAACACTACCCTATGCTAATTTCTTTTTATTTTTCAAATAACAATGCAAAACAATGTAAATAAAGAAAGAGACCTAACTAGCAAAAAAAGTAGATTTTTTTTTCTTTTTCTTTCAGTCAAAGCAAAATTAACAAAAGATGCTAAAAGAAATTGTAGAATAAACTCATTTTTCTTAAAATTCAAGCTAATAATAAGCCAAAAAAGTTGTACAAGAGGTTTTTTTTTTTGTTATTTCATAAACAATCTGAGCCTTGAACCTAGCCAAACCACAACTAATAGAGGCCTCTGGAACTCAAGAAGACCTAATGAACCAAAGGTTTCCTGAAAGAAAAGAAAATCTTTTGAACAAATGATTCAAAGTGACAGGAACTCGTGTTGTGCACAATCAGTGTGCATATGTACGCGGGTTGTGTATAAATCAAAACGTGTATGCACACAGGCTGGGTATAGAACAGGGCGCGTACACCACTGAAAATTCTCAAAAAAGAGAAATATTCAGACAGACTACCTAGATCAAGGAAGATGGTAAGAACCTAGAAGGTGACAAGAGACCCAAATGGACTCAGAACACTAAAAAAAAACAAGAACTCAAACCAAACAAATATATCCTAACAAGACCCTCGAGAGACTCCCAAGTGGAGTCACCAATTCTTCTATGGGGAAAATCCCCCTAATCTGGGTCTAGTGACTAGGCAGAGCATTAACACCCTAAACAATAGAAAATATTCTATTCTACCCCAAACCACACACAACCTCATGATAATTAAGGGAAGAGAAATACGATAGAAATGTGTACCTCAAGTCCTTACGGTTGATGTTGATCCCTTTTGATTGTTGTCCGTTTCGAGACTGCATGCCTCCTCCCAAAGCGAGACTGAAACAATGCTTACAGAACAATATAGGACAACATATACTTAATTATCAATATTATCTAGAGAGTTAGTTATTCATGAAAAGATTCATAAGCATAAACACGTAGATATAAGATTTGGGACAATAGCTTTTCTATTTTATTAATAAAAAAATTGAAGGTTACAACCTGAACTTTGTTGGTGTCGCTCCACGAACCTCGCCTGGGTTCCTCTACTATGTCTCCAACTGCACTATTCTCGATACAACCTTCACCACCAACATGCCAATACAAGGGGAAAGGATGGATGGTATAATGAAGACGGACGGAAGGGAATGTTGAGGATAAAACTCAAAGCAAAATGCAGGAAGCTTGGGGAAAAAGGGAGAAAAATTGGCAGAGTTCTCTTTCCTCTAATTTGATATACCCAAATGACCCCCTTAGTTCCTTATTTGTATGAGAAAATGATGGTTAATTCGTTTCTAGAAGGGCTACAGGAGGTAAGATGGTTGCAAAACCTAATATAGCTCGTAAACTCTGCCAGAAAGCGTGGATTTTATATTTTTTTGTCACATTTTAGAGTACACGCATTCTTTCAGAAGTGCACCAAGAATATGTACGCGGGCTTTTAGGTATGCAGCTAGCATATGTATGCACTCTTCCTATACAACAGGGCATGTATGCCAAGCAAAAAGTTTTTTTTAATAAGAACTCCATCAAAATGGGTTGGCAGATGTATGAATGAGTGGGCCAACATCAAGGATGCATAGAAGTGGCATTTTGAGCTATAACAATATCATTTAATCCTTGAGTTAACATTAGAGTTCCCAACCAACCAAATCCTCATTCCATAACTATGCATTCATATAGCTTAAAACAAGAGATATCTTTTAAGGTTGTTTTTGTGACCTTACATGGATATGATTTTCAACCATGCATATATATCCATACATTTGATTCCTAAATTCGCTCCTTCAAACAAACTTTTATGTCCATTCCTTGAACCTTTATGAGATTATTTATGTATATCTTTAGTTTTAGAGCATAGTATTAGCTATATTCTCCCTTGTTTCTTGAATATCAACAATTTCCTTATAGAAAATCAAATACCCATATGTGGAGTACTCATAACATTAATGTCGATAATCTACCTAAGACATAAGATCCTCCTTTACATTCTTATTAGGAAAGTGTTTATCTACACTATATAGCCAATTTTTTTTCTCGAGAAAAAAAATATTTATATTCGTATAATATGGATATAAATGTTTTTGTCCCATTGACATGACCATAAATAATAATAAAAAGGACTTAAGTCCCTTGAATATAGAGCCAGGTTGTTATAATTTCATAATCATCCTTTCATACTTACTTAAAAAAAACATGTACTTTTCTAATTGACTATAAAAAACATGTTGACTATTTTCATCATAACAAGAAAGACATGGACGAGAGAGAGATTGAGGCAGAGATAAAAATGGAAATATAGAAAGCAGATTAATAATGAAACTCGATAGCTTCCAACTCCCAACCTTCCTAGAACTCATCGAATTCAAGAGAACTTGGATACAATTCCAATGCTTCTTTGAATAATTATCATAATTTGTCTAGTTTCTCGTTCAATTCCTTGTATATATGCTTGTAATAAGTCCATCAGAAATAATTAATGGAGTTTTGAATTTCTTGCAAGAAGGGGACCTAGACAAAGAATTTCAACCTCTGCTTTTTTACACACCCAGTCTATAACCATTTCGGAGTCCCCCATAACCTACAATTTATTTACACCCTGTTTGATTACAAAATGAAGAAAAATCCATAAGGATAAGAATTCATCTTTTGAGTTTGTGCCCCTTCTCAAAGCATATCAGATATATAAATAATGACTTTGATTAAGAGAAAACACTACACCTACCCCACCTCTAGGCGGGGTCCCTTGGCTTGCATCGTCAAAAAAACCCCAAGGAATGGTCAGTTCCATATGGGGCATAATTGGAATCCTCTACTTTTTTTTCTTAGGCTCCAACTTGTATTCATTACTTAATTTCTTAATGAATCCAATTATTATTTATCAAGGAATTTCCTTGTCTTGGAAAATACAAGAGTTATGTGCCCATTGAATACCAAAGGTCCAAATGAAAGGAAAAGAATCAAAGTCCTTTACAACCAAGTCCCATGACAAACCGAGAATACAATATTTGAAGCATTGCTTATTCCTTCTTGAAGATAGATTGAAAGTGCGCACTACTAGCATCCAAACCTGAATTGCAAAGGAGAATGAATGAACAAGTGAGAAATTATTTGATTTATAGAGAGTGCATCTAATAGGGCTGATCCATCCTCTTTTAATGTCATTGTCCCAAGTTAAAAGCTTGTTGTTTAAGGTTATCCAAAGAACTAGCTTGCATTTTAAGGGACCCAAATGTTTCCATATATAATTCCACCACCACTTCCTATCCCCTTGAAAAAGGGATTCAAACTGAACCCTATACCCAAGATTTGCAGTGAAATATCCTATTATAATATTCTTTGACCAACACAGAGAGTCCTCATATTCATCAAAGAGCCTAATAAAAAAAGAGCATAAAATACTCACACAATTATCTCATTCCGCTGCTTCTTGACCTCTCAGTCCAGTTTTCTCTTCTAATTTCCATCCTCGTCGACCCCACTCTTGGGGATGTTGATATTTTTCATTAGAAAGAGAGAATATTCTTGTGTTTTGAAGATATTGTACCATATTTATAGAGAGATGGAAACCATCCACAAAACTAAGCCAAGGATCTTTCCCTTGTAACACCCATGTTTCCCCCAGATTGTAAATATTATTATTATTGTGAACAAGACTGTGGGAACATTTGTCATGTGAATGTTGGAAAGACAATGAACCTTGCTATAGAAGGTAATGTATATATTTTGTTATTAAATAAAAGGAAATTGTGGCATGACTGTTGAAAGAGGGCTGCCAATATAGATCATGATGTGTGAGAGGGATGGTAAGGGGAACCAATAATGGTGAGATGACCCTTGCCAGGCCGATACTCTATTGGATATAAATTGTGCAGACCCAGAACAATATTATGGCTCAAAAAACTTAATTACTAGTCAGGTTGGTAGTTGGGAATTATTTCTCAAGAGTTAATGAGGATATGGGAAGAGTACCCATCTCGAAACTTCCTTAACTGACCCACAAAATCTTGTTGGGAAAGGAAAGAAAAGAAAGGTAAAAAAATTGTGGGCAAAGGGCAGAAGAAGATGCACGAATGGGTCTGAGGACCAATCAAGAAGGGAAGAGTGTGTGAGGCTCTATAGTTCTGAAGAGAACTTAGAATTAAGTTGTTCTAGTTACAGGAGCGCTTGGACAATGTTTTCTAATCAAGATGATAAATATACTTGCGGTGATTGAATTAAAAATCACAACAGGCTCCCTTTCTTGGTGGATGGAAAAATGGACTTCCATCTTCTTGTGGGAAAAGGAGAGTAATGTTTGTCCCTTGTTGTTGCTAAGATTAAGTAGAACCCCTCACATGGCATCATGATCTATCTAGGGGGTGTCCAGTTGGGGAATAATCCAAGAGAAACTGTGCCTATGGTTGGGTGGAAAAGGGAACCCCTTTCAGCAGTTGCCAACTAATTTCAAAGCTTCAGATAAGTAAAATTCTGAGTTTATATTGTATTAACTAGTTTTGTTTTAATATGTGTTTTCTTGAGTAAGATGCTAGCATAATATTTTATCTTGTTTGAATGGTAGAATATGTGGCTCTATAGGCCTAGCGGCCTGTGAAATTTGAAGTAAAGCTTGAATATCACATTTTGTTAATGGTTTTTCTTCTTAATCATGTTTAGCAAAGGAGGAATGTTATTAATGGGTTTTAAATGAAATTGGGGCAAATGATGAATTGACCTTCTATCTGAGTCTATTTGCGCTAAATCTCAAAAGGATCGTCCAAGGATCAAATCCACAAATACAAAGTCAGGACAGACTCTACAAGACTGTTCTGAACTCATCCATTTTTCGAAATCCCTTTTTCTGTTATGGAATTTGAGTTGTATAGACGTAAGGAACTTATATCAACTCACTTTACCAAGTGACCTTGGGCCCAAAACCATGGGCTTAGCCAATTATCGGTTAAAACTCTAAATCATATCCTTCTGGGGCACGTATAGGTTTTAGGAGACCATAAGCTCTAAGTCACGGGATTATTACCTTTAATAAAGGCTCACCACCTTTATCCCTTGAGCCACTAGGAGTTCCATATGACTAAGACCTAGTAACTCTATGCTACTAGTAAAGGGAGCCAAGTATTACCCAGAGAGGACCCTTTGAAAAAGGATCATACTATCATAGCCATCCATTTACCTTTCGGGAGCTATCTCAACCGTTGGATAGAGAAATCCTTCTCGACTTTTGATCTAAGGACCTTTCGGGACCCTTCTTGATCGTCAGATACAGGCTACGGTCATTCATTGTTGACCCACTCCGGGCGTGAAAGAGTTTGAAGCAGTCAAGATTCCCAAACACCAAAATCATGAATCAACACAAGTTATTGATCTAAGGATCCTTCAGGATCTCTCTCAAGCATTAGATCGAGCATAGTGAAAGGATAGAGTAAGCAATACTACTGGTTAGAATCGTAGGTGTGCTCATTTCACCATAGACAATATAGCAATATTGTCATGCAACCATAGGCTGAAGCCACCCCCAAGCACCTTAACCTTGAAAGAGAGAATAATTCCGGAAGAAAACCCTAGAACCAATAGCCAACCAAGTTAGCGTACCTCTCTCCAGAGCTAGCGTACCAAGCAGAAAGTCTAAACCATAACCAAGAGAAAGTCCAAGCCAAAACAAAAATTTTTCCAGTTGCAACTACAACTCCTCTCCAAACTTGTGCACCATTGGTATTATGAAGTTGTGAGAGTGAGAGTGAAAAATGATCTCTAGCACCCTCTTATTTATAGTCCTCCAAGTGACCTAATTGGGCCGACTTCTACTTCTGGAGGCTAATAAATCAATAATAAATATTCTCTTGAGTCGACTTGTCTCCTAAGGTTATTATCCAATGTTTTATGGTTTCTCCTGCTTCCAGGAATATTCTAGTCTCTTCAGGGTTACATGTAGAGTTTAATACATGTTGTCAGATTAATTGGTAAATGCAGACACAAACAGATCTCCCTAGCTTCCACAGGAAACTAGAACAAAATATAACATAATACACACTTCACCTTAAACTTCATCATCATATGAACTAGTTTAGTGAGGTACAAGTGACATACCTTTTAAATGACGCTTGATCCTCACTAGTGTCACCCTTGTAGCTCCTTAATTGAGTTTTCATAATAGTAAGTCTGTCTAAGAATCACAAACCAACAAAGAAGGAAAACAAGGATATATGTATTCTAATGAAGCCTATGTATATCATCAAGAAATTATACAATAGAAGATGAGATTCTTATATAGGGAAGAAATGTAATAGTGTATTAAGTGAATAGAAAGTAGAGAATACAACCTATGCCTTGATGTTGCAAGGTCCCATTTCGATGGCTCTTTGCTTCAACACATGCACCTTTGCTTCAATTCCTTGAATGAAGAAGATCCACAATATGACTTGAATAACTAAAGAAAAGCTCTCAAGAATAATCTGAAGTAGAACTCTCTATATAAATCTTAGCCTATTCAACCTTAGCCTTTTCCATGAGATATCCCTCTTTATATAGTGTGAAAGAGAGATGGATGAGGAGATTAGGATGATCCCAGCAAATCAGAGAAGTGAGTAAGATCCAAACCGATCGGAGGCCACCTCATCCTCTAGAAGGTTCCCTTCTAGAACATTCGTGAAATTTGAATTTTTCTATGCTTTAAGCATCGTTGCACCCTATGCACAAGCAACATGTGATGATGTCACAGTCTGGATTTAGGGCAGAGTGCGACAATCATGCACCGTCGCACCCCATTTATATACCAGGGTGCGAAAACCTTCCTTAACATGGTTTTTGATAGTGGGAAGAAAATCACTTTTCCCTTGGAGAAAGTCTTCTTTTAATATTTTCAAGGAACATGAACACATGTTGTCAAGTGATCACTGAGGTGACCAAAATAATGTGTAACAATACCTTCGACAACTACCATAATATCAACACTCCCTCCTAGATAGGGTGGTATTAAAGGAAATGGTCTTGAGCACAAACATGCCATTCGACTGGTAGCATCATCATCACTATCAATATCATTTGATAGCATCAAGTGCATCATATCTCGAAGCCATACTCCATCTGGGTAATTGGGCATGATGTTGAATAAGTCACTCACTCCACAGAGTGATACAAGAACCATTCTTCTAATCCAGACATATGTCCTAGAAGAATAATTGTTTCAACATATGCTGGAAGCTACACCATGGGCTACAAGGAATATTCTTCCAATACAGACATACGTTCTAGAAGAATCACTGTCCTGGACCATTTTCCATAGGGAGAATGTATTTCCATCAACATACTGACTATCCATTTGGTTGGCAATCATATTCAACACTAGTGATATTCTTCACTGAGATCAGAACAATGCCATTAAATACAACACAGTTGTGTCTATTCATAGTAGTACACAACTACTATACAGTGGTACACAACCACTCCTATTAGGACACGACTAATAACCAGTGACACATAGTCATTATCAGTGGATCACATCCACCACAATAACATACAACTATTGTTCAGAGACATGCAGTCTCCACAACAATAATATCATCTAATATCAACTTGCATAAAACAATATCATGATATAAACTGAGTCATCTGGTCCATTATTCCACTCACATCTATGAGATCTAGAAGAGCATCTTCCCTCATAAAGGTAAAACATCAGCCATGGGATATCTAGACTATTCTTCCCAAGAATAGAAGAATAATTGTCCATGATTTTTGAGCCATGACCATTCACCTAACTGGGCCATTCCTCCGGCACTAATCATAGTGAAACCTGGAGAGAATGAGTTTTCCCTAGGGAATGCCTATCCATGATTGTTGAACCTAGACCATTCACCTAACTGGGCCATTCCTCTGGCACTAATCATAGTACAACCTAGAGAGAATGATTCTTCCCTAGGGAATGACTGTCCAGATCATTTCCAATGGAAATGATTGTCCTATACCAACCTCCAAAACGAACCATTATTTGAAACTACTCACAATTGTGAACTTCAAAAGAATGACTGCCCAACAAGGAAAACCATTCTACTTGACCACTACTCAGAGTGACTTTCAATAAGAATGAGTGTCTTAGACCATTCCCCCACACTGGCCACAAGGGGAATCATTGTCTATGGTACATCATCAATCTATCAGACCATTTTCATTACAAAAATGACTGCCCGATCTGGACCATTTTCCGAACTGGAAAATGTTTGTCTATCAGAAATCTTGAACCATTTTCCAAACTAGAAAGGAACTGCCCAACTTGGACCATTTTCCGAACTTCAAGAGGTATATCTGGTTTACTAGAACAAGATGTCGTCATAGTTTTCTCCCTCCTTCTGGAAGAACCTCTATTTATGAATATCGCAATGATTGCATTCATAATTCTTTTTCACATTTTCTTACATACATTGTTCTTCATCACAACTTCCATTTCTTTTTGTTGATTGCTTCTAGTGGGTTCAAATCAAGACGGTAGTCTTATGATTCTTAGTATAATAACTGGTTTTTCTGGTTTTTCTTTCTGTCTTGGAATCTTCATGTTCTTCCTCATGTTCCTCTTTATATTTTGGGTCCATGGAGTCTTCTATAGATTCCATGCCCTTCCTTCCTGAAGATTCCAAATTCTTCCTTTCATCATAGGAACATGGATGTAGATGGACAACCGAGGATATTCAAGGTTTCTTTTCGAAGAAGACTTGTTCTAGAGTCAAATTGAACACGTGTTGCTTATCATGGATGCTACTTTCTATGGGAACATGGTCAGATACTTCAAATTATTCAATGGATCATATCATTTAGGATTATCTCCCTCCTAATCCTTGCTTTATGCATGAATGCATGCTCTTCTTTTGGAATTATGTAATCAACTCCCTCCATCTGAGTCCATGATTCTGTCTTCATCCTTATTGCCTTCTGCAAAGTGTCACAAGTCTTATTCTATTTTCCTCTTGATTACTGACTTCTTTCTGATTTGACTCCTTCTCAGTCTCTTGAAGTTTGATTCTGATTTCGGCCTATCTGGCAGTTTTTGCTTATATAATATATTCCTTAGGAATTTTCTAGCATACTTCATCTTCTTGTAGTCATCGTAATAAAAATTTATATCTTGTTATTCTTCCATAGGTATTGTTTTAATGACCATATTTTCTTCTCAAGAAATAGATATGCATGATATGTACAAGAATTATGTTATAGAAGAATATTGTTACCTTGACTAGAAGAAGAAATCTGCTTCATCTTGTTTGAATTTTTTTTAGGGTTCCTTTTCTTCAGAAACTGTTTCTTCGTCTGTTTCCTTCCTTAAGCCAAACTTCCTCTTATTCCTGAAATTCTTGAATTTTGTTGTGAAGGCTTGATCATCATATTTCTTTTGGTATTTCTCTTTTTGCGTTAATCCTTGATTCTTCTACAACAAGTCCAAAGTTCTTGAAATGTGGGATAGTTCGTTCTTGTGTTCATGATTGTGACAAATGCATCCCATGTCTTGGGAGGGCCATTGAGTACTATATTTACCAATTCCTTTTTTGAAATGATTTCTTCAATAGCTTGTAGTTGATCTCTTAACTGAGAGATTCTCACAAAGTATGATGTTATATTATCATCATCATTCATTTTCATGTCACAAAGCTCATTCTTCAGACTCATTACTTGTCCAATGTTTCTGACTGAGAAGAGGTTAGTTAGGGCATAGTACATCTTCTTAGATGAGTCAATATGAGAGATGTAGGGTATCAAGTGGTCTTTTAGAGAGTCCACTATGATACTCATAGCATTGATGTCATTGTCCTTGAACTTTTCCATAACTACAATGTTCTGAGGTTCCTTCTCTTTTCCTGCTTCAAAATGTGGTTCCATGATCTTTCCTTTCATGATATCCAACACTTTATTCTTTGAAAGGATGAGGTCAATCCTTTTCTTCCATGCTCTGAAGTTAGAAGCAACTTCTAACTTGTTTTCTGACTTCATAGAGTAAGTCATTACTGCTTTGACTTTGACTAAAAACTCAAACTTGATGTCTTGGATTGCTGAGAGTACCAGGAGGTGCTCTAGGCTAGGGTGCACTAGGATATCCATAAATTAGGTCAATATCTTCACTTAAGGTGCCTTAACAAGAGGGTCAAATTTTTGTTGTTGTAACAAAACTTTGACTGCAACTGCAACTGTGACTGAGAAAATCCTCCCAATCTATCTCCCATCAGTTAGATTGTCCGAAGATAGTGTGGGCCCATAACTTTTTAGAAAAGTAGGTGTGATCATTTCACCGTAGACAATATAGCAATATTTTGACCCAACCATAGGTTGAAGCCACCCCCGAGCATCTTAACCTTGATAGAGAGAATAATTTTAGAAGCAAACCCTAGAACCAATAGCCAACCAAGGTAGCGTACCTCTAGCCAGAGCTAGAGTACCAAGAAAAAATTCCAAACCATAACCAAGAGAGAGTCCAAGACAAAACACAAAATTTTCCAGTTGCAACAACTGCAGCTGCAACTCCTCTCCAAACTTGCGCACCACTAGTCTTATGCAGTTGTGAGAGTAAGAGTGACAAATGAGCTCTAGCGCCCTCTTATTTATTGTCCTCCAAGTGACCTAACTGGGCCGACTTCTACTTCTGGAGGCTAATAACTCAATAATAAATATTCTCTTGAGTTGACTTGTCTCCTAAGGTTGTTATCCAATGTTTTAGGGTTTCTCCTGCTTCCCAGAATATTCTAGTCTCATCAAGGTTACATGTATAGGTTAATACCTCCCACATCTACCATAATATCAACACTACTAACTGAAAACAAGCAGCCATATCCCCTTTATGACCTCTTCAACATGTAAGCCTTCATGGAATTTGAAGGGTTAAGGATGGTTAAGATCGTGAACTCATGAAATCATTAAGTGGAAAAATCCCACCAACCATTAGATCGAGGGGAGAAATTCAGGAGTGATGTGGACCATTGATCTAATGATCCATTGGGAAACTTTCTCAGTCATTCGATCAACTAGAGGGGGACAATGTAAGTACTTTGACGAAGTCTTACTTCGGTAGAAACAAGGTTTGAGTCATGAAACCCTTCCGAAGGCTGAAATACATGGCGAGGAAGTCTGGGAATTCAGGTTCCTGGGATATTTGAAGTGTTGGTGCATAGGATGAACGTTGAAGCGTTGAAACACCAAAATCCCCTAGTTGAAGTGTCAAGATCCGATTGGACATGCCTGTGTACGCCATTGTGATGCAACATGTCTAGGTAGGTCCACGTGGTGTCATGGGAATCAATGAGAGTTAGGTGTGGGACCCACCCTCTTCATTGTCACACCTAAACTATGTGATTAGGTGTGAAAAACCCTTGTTCATTAGATCCAAAGGTGGACAGAGCTCCACTGTAGATATTCGGAGTGGAGGTAGACCTCTGAACTTCGGATCTCTAGGAAGTTTTAGACCTACGTGAGAGTGTCAAAGGGTCGAAGGCCCGATATCCGCGAAGACTGAGAGACATTCCATGTAACTAGCAACCACACCATCGTTGGGGGTTGAATACCCAGGTCACGACTGTGCCATGTTAGTTGACACAAGAGAGGTGAAGCTACGTGGATGCCACGTGGTGAAGGGGATGGTCATTAGCCAATGACGACCTGAAAATTTTGGAAGGCCATAACTTTCAAACCAGACATCCATTTTGGACAAGGTTATAGTCGTTGAAAATTTCTCGGTGAGCACAAGGTAATGGGGCCCTCATTCGAGGAATTTAGGGAGTTGTAGGAAAGTGAAAAATTAAACCCCATTCCTTTTAAATATTACTTAGGGGGTCGGGTGTGTGACACCCCTACTCTAATTTTCATTTTTTCTACCACCTTCCACACCATCCAATTACCAACAAGGGGGAAGACCCCAACCAATTCCTTCCACACTATCTAACCATTTTTTATAGACTTTTTGGGGTCTCTATACCAATCCTCAATCGATTTTCTAACAAGATATTTAGATCACATAGCTCTTCCCCATAGAGAGCTGTTATGAGTGAGTCTCCAAAGAGACTTGAAAGCAATAGACTGGATGAATAAATAAATAAAAATTAATCCCCAACCTCTGATATTTTTTGTCATAACGATAGTAGACCACTTGACCAGGGGAATGTCGTTTGAATTGCGATTTCTTGACCATAAATATTGGAAGCTCTTATTCTGGATTTTGGTGAGAATCCCTTTTGGGACACTCACTAAGGACATCCAAAACATAAGAATACTTTCCAGCGTAGACTTTATAAGAATCATATGACCACCCCTCAAGAGTAATTTATTCACCCATAATGATATACATTCTTCCACTTTATTGTATAACCAGATCCAATTGACACATTTGTAAGAATTTGGTTCTAGGAAAAAACCCAAATATTTAAAACTTGTGTCAGATTCCTTACGTTGAAAAGGAAAGAGAACTTCCATCTCAGCCTTTAGACCTTATGGAATTAGATTAGAGATTAAGCATGCATTTTGTATGTTAATAACCATTCATGTAGATTTTTGTTCTTGTGATAAAAAAAAGAGGCATTACATTCCTCTCCCCCTAGATTTTGTACCATCCTTGGTGCACATCATCACTATATAAAGTAACAACAATTTTTACATAATTTTTTTCAAAATAAATGCAGATATGCCTCTTACATAGTGTCCTCCAACTCCCACGTTTTTCTTCAGGGTTGTAGTGGGTACATTGGACCTTCACCTACCATATGGCTCTATAAGCATAATAACCTTCCTATCCAATATACACACTAGTTGTATTGAAGTATCCTTCCAGTTCCACTTGGATCAAATCCCAATAAATAACAAGGTTAAGATCATGCACATACTTGTTCAACAATAACATATGAAACACATTATGAAATATTATGGTAGAAATCAATGCAAGCATGTACGCGATGGCCCTATTTTATCCAAGGTCTCAAATGAACCACATTATTTTTTGTTTGTTGTAGCTTCGGGAGGTATTCCCACAATAGGCCAAGGTGTCAAGCATGTGGAAATATTCGTTGGCACCAGATCAAGTTTTCGTTTCAGTGAAATCGGTCCCAGAATGAGGCTAGGGCCTCATGGGAAAGTTGATGGGATTTGTGGGCTTGTGATGGGGTATCACACCCACAAAGAGGAATACAATATTCTAATTAATTGTTGAGTTTATAAGGAGTGCCTAAACTCACTCATTGGACTTGTATATAAAGGAGAGATGTCATTGTGGAAGAATGGAGTTAGCATAAGTGAGTCTACACTTGTGCTAGGTGGATTTTTGTTTTCAACAAAGGAAAATTCTGCATGGTGGTAAATCTATCCTATGGTTGAGGACTCTCTATTTTATGTTCTTGACAGGGAAAATCAAACCACACGTGTGGGAGAGAGAGGCAACCACAAAAGGAAGAAACTGCACGAGTGGAGAGAGTCATGTGAGACGTACGAAAGTGTCTGTACAGGTTTTTGTGCATGTATGCAGGTTTCAACGGGAACAATCATGTACATACATAGGCTGCAGTGAGAATGGTCGCATATGTATGCAGGTTGCAGTGGGAACAATTGAGCACATTTGTATAGACCTTCATGGGTAGGTGCAAGTCCGTACAGAGCTGACAGGGATGTCAACATGAAATACATGTGGTTTGCAGCAGATTTGTGGGTAGAAGATATTTCGAGTATATTTTTCAAGTTTTGGTTTTTTTTATTTGTATGGTTATTGGAGGACAAGGTTGTCCTCAAATTTTTGTGAAATTTGTATTAGCTGAGAGGACAAGGTTGCACCCATATTTGGTGATATTTCATTGGTTGGGAGGGTTGATTTTTCCCTCGGAATTTTTGAAGTTAACAAGGTTACAAAACTGAAATTTGTGCCTCATATGTGTTGATGATTCATCTTTGATATTTTTTGTTCCACTGCATATAATTTCAGTAAATAATTTTCAATGTAAACTTGTTCAGTGATAACAACTAGGGTTTTATTGTCAGATCACTAGGAATCAATTTTCAAATCTAAAAATTAGTCACATAGAGTTGCATGTGAAAATTGACATGGTATCAGAGCTTGGGTTTTGAAGAGAAGGGGATCATCTTTGAGACACATAGTTTCTATAGTTGGTTGCGTATTTATTTTTTTATTCTTGGTGGGTCAATATGGTGAACACATTGAAGCTTGAGGATAGGTTGGAAGGGGAAACAAACTTTCGGGCTTGGAAGGCTAGGGTTGTTCTCTTGTTGGAGGAGAATAAACTCAAAGAGTATGTTGAGAATGTGGTTCCTAGCCTGACTGATCTAGTAGATTTGGTATTCCACAAGAAGAGGAAAGTGAAGTCCAAGCGAGTGTTGCTAGAATCCGTGAAGGATCACTTGATACCTCACATTGTTGAGAAGACATCCTCCAAGGAGATGTATGATGCTTTGGTAGGTCTATACTAGAATGAGAATTCAGGCAAGAAGTTGCATTTGAAGCATCAACTTCAAGTTGTTAGGATGTCCAGTGTGGACATGATTGTGAACTATCTTATGAAGATTACACAAATCTGATATCATCTCGTGGCCATCAGTGATAAGGTGGAGGATGTTGAGTTGGTGGATGTAGCATTGAGAGGTCTTTCGCTGTCTTGGGAACCATTTGTATAAGGGATATGTGTACGAGACAAGTTACCATACTTTGATAGAATATGAATTGATTGTATTCAGGAGGAGACTCAAATGGTGTCCAATAATGATATAGATGACATGGTGAAGAGTAGCAGTGATGAAAACCATGTCCTTGCAACCTGCACTAGGAAGGGTAGACAAAGTTCTTCAAGAAAAGAAGTTTGCCAGGGAGAAGGGCTTCTTTCAAGAGAGAAGCATATATAGATCCGAGATGGAGGAAGGAACTTAGTGAGATCAGATGTTTTGAGTGTCATGAATTTGGGCACTATGCTTCATAGTTATCACACTGGAGGGTAAGGGGAAGAAGGTAGAAGGCATCAATAGCATAGGTTGATGAGGTTGCAAACAAGATCCAGAGGGATATCTTGTTGGTCTTCTCCATTTCAAGTAAAATTTCCAGTTATGGGACTTGGTTGATGGATAGCAGAGCATCTTGCCACATGACAGGTGCTAGAGAAGTATTTGACACTTTCATAGAGACTGTCTCAAACTTGTGTGTGGAGATTGGAATGAGAGTCAAGCATGCAATATGAGGATTTGGTACAATATCGTTATGATTGGAGTCAAGAGAGGTTTTGAGGGTGTCGAATGTGTTATGGGTGACATAACTCAGGAGGAGTGTTCTCTCAGTATCGAAGATTGAGAGAAAGGGATAGTACATATTTTTTCGAAAGGGATATGTGTTGTTTGTTCCCAGACGATCTAGCTCCATATCAACGGTGATTCTTGGATTTAGGGAGGGAAACCTATATAGGTTGAGGGTCCATATTGTGTGTGTCATGGCTAGAAGGAGATAAGAGATAGATGAGGAGGAGAAGGTGGCTCCACTACTGGTGAGGAAGGTAGCCCCACTAGTTGTAATGCCCTGTTTCCCTCAATCTGTAAAAATAATTATATTGTCCAAGAACTATGGCAAACTCAAAGACGTGAATGTTTGATTTGACGGACCTTTGTATAAAAGGTCGATGAATGTAAATTATGTTATGAATATGTGTTGCATGACTGCTGGGAGGGGGATGTGCTAAAAGAGACCATGATGGCTAATGAGAGGTGGTGGAAGGGACCTGGAATGGTTGCGTTAACTTCCACCGAGCCAGTACTGTACTGGTTTATACTTGCTCACAAACCAAAGAAGCTCTCTGATCCTGGAATGGATTTCCCATCAGATTGGTAGGTGGAGAGGCTCCTCAAGAGTTAATGAAGGGATGGGGGTAAACCGCCCATCCGTAACATCCCTTAGACCTGACCACGGATGGAAAAATTTGCGCCACATGCAACTTTGCAGACAAAAATTGGTAAGAGAGGAAATGTGGTAGGAGGAGAGAGAGCAGTACGTGCAACGGGGGATCACAAAAGAGACTGGAGAAACCCTGGAAATGCAGGGAGTTTTGAATACCAGGAGAAGGAGAGTAACCTTTGTCCTGGATTATTTTCCTGCATCAGGAGAAGGAGAGTAACCTTCGTCCTTGATTTCTGTTGAGCTGGAATTAGGAGACTGAACCTCAAAGCATTGTGTTCTAGCTCAGGGGTGGCTAGTGGTAAATCCGTTTGGAGTCACTAAGCCTATGGTTGGGTGGAAATGAGCACCCCTCTCAGCAGTTGCATCACGCCTGGAGTGTTTTATACCTTGTATTTCAAACTGAATATAATGAATGCATGCTTGTGTTTATATGCCCATAATAATTTCTGTGTAGAATGATTGCCTGGTGTTTTAAACTGGAAATAATGGATGCATGCGTATGCTTATATGTCATCATTGGTTTCTGTACAAATGGCTAAGTCTGGGGCCAGAAGGGTATCTCTCTAAGGTCTCGGAGTCGTGGGAGTTTGAAGCCCCAAGAAGCTGAATTTCGTGATTCAAGCTCAGAAGGGATAGTGAGCCCAATTATAGAAATAGAGAATACCCTATCATTTGGTTGACGAACGGTCGGAATCCTTTTGGGAATACCCCATATTTATTGAGACCGATGGATCTATATGAGGAGTGTAGGCATTAACACCTTGACCCTTTCATCTTTCGCATGTAGCGATGGGATCCCAGACCGTAGATCCAAGGATCTGATAGAGCCCTATTAATCGTCGATCTTATCCTTTGTATAAGCAGAAGAGTAGCATTTTGCTGACTCGCGACTTGGAGTGGTCAAGAGTAGGGTTGCATGAACTCATGATTCGTGAGATCGTGATGTGATCGTGACCATTGGATCCAAGGCACGGGAGAACCGTGGGATCAGAACCTTCGTGGGTATCGCCTATCGGGGGTTCGGAACTTGAGAGAGTTTATTTTTTATTGTAGAAGTCGCGAAGTGTCGAGCGTCGAGGGATCCTGTAAACAAGTGACCCATCCGTAAGTAGGGAGCGCGTGGTTCACAAGTGGCATAATGACAAGCACCCAGAGAAAGGTGGGAACAGGTGACAGGTGATGGACACATGTTGCCTAGGAAGGAGTCAACCCATTGTTGACTTATCGTATCTCAAGAAATTGTGAAGGAGGAGCATGAGGGCTCAACACTCCAACTCGCGAAGTTGTGAGATGCGAGTAGCGCTAGTATTTAGCCTAGGAAGCAGGTAATCGGTGGTGGACACGTGTCACACTGGGAAAGATTCAACCCACTGTTGACTTATCGTGGCTCGGGGTTTCACAAGATGAAGAAGTTGCACCTTGATCACTAAGGTCGTGAAACACCGAGATCCGAGGTCTCATGCGACGGGCAGTAGTGACACAACTCGTGAACAGATTATAGCGGGGTTGACAAGTGGAGTGTGCGCGTCGTTTTAGTAGAGCCCACACAACATTAACCTCTTACGTCTCGGGGATTCGCGAAGGAGGAGCATTAGTGCTCAACACCTCAACTGGCGAGGTTGTGAGTGGTGCTAATGTTTAGCCTAGCCTACAGTTACATGTAGCAGGCGCTAGTGAGGAGGGAGCCATACCTGTATAGCATCTCAGGTATCGATGTTTAGAGAAAAGGGAGTCGAGAGTCTTGATTCCCAACTCGCGAGTTGCGAAAGGCACTTGCGCTAAGGCTAGCTTGTGGTCTTTTGGAGGAGGATAAGGGAAGAGAGGGTTTGCGCTAGGCCCCATAGAAGTCTCAAGGATTATGTTCCTCGAAGAAAAAGATGAAAAATCTAAGTTGTTGTAGTGGGTGTGTGACAAATTGGTATCAGAGCATGGTTACAACACTTGACCTGCTTGGGCTCATGAATGAGTTGTGCAGAAACTCCATTTGAGGTACTCTTAAAAAGAGTAACCCTCTATCTTAACCCCCTTTAGAAAAAGCCAAAGTTAAGGATGAAAATTCCTATTGTGTATATGCATTTGAAAAATATGAATTATGAACTGGTTGTGAATGAATATAATGTTGACTAACAATAAGTGTTTTTCTTGCACAACAAGTGGACGATCAACCGTGGGAAACTGTAGATGCATAGAATGGTGATGCACCACGAAGTGGGGGATGGATCCCACAATAGAGACGAAGAGTCTGACTAAAGGAGAGTGGTAGAGACCCATCCCAATCTGGACGATACTGTGAGAAGCCTCATGGTCAAACTACAGAGCTGCAAGGCCGACAACGAGAGGTTGATAAAGGAGCAAGAGAAGCAGACAGAAATTAATGCAGTCTTGCTGCAAAGTTTATCTGACATATAAAGACAATTGTAGCATGAACCTGCCACCAGTCACGCGGACTGACGACAGACAAAGAAAAGTCGAAGTCCACCTGAGATACGGAAACGTGGTCTTTTAAGTGGCCACACTGGAAAGAGCACCTTAAGAAAGGTCCACCCCAAAGATAAGGGACAAGCGTCGAACGATTCCTCGGGAACGGAAACTGGTGACTCGGAGGGATCTTCTAGTAGCAGAACTAGTTCTTATTCCAGAAGAAAACGGAAGAAGCGAAAGCATTCCAAAAGTCACAATCTCAAAGAATTCAAGAAGCCTAAACCACCCTCTTTCGACAGTGAAATAAAGAAAGGGGAGGAAGCGGAGGTCTGGCTGCTTGGACTAAAGAAGTATTTTAGAGTCCATGACTTCTCAGAAAACTTGAAGGCCCGAGTAGCCACTTTCAACTTGAATGGAAAGGCTTCCATTTGGTGGGAAGTCCTTAAGAATGTAAAAGGGATTCACGAAGAGGACCTATCTTGGGAACGGTTTGAGAAATACTTCAGAAATAAGTATCTATTGGAAAAGTATTTCAATGAGAACACTAAAGAATTCTATGAATTCAAACTAGGGCAACTCACAATAGAAGAATATGTCAGTAGATTCCTCGAGTTGCTGACGTACGTACCCTATATAAAAGAAGAAAAGGAAAAGGTGCAACGATTCATTAGTGGACTACCTAAGGACTATCAGAAAAGGATTGAGTTTGACGAGCCAAAGACCCTAGAAGACACTATCTGAAAGGCAAGATATTGTTACGAACAGCTAGGGCATCGGACAGAACCTCGTGAAAATTGAAAGCAGAAGAATAGTTTGGGATTCCAGAAAAAAGGGTTTAAATCCCCAAGATTTAAAAACTATAAGGACTCAAGAATGAGCTTCCCAACCCGAAGTTTACATCAATAGAATTTCCCCTCCCAGAGCGGAAATAAACCTTCTGGATCTACCCCAGGAAAGATTGATAACCCAAAGGGAGAACCCTTGAAATGTTGGGGTTGTGGAGAAGAACATCTACTGAGGGACTGCCCGCACCAACAACAAAACAGTCGGAGAATTTACAATGTTCAAGAAGCTACCACCGTCAATGATGTAGCTAGGAGTGTGCCGCAAATTTATGCCGCCTTGGATAATAAACAAGTTGACCACCAAGCTTTAGTGGTGGATATGGAAGGTATAATCACCAACCATCTAGTGTCTATTCTAATTTACCCTGGTTCAAATTTGAGTTATATAGCCCCTAAGGTTGTTGATAAGTGTAAATTATAGCCACATAAACACACCAAGCCATGGTTGGTACAGTTAGCCACTAGCACCAAAAGAAAGGTAGCGGAGGTCATACCAGCTTGCCAATTCACTATGGGTGAATTCCCCACCCAAGCAACCCTTAACATACTACCCCTAGGATCATATGACCTGTTAATTGGAATGGACTGGCTAGCCACATATAAAGCCAGATTGGATTGTTACCATAAAACCTTAGAATGTGTAGGTGAAGAAGGAAGAAGGGTAACCCTTCAAGGGATCCAAAAACCTGTCTCAGTGAGACGAATATCAACCCTCCAAATGAGAAAGTATTGCAGAAAGGGATGTCCACTTTATGTGATACAGGTGTTGGAATCAGTTGAAGATGACAAACCGAGCCTCGAAGACCACCCCACACTAAGAGATTATAGAGATGTATTTCTGGAAGAGGTACTGGGTCTACCTCCGAGAAGGGACATTGACTTCTCGATAGAACTTGCACCAGGAGCAGTGCCAGTGTCTAGGACACCCTACAAGATGAGCACAACCGAGCTAGTTGAGCTTAAATTACAACTAAAAGAAATGATGGACAAAGGCTATATCTAGCCCAACGTGTCTCCATGGGGAGCACCAGTTCTGTTTGTAAAGAAGAAAGATGGTACCCTCTGACTGTGCATAGATTATAGACAACTCAATAAGGTAACCATAAAGAACAAGTACCCCTTACCTAGGATCGATGACTTGTTCAATCAATTGGGAGGTGCTTCCATCTTCTCAAAGATTGACTTGAGATCTGGATACCATCAAGTCCGAATCAAGGGTGAAGACATCCAAAAAACTGCCTTCAGGATGAGATATGGTCACTATGAGTTTTTGGTAGTACCATTTGGATTAACCAATGCCCCTGCCACTTTTATGTGCTTGATGAACAATGTGCTCAGAAAATTCCTAGACAAATTTGTACTAGTTTTTATTGATGATATATTAATTTACTCCAAGAATAGAGAGGAACATGAGGAGATCTTAGACTTGTGCTTCAAGTGCTAAGAGAACATCAACTCTATGCCAAATTCAGCAAGTGCGACTTTTTCCAGAAGCAAATACATTACTTGGGCCATGTCATATCCAAAGAAGGAGTAGCAGTAGACCCTAACAAGATCAGGTCTATCATGGAATGGCCTACCCCAAAGGATGTTTCAGATATCAGATCCTTTATGGGCTTAGTAGGATACTATAGGATATTTATAAAAGGATTCTCCAAGATTGGTTGTCCAATCACTACCCTCCAGAAGAAGGGAGCTAAATTTATGTGGACACAAGAATGTGAAGAAATATTTCAATCCCTAAAACATCTACTGACCCATGCACCCGTGTTGAAGATCACTGATCCCGAAAATGACTTCCTCATGTGCACAGATGCCTGCAAGGAAGGGATCGAAGGAGTCCTTATGCAAGGAGGAAATGTAGTCTGCTATGAATCCAAAAAATTGAATGAGCACGAAGTCAACTATGTGACCCATGATCTAGAACTGGCCGCCATAGTGCACACCTTAAAAGTGTGGAGGCATTACCTCCTGGGAAGGAAATTTGTACTTATGACAGACCACTATGGATTGCAATATCTATTTGACCAACCAAAACTCAATGCTAGACAAGCTAGGTGGATGGCCCTTCTTAGTGAGTTTGATTTTGAAATCAAACATATCAAGGGAAAGGAAAATAAGGTGGTTGATGCCCTTAGTAGAAGTATGAAAACAATTCATCTGGCAATGGTGAGCACCTGTGAGATGAATGTCAAGGAAAGAGTCAGGAATGCACAAGAAATAGACACATTTTTCGAGACCATGACCTCGTACCTGGAGAAAGAACCCACAGGGATAAAGTATGAAGGCTACTAGATGATATATGGAGGTCCACTAACTTACAGAAACAGATTGTATATTCCAGATTGTGATGACTTGAAGAGGTTCATAATGGATGAACTACATAAAAGACCATATATTGGTCATCCCAGATACCATAAGATGATCACAACCACTAGGAAACAATTCTATTGGCCTAGATTGAAGAAAGACATAGCTGAGTACTTAGCCAAATGCATAGAATGCCAACTGGTTAAAGCAGAACACTGACACCCAGGAGGATTATTACAACCTCTACCAATCCCAGAATGGAAATGGGAAACCATCTCCATGGATTTCATCACCAGATTACCAACCTCGACCAAATAGAATGATGCCATCATGGTAGTGGTGGATAAATTGAGCAAGTCTGCACATTTTATTCTCATCAAGTCGACTTGCAAGGAAATAGACATCACCAACATATTCATGAAGGAGATATTCAGACTACATGGTATGCCTAAAGAGATCGTGTTTGACAGAGACACAAAATTTACTTCCAACTTTTGGAAATCTTTGATGGTTGGTCTAGAGACCAAATTACTGTTTAGCACAACCTATCATCCTCAAACCGATGGACAGATGGAAAGAGTGAACCAAATATTAGAAGACATGCTAAGGATGCATGTAATGCATCAACCCAAAAAGTCGGAAGATTACCTGCCACTGGTGGAATTCGCCTATAACAATGGCTACCAAGAATCCCTGAAGATGAGCCCTTTCGAAGTCCTCTATGGTAGACCGTGCAATACTCCAGTCAGTTAGAGTAATCCTGTGAATAGAGTTACTATTGTACCCGACATGTTGAAAGAAATGGAACAAGTGACTCAGATAAAACAAAATCTGAAGGTCACTCAGAACAGACAGAAAAGTTATGCCGACCGAAAGAGAACTCCAAGAGAATTCAAGACGGGGGACCATGTATATCTCAGATTTAGGCTCAGGAAGAGTTCCTTGAGGATGGGGGCTTGTGCCAAGTTGGCACCTCAGTATTGTGGACCCTTTGAATTTCTAGATAGAGTGGGGCCTGTAACCTATATCTAGCTCTTCCTCCTACAGTAAAAGCACATAATGTTTTCCATGTTTCATTATTGAAGAAATATGTACATGATTCTAATCATATAATTGACCGGTCTGTGATCCAGGTGGATTCGGAGGGAGAATTCCTGCCAGAACCTCAATGCATACTGGACAGAAAGGAAACCCCACTCAGGAACCGAACCATTGCACAGGTCAAGGTGCAGTGGAAACATTTTGGCCCAGATGAGGCTACGTGGGAAATGGAAGATGCCATGAAACAAGCATATCCAATTTTGTTTACTTCTGTACATACACATCATGTTGATAGATAGAACATCGAGGATGATGTTCCTTTAAGGGGGAGGGAATTGTAAAACCCTATTTCCCCCAGTCTGTAAAAATAATTATATTGGCCAAGAACTATGGCAAACTCAAAGATGTGAATGTTTGATTTGACAGACCTTTGTATAAAAGGTTGATGAATGTAAAGTATGTTATGAATATGTGTTGCATGACTGCTGGGAGGGGGATGTGCTAAAAGAGACCACGATGGATAATTAGAGGTGGTGGAAGGGACCTGGAATGGTTTCTTTAACTTCCACCGAGACAGTACTGTATTGGTTTATACTTGCTCACAAACCAAAGTAGCTCTCTGATCCTGGAATGGATTTCCCATCAGATTGGTAGGTGGGGAGGCTCCTCAAGAGTTAATGAGGGGATGGGGGTGAACCACCCATCCGTAAAAGTCCTCATACCTGACCACGGACGGCAGAATTCGCGCCACATGCAACTTTGCAGATAGAAATTGGCAAGAGAGGAAATGTGGTAGGAGGAGAGAGAGCAATGTGTGCAACGGGGGATCGCGAAAGAGACTGGAGAAACCTTGGAAACGCAGGGAGTTATAAATACCAGAAGAAGGAAAGTAACCTTCATCCTGGATTATTTTCCTGCATCAAGAGAAGGAGAGTAACCTTCGTCCTTGATTTCTGTTGAGCTGGAAGTAGGAGACTGAACCTCAAAGCATCATGGTCTAGCTCAAGGGTGGCTAGTGGTAAATTCGTTTGGAGTCACTAAGCCTACAATTGGGTGGAAATGAGCACCCCTCTCAGCAGTTGCATCACGCTTGGTAGATTTGATAAGTGTTTTATACCTTGTATTTTGAACTGAATATCATGAATGCATGCTTGTGTTTATATGCCCATAATAATTTCTGTGTAGAATGATTGCCTGGTGTTTTAAACTGGAAATAATGGATGCATGTGTATGCTTATATTTCATCATTGGTTTCTATACAAATGGCTAAGTCTGGGGCCGGAAGGGTAGCTCTCTAAGGTCTCGGAGTCGTGGGATTTTGAAGCCCCGAGAAGCTAAATTTCGTGATCCAAGCTCAGAAGGGATAGTAAGCCCAATTATAGAAAGAGAGAATACCCTATCATTTGGTTGACGAATGGTCGGAATCCTTTCAAGAATACCCCAGATTTGTCGAGACCGATGGATATAGAGAAGGAGCGCAGGCATTAACACCTTGACCCTTTCAGCCTTCGCATGTAGCGATGGGATCTCAGACCGTAGATCCAAGGATTTGACGGAGCCCTATTAACCATCGATCTTATCCTTTGTATAGGCAGGAGAGTAGCATTTCACTGACTCACGACTTGGAGTGGTCAAGGGTAAGGCTGCATGAACTCATGATTCGTGAGATCACGACGTGATTGTGACTGTTGGATCCAAGGCACAGGAGAACCGTGGAATCAGAACCTTCGTGGGTATCGCCTATCGGGGGTTCGAAACTTGAGAGAGTTTCTTTTTTATTGTAGAAGTCGTGAAGTGCCGAGCGTCGAGGGCTCATGTAAACACGTAACCCATCCATAAGTAGGGACCGCGTGGTTCACAGGTGGCATAACGACAAGCGCCCAGAGAAAGGTGGGAACAGGTGATAGGTGATGGACACATGTTGCCTGGGAAGGAGTCAACCCATTGTTGACTTATCGTATCTCGGGAACTCGTGAAGGAGGAGCATGAGGGCTCAACACTCCAACTCGCGAAGTCGTGAGATGCGAGTAGCACTAGTATTTAGCCTAGGAAGCGGGTAATCAGTGGTGGACATGTGTCACACTGGGAAAGATTCAACCCACTGTTGACTTATCGTGGCTCAGGGTTTCACAGGATGAAGAAGCTGCACCTTGATCGCTAAGGCCACGAAATGCCGAGAGCCGAGGTCTCGTGCAACGGGCGGTGGCGACACAGCTCGTGAGTAGAGCATAGCGGGGTTGACAAGTGGAGTGTGCACGTTGTTTTGGAAGAATCCACACAACATTGACCTCTCGCGTCTCGGGGATTCGCGAAGGAGGAGCATGAGAGTTCAACACCTCAACTAGTGAGGTTGCGAGTGGTGCTAAGGTTTGGCCTAGCCTATGTTTACATGTAGCAGGCGCTAGTGAGGAGGGAGCCATACTTGTATAACATCTCGGGTATCGGTGTTTGGAGAAAACAGAGTCAAGAGTCTTGATTCCAGACTTGCGAGTTGCGAAAGGCGCTTGCGCTAAGGCCAGCTTGTGGTCGTTTGGATGAGGATAAGGGAAGAGAGGGTCTGCGCTAGGCCCCATAGAAGTCTTGAGGATTTTGTTCCTCAAAGAAAAAGACGAAAAATCTAAGTTGTTGTAGTGGGTGTGTGACACCAATATCACAAAGGGAGCAGGTAGCTCCACCAGTGGTGAGACAGGTGGCCCCACCAATATCATAGAGGGAGAAGGTGGCTCCACCAGTGGTGAGGCGGGTGGCCCCATAGGTAGAATAGAGGGAGTAGGTGTCTCCACTAGTGGTGAGGTAGGTAGCCCCACTGGTAATGTTGGATCAGAGGAAGGAAAAGTTTAAAGGGAGTCATCCCTCAGGATCCAGTAGAGAGGAGAAACCTCCTAGGCCTATTCATAGGAGATTAGAACTCATAGGAGGTCAAAAGGTACAGAGGGAGAAGATGGATTTGGAGGTTGTGTAGACTCATAGGGAGATAGGTTTTAGGAGGAGCATGCAGACTCAGAGGGGGCCCAATATCAAAGAGAGTCAGTTGAAGTTCAGAGGGAGTTCCCCCATAGGTTCAGGTGGGAGAGAGGCATCTTCCAGGACTAACAGACATGTGTCATGGGTTGAGGAGGCCAGACAAGAGGTACAAAGGTAGGAGGATTCTAGGAGTTTTGTTCCCTCCATTGATGATTTAATTGTTTTAGCAGTTTTTTCTACAACGACAGAGGAGGTAGTCAGTCAAGAGGACATGACAGTAGGATTTTATTCATTCACAGAGGGGGTAACCAATGAGACAGATTGGACACCATGATTTTCTTCAGTCATCGAGGATGAAGCCAATCAGGAGGACTAGAGAGCAAGATTTGCTTTAGTGACAAAGGGAGAATCCACTCAGGAGGATTGGAGTGAAGTTGTGGTAGAGAAGATAGAGTCACTTCCAGTATGGGAGACAAAGGTACATCCAGATGATGATGGATGGGATACCTCCATCGCTAAGATAAAGTGTTGTTTTTTGTAGCTTCGGGAGGTATTCCCACAAGAGGTCAAGGTGTCAGGCATGTGGGAAACTTCATTGGCACCAGATCATTTTTTTGTTTCAGTGAAATCGGCCCCGGAATGAGGCTAGGGCCTCATGGGAAAGTTGATGGGTTTTTTGGGTTTGTGATGGGGTTTCAAACCCACAAAGATGAATAAAATATTCTAATTAATTGTTGAGTTTAGAAGGGGTGCCTAAACTCACTCATTGTACTTGTATATAAAAGAGAGATGTCATTGTGACATTTGATCATTATAGAAGAATGGAGTTAGCATAAGTGATTATGCACTTGTGCTAGTTGGCTTGGTGTTTTCAACAAAGGGAAATTCTACACGGTGGAAAATTTGGCCTAGGGTTGAGGACTCTCTATTTTTTGTTCTTGGAAGGGAAAAGAACACCACACATGTGGGGGAGAGAGGTAGTCATAGAAGGAAGAAACTGCACGAGTGGAGCAAGTCGTATGGAAGTGTCCGTACAAGTTTTCATGCATACTCACAGGTTTTAGTGGGAATATTCACGTACGTACGTGGGTTGCAGTGAGAACAACCACATAGGTACGTGGATTGCAGTGGGAACAATGGTGTACATTCATACATAGCTTCCTGGGCAAGTGCATGTCCATATAGGGCTGACAGGTGACGTCAACAGGTCGTACAGATAGTCTGCATCAGATTTGTGGGCATAATATAGTTCCACGATATTTTTTGAGGTTTCATTTTTCTGATTTGTATGGTTATTGGAGGGAAAGATTGTCCTCATATTTTGGTGACATTTGTATTGGTTGAGAGGAAAAGGTTGTCTTAGATTTGGTGATATTGCACTGGTTGGGAGGGCTAGTTTTTCCTTCAGAATTTATGAAGTTAACAAGGTTATAGAACTAAAATTTGCGTCTCATATGTGTTGATGATACATCTTTGATCTTTTGTGTTTCCGCTGCATATAATTTCGGTCAATAATTTTTAGTGTAAAATTGTTCAATGATCACATCTAGGGTTTTACTATCAGATCACTAGGAAGCAATTTTCAGATCTAAAAATTAGTCACATAGAGTTGCATGTGAAAATTGACAATATTTTGCTTCTATCTTATTGCAACTCCCCAACTTCAAGGAACTTTTTTTTTTCACTTTAAAAACAACATGCTCTCCAATTTTAAACTCCCTTCGTATTCTTCCTTTATCTGCATAAATATTTTTCCTACGCTATGTTGCATTTAAATTCTGCTCGATCTTGAACATTTTCTCTTCCATTTCTCTGAACAAATCTAGCCCAAGTACTACTCTATCTACTATATCTTCCCAACTAACTAGACTATTACACTTTTTTCCATAAAATTCCTCAAATTGTCTCATCTTCGGTGAAGCTTGATATCCACTATTGAGGAAAATTCTACTAAATGCAAGTAATCCTCCCACTTGGATGGCTCATCCATCACATACATTCTTAAAATGTTTTCAATTACTTGATTGAATATCTTTGTTTTCCCATTTTTTTGTGAATGATAGGCTATATTGAAGTTCATATTTCTACCAAAACCCTTGAATAATCCTTTCCAAAGGTTTAAGGTTAACTTTAGATCTCTATATGAAATAATTGTGTTAGGTATCCCATGCAACCTAGAAATCTCTCTCAAATAAATATTTTTTATATTAGCTTCCTTATGAACCAACTTAACTGGAATAAAGTGAGTATTTTTGGTTAATTGCCCACCACTATCATTATTTAATCATGTTGTCTTGTTGTCTTGGGAAATTTATTGATAAAATCAATATTTACCACTTCTCATTTCCACTCTAGAATTGGTAATGGATGTAGCAAAACTACTAGATGTTTGTGCTCAACCTTCACTCTTTGACATTTCATACACTTGGCTATATAATCAACCACATCCTTCTTCATTCTTGGCAAAAAAATATTGACTTCTTTCCATCACAATTTTCTTCTAATACTGAGTAATACAACATATGGAACATTATGAATTTATTTTAATACAAGCTTCCTTAATTCATAAGAATTAGGGACATAAACTCTATTTTTATGTACAAGAATGTCACTCTCTTCCAACTTATAAGCCTCATGATTCTAATGAAATTTATCTTTGTAATCCTTCTTTTATTTGTAGAAAGTGGGAATTTGAGGTAATAGCCTCAAGAATTCTATTCCTCAAATCGGATTTGCACATACTAATGGTTATATCATGCATTGCATGTACTCTTCTAATGAGTGCATCAACAAAGTTTTTATCCTTCCCTATAATATGTTTAATATCCAAGTCATATTCACTAAGAAACTCCACCAATATTCTTGTTTTGTTGGGATTTAAATTTTGTTGTTCAAATAAATATTTTAGATCACCATGGTCTATTCTTAACTAGAACTTTTTTCCCATCAAGTAATGTCTCCACATCCTCAACACATGAACTATTGCAATTAATTCTAAGTCGTGCGTGACATAATTATTGTCATTCTCCTTAAGCTTCTTGGATTCATAACAAATCACATGCCCATTATGAGTAAGAAATCCACCAAGTCCCTCTTTGCAAGCATTTGTACATACTAATATCAAGATACATATAAAGCTCTCTTAGTTCTTGTAGTACTAACCTCAAGTTCTCTTCATGCACCTCCTTTAACTTTGAATAAATAAGAATGTCATATAGGAATATAATGACAATTTATCCAAGTAATTTATAAATATTCCATTCATTAAGAAAATGAAGGTAGGTAGTGCATTTGTCAATCCAAATGGCACCACTACAAATTCATAGTGTCCATACCTGGTTTTGAAATTTCTCTTACTAATGTCTTCATCATTTATCCTTATATGATGGTAGGCTGACCCCAAATATATGTTTGAATAGATCTTTGCTCCTCTCAAATGATCAAATAGGTCATCAATTCTTAGTAGAGGATATTTATTTCTTACAACGACCTCATTAAACTATCTAAAATCAATGCACAACCACAAAGTCCCATATTTATTCTTTACAAAGAGTATTGGATCTCTCCAAGCAAAGACACTTGATAATATATACCCCTTCTTTAACAATTCTTCTAATTGCATTTGCAACTTCTTCAATCCGGGTGTACTCATTTTGTATGGAGTCTTAGATACTGGAGCATCTCTAGGTATCAAATTGACAGATAAATCAATATATATTTTTGGTGGTAAACTTGGTATTTCCCGAAATACATATTCATTCTCTTGTAGCACTAGAAATTCCTCGAGATTTGGGATTATGCACTTTCTCGAATCTTCCACATGAGCTGCATAAAACTGGCACCCTTTCTTGAAGCATCTCTTTAGTTGTAAGGATGAAATATCCCTTATAGAAATGATTATGTGAATGCCTTTAACTATCCTATGCTTTCCTTCTTCATCAAGACAAGTGAAAGTCTTATTATGACAATCTAGGAAACCATGATGTGCATCCAACTAGTCCATTCCATTAAGAACATCATATGAACTGAGTGGTATTATGTTCAAGTTTGTAATAATGCTAACACCATCCATATATAATGAGAAATCTTTGACAATATCATTAATTTTCCTTTCAGTCCTAGTAACCAATTGAGCCAACCATGATTTATCATGTTTACTTCTCTCCAAATGAAATCTTTCTACCAAATTAGGGACAATGTGACTATGAATTTCTCCTGAATCGATTAAAATTGTGATAGGTTGATTGGAAATATTGCCTTCAACCTCAATCATATTTGACTGATGATATGCCTATCAATTTTCTAGGGTATTATGTTTAGGTTTGTAACAATGCTAACACCATCCATATATAATGAGCAAACTTTGACATTCTCATTACTTTTTCTTTCGGTCCTAGTAACCAATTGAACCAACCATGATTTTTCATGTTTACTTCTCTCCAAATGAATCTTTCTACCAAATTAGGTACAATATAACTATGAATTACTCTAGAATCAATTAAAACTACAATAGTTTGATTGATAGTCTTACCTTCAACCTCAATCATGTTTGACTGATGATTTGCCTATCAATTTTCTAGGGTGTCATATAATCTTAGGATGTTTCTACCCACATATTCCACTATAGTCCCCCTCTTCAATATGGTTCACATTCCTCATTCAACCTTCGTTTTGAGTGTTATCTCTGTAAATGGCATATTTCACAGCTTCAATATTTTATTGGTTTTCCTGCCCTTTTCCCCAAGGATTTTTCCATTTTAGATCTAGTATGAGCGGGATGGATTTGGATATGTATTATAAATGTCCTTGAAGAAAGGAGGTTGAAACCCCTTATTCCTTTGATCTTACTTGTCATTTTTCTTATCTCTCCAAGACTTTTGAAAATCTACTCTAGTTTTTATCTAGGCATACAAGTATTCGACCTTCCTGATTGTCTCTTCAAGAGTATTAGGTTCATCAAATTGATTTTTTATTTGTAGAATGTAGGAAACACACTTAGGAACCTCAATATGTTTTCCTTCTCATCTTTAATATAACTAACATACCTCAACAACTCCAAAAACTTCTTCTCATATTCTTCCATGGTCATATTTCCCAACTTGAGTTCAGAGAATTCCTACATCTTCTTGTCATAGTAGTGCTCAAAAAGATTCTATTGCTAGAAATAATTCTGAACTAATTCCAAGAAATCCTCCTCTCACTGACGTGCTTAACTTTCTTCAGTTGGTCCCACCAAATAGAATATTTTTTGTGTAGGTTGTATATGGTGATTATGACTTCTAGATTGGATGACTAATTATGCATCCAAAATTGATTTCTTAATCTCAACAACTAGGCTTCAACATCCTCTCCCATCTTGTTTTCACCATCAAAGGTTGGTGATTTTATATTCCTAAGCTCTCCTTGCAAATAATTGTTCTCATACCTTCTCTTTTGATTTTTGAATGGATACACTTCTAGGTTGCTCTATGATTCTTCAGATGCAGATGACTTCTTCGCTAAATGTGTCAATGAGTAATGATGCCTTTGATTTTTGTTATCACTTCTTGAGTGCTTGGATCTTCCATGGTTTTCTCTTCTTGAATGGACTTTTCCTCCTTCCTCATACCTTGAAAATAATTCATTCTTCATTTTCTTTTGAAAATCATTTAAGCTATATAGTAGCCGAGTGTTCAACTATTTTTTCTTCTCTTGAGCTTTCACTATCCTCTCATTATTAACTCTACAACTTTTCACATCCATCTTCAAGCTACTTATAAGATCTATTACCTCTAATGACTCCATTCTATTTCTATGCCCATTAGATTCTATCTCTTCCACATTGACATTCATACCTCTAACTTATTCTTCATGGATGTAAGGTCCTTGTCCATATTCTACTTCTTCTCTTCAATTACAGTCTTTACTTATTTTTTCTATAGCTCTAACTCTACCAAGAAGTGTGCATACCAATAAAATTGTTAGATACACCTCAATTCCAAGTTTGTACAACGTAGCGTTTTCTTTCAAATGTTGGTAATTATGTACTTCGTCGGTTTCATGAAATCAAGGCTACTTCCCTCTTTCTTATCAATTTCTAAATAATTCTAAAGCATTTCTCCAAAATATAAACCATAAAAATTATACCCAGTTTGGACTTCTACACTGGAAGTTATGGCTCTTTTAAGTTATTGTTTTTTTTTTTCTAATCAATGGACATGCAATCACCATGAAGATTGCATGCATGGTTTCTCTAATTTGACCCCCTAATCGAATTTGTTTTCTCCTTTGAGGAAAATTTGACCCCGTTGCTTGCCAATTTGATGTTATTGTGGCCAATTTAAGTCTCGCCCTCCTCTGAAATTGGGTATTTTCATCAATTTCACTTTCTTGTCAAAATTTTTACATATAGTTGCACATTTTATCAAACAATTAGCCTACAAACTACATTTTTACTGAAATTTCCATGAAGTTGAACTCTAAAATTTGTGATTTACACCAATTATAGTTCTTTAACCTATCCACATACTCTACTGTTATTTCAATTTTAAAATTAAAGACAATTGTAAGCTTCCACACATTTTCCCAAATTCTTTTCATGGAGACATTTTGTCAAAAACTGCATATACATCTATAATTTCTTCATGTACAAACTCATTTGTAGGTCATACATCCTCAATGTTGTAACCAAAGGCATTGATACCATATTGTAACATATTCAATACCTTTTGTGCATTGTTGAGGGTATGGGGTACTTCTTGAAACCACTAATTTTCACTCCATTTTTTCCTCTAATACCATATCTCTGAATTCTTGTTTTGATACCTTTACTCACTTCACTAATACTAATTAATTAACATATGTAGGCAATATAATGTAGGATTATACAATAATTTAATCATCCAATCACCATGACACGATAAATTTAAAATGCAGATTTGAATTTGCAAATAGAACTGAACAAACTAGAAACTAATATAATCCATGACATAAATAACATTAATTCAATATAATCACAAATAAGTCATGAACAACATTAACGCAAATTTAAAAAGCATTTACAACCATTAATGATAATATTGAAGGCTTAATTGTACCTATGTTTTGTATATTAATACCCAACTATCTAAAATAGATGTAATGGGATTTATGGGTGTCCTCAAAGCAGCGATAACATGGATGTAATGTAGTTAATTTGTATGGGAAATGATTTTGCATGCAAGTTGTAGTGTAATTGCCATGTATAATCTACTATCAATTAATGTATGAGAAAAAAATATGAATTGTATATTTAAACGGTTGGATGAATTCAAGAGTGTTGGATGAGTTGTCATGAGCAATGTTAATTATGTTGCTATTTTTATATTTGCTTATGATTTCCATGTAAGAATGTGAATTACAATATAATTAGCTGACGAGGTACGTGATATGGGTAGTCTATTGTTCATTCACTTACATCTCTATTCTAATCACATTTGGATTGATCTTTTGCTAGCTTTTAAAGATGTTTATGTTATATTCTAGCTTTATATTTTCTAACAGAAAACAAAAATATATTAAGACTATCTTGAAGGTTTTTTTTCATGGACTTTAATCTACATTTATAATATTTTTTTATATATGTAAAGACATTAACATAATGACTTTTATGTCAATGATGATACTTTTGAAGCTTTTGTAAAGAACCATTATCATGCACTAGTTATGTCATCTTTATTGATATTTTTGATGTAAAATCACATTAAGAGAGAATTTTGAAATGTGAAGCATATGTAATATGTATTTTTTTAGCATAAAAATTATATTTTTTTATTTTATTTAAATTTTAATATAAGGAAAACAAAAAAAATTAAACAAAATATATTTTTCAAAAATTTAAATAAAATTATTATAATCACAATTAACGTTAATCATTCATCACTTAAGATATAATCATAACTCAACCCACTAAACCAAAATGTTTCATAAAATATTTTTACATCATATTTCTCTATAAAATAATTATTTCTAAAAATTAATATATGATCATACGTTTATTACATTTATTACATTTAGATTTAACCTTATTCCTCTATAACATTTCAAATACATTTTCCACAATCACATCATTATTCTACTCACGAAGAAAAGTTTTAAAATGGAATTTCTCCTTATAAATTATCCGTTAAGATTTTGAAAAGTTTTAAAGTTTACAGGGAAGAAGGATTATGGGAAAATTAAAATGGAATTTCTCCTTATACATTATCCGTTAAGATTTTGAAAAGTTTTAAAGATAAATTATGTGCAAAATTTTAGATTATATTAATAATGGAAACGGATTATAAGCTTATATGGAATAAATAAAGTTTAAGAGGGTACAAAATCAAGATGACTTAATACACTTTTAAGATTGATCACTTAAAACCCCTAAATAGAAAAATGATCGAATCCCATCAAATGAAAGACAACAATAACAATTTAAAAAAATATTAGTTCCAACCTGCCGGATTCGAACAAGCGACCTGGCTAAAGTAAATAATAAATCCGGTCAAATGAAAGACTGCAAGATTATTTTTAAAAAGTATTACCTCCGACCTGCCGGATTCGAACCAGCGACCTAAGGATGGCATTCGGGATATTTGCTCCCACTACAGTCCTCCGCTCTACCAACTGAGCTAAGGTCGGATGCTGTCAAACGAACGAATCAAAAGATACTGCTAAACTCTAGGTTGTTGTTGCAGTCAACGCAGAAATCCATCAAACTCATGATCAACAATCAATATAAGGTTGAGGGAATATGTTTTTTAATTCCACCTCTTCCATTTGATGACTATATATAAAATCCATTTCAAAATATAGTTGACAGTTTGGCCGAGTGGTCTAAGGCGCCAGATTTAGGCTCTGGTCCGAAAGGGCGTGGGTTCAAATCCCACAGCTGTCATCTTTATACGTTTTAATTTATTTTAAGTACAATAATGAACGATTATTAAGTTAATTCTTCATCATTATAGTTAAAATATTAATTGTTATACGTTTTAATTTATTTTAAGTACAATAATGAACGATTATTAAGTTAATTCTTCATCATTATAGTTAAAATATTAATTGGATAATTATTATTTATGAATGCACGAGTAGAATTTTAAAATAATTATTTACTGTCATCTTTATGCGTTTTAATTTATTTTAAGTACAATAATGAACGATTATTAAGTTAATTCTTCATCATTATAGTTAAAATATTAAGTGGATAATTATTATTTATGAATGCACGAGTAGAATTTTAAAATAATTATTTACTAATTTTAGATATCTTAAATCATTATTCTATTTCTTATCAAAGTTTTTTAAACATTATTTTTGTTTTAATAGTTTCAAAATTAATCATAATTTTTTTATTTTTTTCAAAAACTTCATAATATTTAATTTTATAAGGAAATAGCTTTGTAGTAAGCTTGTCAATTAAAGTATTGTGGAAGAATGAGTGTTGAGTTCATAAGGTGTATTGTTGGGTTCAATTCCCTCAAGTGACATGTTGAGCTCATAACATGTGATCGGCCAGGACAACCATTTAAACTAAAAAAAATGATTTTGTATAAAACCTTTTAAACTTAACTCAATAATATTCTAAATAATAAACTTCAAAAAAACTTGTTATAATTTATGCTATAAAACAAATTTAAAATTTTGTAAATAATGTAAAAGATAAAAAATCTTGATATAGTAAATAATCAACTTGGTCTGAAAGTATGATCTAAAACTACTTTTATTTGGTTAAGAACTCGTCTTTCTTCAACTTAAGGAAACATATTAACCACCCAAGATCTAGAGGGATGTGGCATGAGTGAAAGTCTGCCCTCTTATGGATCACTAGTGGGTTATTCCAGGTGGCGTGGTTTTCCTTGAATAACCATGATGAGTCCACTTGCATTCACAAATAGCAATCAATGATTATTATCTCCATTATTGTTTGACAACTAAATTATAATAGGTTTCTCATTGTACATATAAAATAATAATAAATGATTAGAAATTACCTTTAATTTTAATAACTAAAAGTCCACTTCATTCTCATTTCAATTCCCTAAAATATGATAAAACCACATACATTTAAAAAAACAATTACTTGTTAGGATTCAATGTATAACAAACCCGCTCAAAGAGGTTGGGATCCAATGGTGGAAAGCAAGGAGTTTTTCACCATTGGGCAAGGTTCAATTCTCGTGAGAGCCTAACCTGAAACCATGGGGGCACCTTGAGGTAGTGGTCAAACGTGTGGTTGCACCCATAGATACTATATTAAATGGTATCGTGACCCATGCACACATAAGTGGATCAAAGCCCACCTCCATGTCCTTCAATTTTTTTTTAAGTCCCCGAGGTGTAGGACAGTCGATGACAGAGTGTGTTGTTAAAGCACTTTGTGATGTTAAAGTCACCGGTTCCCAGGTGATTTTGACAACTTAGATACCCCTAAATCGTAGTTTCTTAGCCACAGGTTAGTCCCACATGTCACAGACAAACTAACAAACAAACAAACAAAAAATGTATAACAAACCCTTTCTTAAACACCATCAATTTATCGTTTATGAAAAAAATAATATAAATATGAAATGATTCATAATGCCTTAATGGAGAATTGGAGCTTTCCCTTAGAACATTACGGAGACCTCAATAATAAATGCATCTAAATTTTCTCTTATATTCTCCATGTAGAGTATTCACATGTCAAACTTTGGGTGGTGTTTATTGACATGGATTGTAACACAAATGGGCACAAAAATAATCTATGTATGCTTGGATCTCGTTGCAATATTGAAAAGAATACAAATATATTTATAAATATATTTAGTGGCCATGGTTGAATAGAGATAATTGTATGGAGGGTTAGGGTTGAATATTATGGATAGATACTAGGATAATGTAGATTACTTTGAAGATTTTTTTTAAGAGGAACATGACATTTTCATATCTTGGTGGGGAGGGGTTCTATCTATAGTAAATATTAGAGATTAAGTATTTTCTAAAGCTTTGAAGAAAGGTTTACTTTAGTGTTCAAGGACTAGTAACAAATTGAACTTTCTTGATGTGGGTGATGAGACCATACTTTGGTATTTTTTTGGTTTGCATTTGGATTCCTTATTCATTCGTTTAACCTTTCTTATGTTATCATTTGCTTCTGATCATTCAATTTCTCTAATACTTTTTCACACTGAATAATGAGATACAAATCATGAGCAATAAAGGTAACTATGGATTTTTTTGAGGGTTTTTCTTGAAAAATGAATAAACTTAGAAGCATAATCACGAGTTACCGGGGTTTTTACTTATGTAAGGAACTACTTCTATGTTACTTCAAGATTCATGAAGGTTTTGTGCAACACTACCATGGATAATCTAGTTGGACATTAGTGGCCACCCACCTCTTCCATTTAGTCACCATGGTTCTCCATCTTGGTAGTTTTTTTATCTATAGTTTTTCAGGTCCTAAACTTCCAAGGTCGTTTTGAGGCCTTAAACAATGTTTTTTTGGTCATTTGGGGGCCCAGAGTAGTCATGGCCTTCCTAGGCCCACCAATAATTGTACTTCTCAATTAGATCTTTACAATAAGTTATATTGCACCCCAAACAAAAATTGTATGCAAAAGTTGTGCCCTTAGGAAGTTGACATGCCGACTAGCCACCTCGGGGCCCATAATCCTTTTGGCGCTTCATCTCCTAGAGTTAGGGTTTTGGATCTTTAGGGTTTAGTACTTTATGTTAAAAGGCCATTTATGCCTCTTGTAATGTCTACTTGTGAATGAGTGTAGCCAACACCTCTCTCTTTAGAGATAAGATATCACCATTCCAGATAGTTTGTGTTGCTTACAACCTTTTCCTATTTCATTCATTAACAGAATTTGAGTTTCACTATATTATTGTGCTCTCTACAATATTTTTGTGTGTGTGTGTGTTTCCATTCATATATATTATTTATTTTATTTCGTTCTCTATACAATCCAAATCAGCTAGATCATTATGCTCTTTTTTTTATTCTCAATGCATGTCCCTGACGAGGTCAGGGTATAGAGAGTTGGGTCTTGAGCTAATTTCACTTGGAGAAGACTGCTCTTGCTAGCCCAAGAAACCTCCCATGGCAGAAGGAAAGACAGATGATGAAGTAGGAGATCCTTTCAAGTAGTTTCTCAAGGAATCCCTCACATAATGGAGGAATGAAATGATGAACAATTTTGCACAGATCCTTCAACGACTACCAATGACAATTGAGGCACCTTCAACAAGCAACCATTTCATAGGTGCAACAACCTTCAAGGTACAAGTTAACTTTGATATTCCTTTATTTGAAGGCCATATAGACGTATATACTTTGGAGAAATGGTTAAATTTGTTAGAGGGTTATTACTTTGTTCAAAATTTTCCCAACATTGAAAATATCACCTTCGTGCTCCTTAAATCCCTTCCCCATGTTAAATATTTGTGGGAAAGTTATTGGAAGAGACATAACGAAGACAAGTATACAACATTTAGGATAGAACCCACTTGGAAGGACTTTGTTGATGCCATCAAGGAGGAATTCTACCTTGTTGAAAACTATGATGACTAGTACACCACATGGACAACTCTATGTCAGGATAGATACCAGACAGTGCCAGATTACACCAATATCTTACATGCCTTGCGTTCAAAGCTAGGTATCAAGGAATGCAAGCACAATCTAGTTTTGAAGTACCATAATGGTCTACATAGTTACATCCAAATAGAGGTTTATTTCTTGGACACTTCCTCACTAGGAGTCATTTATCGATATATTGTCAAAATCGAGAAGAAATTTAAGTAGAGGAATAAGAGGGACTTTGGGTATGCAGATCCACTTCAACAGAAGCATGGTAAAGGTGGCCCTAACTCACAGAATAAAGGACAGATCAAGGAGAGCCAACCTCAAGAAAAACAATCCAAGCCACAAGCAAGAAGGGTAAGGGGAAGTCGAATAAGGACACTAGAAAGTGGTGTGAGTTCCATGAAATCCCCTGGCACAACACTAATGAATGTCGCTCGAAATAATCATTGTTGTTCGAGATAAAATAAAAATAATCATACTCTAGCTCATACTTTGATTCAAAGAAAGATAAGGGAAAGTGGATCATTGATGTAGAACCCAGTTCCCTGATTGCAACTACAAACATCCAACTAGACGAGTCAAAGGAGCCTAAGGAGGGGGAGAACCTTTTCCATTCATCGATGTGGGTGAAAGGGACTCCACTACATTTCATTGTTGGAAGTGGTAGTGACAAGAAATTTATATCGATTGAGGTCATCAAGAGATTGAAGTTGTTGACAACAACACACCCCCCAACCATACCCCATCGATTGGTTGAGCCAAGGATGATATCTCTACGTCAAACAACAATGTTGTATGCCATACAACATCAAGCCTTTCAAAGATGAGGTTTTTGATGTTATTTTAGGAAAATCCTATATGTGGATACATCATGTTGTTTATGATTCCAAGCCTTGCAGTGACGTTGTTACTTTGGGAGGCCATCTCTACAAGGTTGTTCTAGGGTAATCCCCCTACAGATAGGTGAGACCTCTCATTGATCTGACAGAGATCAATGATAGATTGTGTATAGAACACTATGGGTTTCCTCAGGCCTGAAACATAATACTCTAATTATGCTAAAAGGGAAGAGGGAAAGATCTTACCTTTTTCTTGACGATTGTTCTATTGTTCTCTTTGGTGATGCAACTCCAAGACTTGACTCCTAGCTCCTACAATTTGTCACCTGCACACAAGACAACAACCAAAACCCTTCTCAAATACTTTTAAGAATAAAGAGGAAATCATATATCGATCTAATCTACCTTTCTCAATAAAAGATAGATCTACCAATGTATCATATCAAACAATAATAGGTCACACATATTGGAGGGGAAAAACCATAGATCTATATAAATTATAAAGGAAAAGTAAAAAAATGTAAATTTATCTTGAGACTAATGAGATACTTCTCTGGCTCCGAGCTCCTTGAGACCTTCCTTATCCCTCTCTCAAATGTGGATGAACCAACAATTAACTCTAAAGTTAGAAGTCTCTCTTTGGTTATATTTGGGTAGCATAAACCTATCATGAATTGAGCTCCCTTGCCTTTTGTTTTGGCCTTATTTTATAGAGTGATGGAGGAGGTTCTATAGATAGTTTCAAATATTGGAACTTGATGAACAACATATCAAGCATAAGTTCAAGAGCTCATGATGCATCATGGCTAGCCTATCCTGATATGATCTTCTTGCAACTCCTCAAGTCTAGAAGGTTTGAGAGGTAGTCGCTTGTTGCATAAGGGAAACAAACAACTAGTCATATATTGAAGGAAGGAAAGATGCAACTAGTCCCACCTTGCATGAAGGAAAGGAGCAATCATGCTCAAAATCAGTGATTTTTTTTGCATTGGCATGTAATTATGGTACGATGACTTTAGTGGGATGTCCTTTATGGGTCCTAGGGTGACAAACAGAGGTATAGCATATGCCCCCTAATGTATAAGGTAAGATTAGGAACTAATGGTTGAAAAACATTACCAACACTACATAGTAGTGGCATAAGGAAAGACCTCGTAGAAAAAGGAACCAATAAGTACCTACAAATAATTGTCAACCAAAAATATAATCTTCCCTGAGGTAGGCGTACCCATGCTCATATATAGAAAAAAACATGGTCTCCAACACAATACATTGTGGACCCGTGAAATGATATGCAATACCATGGCCATGAAAAAGTACGTGGTGGATCCATGTCATCAAAAAGATCACAACCATGAGAAAATACAATGTGGATCTATGTCATTGTATACATCAGGAAGACATCTAGCACCAATGAGAGTGCCAATGTGGTCTTCAAATTACTCACACTATACTGATATAATCCATCACAACTTGGGATGGGTAGCATAAAGCAGTGAAATTCCCCCTAAGATCGAGGTATTCATTCTAACCCCGTCAATGGTACGATTCTACAACATGTGAATAGATGAGATGATGTCAAGCATGGTATAAATTTTTTGATTACCAATCATTAAGGAATATTGTTAACATATGCGAGGGGACCCACCAATAATTAAAATGGACCCAAATGTACCTAGTACAATGTAACCAGTGTGAATAGAGTATATAATGTTGAACATTTGTAGAATAAATCAATCATGAGTGAACAAGGTAAACCCACTATCTATCATGTGGAAGACTTCCACTGAGGATTGCAAGTTCCAAGGTACTAACTAGTTTCTAGATCCCTCTCCTCGATAATGTGTTGTTGTTGATAGGAACATATATGTCAAAGGAGGGCATTGATGTATCCTCCATCAATTGACACAAAACAATCACTAAGAGATTATGTGAAGAGATACAATCACCAAGTACAACTAACACAGGGATGGACGACACCAAAGGTCAACAAGACTGTAGAATGGCCACTCAGGATTCACTTCCCTTAAACATATAACATGACATACCGATGACTTGTAAACATTGAATCAAGAGCACCAATGGTATAGTGAAACAACACATAAGGCATTGAAGCACTCTCCATAATTACTAGAAGAGTAACCAATTAGAGTAGTATATGATTCATAATGATGGTACAACTTCTAGGCAAGCTATAACCCAATTCTAAGACAATGATGCAAATAGGTTCCATTTTCAAGGGAAAAAAGGACCGACAACTACCACTTTACTAAATACATATAAAGATAATTGCTCTCCCTCTTTTTTTTTTTTTGGTGTCACCTTCATGTTTTTATGAGCATCATGAAAGAGAGATAAAAGAATTCTCATTAGTGTCTTTTATATGGTTTCTTGAGCGCATAAAAGAGTTAAAAGTGTGGTCGATAATGTCATTTTCATGGTTATATGAGCATGAAAAAGAGTTGAAAGTTATCTCTTTTGGATAAAACAAGTGGCTCCATGGCATGAAACTACATTTCAAGTGTGTGGAACAAACCTATGAAAATTGAATGCAAGAATGATATTGGGCAATTAATTTCCACTCATAGCAATGATTTTCTCCAAGGGTAAAGGTAAAAAAAAAAGTTAATTAATGCAAAAAACAAGAGGTTAAGAGTGAATGATTGGTGGTAAGCGAGATAAAAGAAAATAACAACATAACAGTAGGAACTAGGACATAAGAAGTGATATACATGTGGAACACAACATAGAATTAATGGGAACCCCATTAGGACATGGCTAGAAAAAGATTAAGAGAGGAGAATGCAACTCAATTTTTTATCATGGTAGGTCTAAATAAGGGTTCCCAGGCTTATAAAGAAACACAACATGGGTGTGAAAGGTAAAATACATGTGCTAACTAGGGTGTGCAAGAAGGGTAGGCACTACTGCACAAGTTACGATGTGCAAACAAGAAGGGTTAATGTCGCAACTTATCAGAATTGAACCTAAGGCATTGTGATGGAGACATCGACAATTAATAATGAAACAACATGATGTAGGGAAAAAACCTATCATATATGCCTGTTATAACATGTACCTCATGGTTTAGTGGATGTTACCACAAAACACCAAACAATGTGACCAAATTATGAAATAACCGTCGAAAATAGTAGATCCACTGTTAAAATTTGCATTAGACCTCATAAAAAACAATATAAATGCCAAAAAAGGAAATAATGAGAAGGTGCTTTTTTAATTCGAGTGAGAAAAGGGGTTTGATTGAACCCAAAGAGGTCAAAAGGACCCTATTTGTGGTAAAAACAAACCCATTTTTCACACTTACCTTCATGAAAATTTCTATTTAGACTGGAAAGCCTCCTACCTTCCAAAGCTTCCGACACAGATTGTGGGAGATTTATCTAGCAAAATTTCAAATTGTCAGGAATAGGTAAATAATTTTCCCATGCTCTTTGATTTTCTAGCATTTTTAAAGCATTTATGTGGAAATTTGGGCTGTGGGGGACCCCACAAGGGGCCAAATTGCATGGTCATTCCTTTTAGCCAAATAGGCACAGTCGATTGTGCCCTAAAGGAAGGGAAGGATCAATCAATCACTACTATCAACAAATATAGGTGCGACCACCCACTAAAAGGCCCCAAAAGTCTCATATTTATGCTCAATTTAAAAAAAAAAAATCCTTGATGATGCAAGAAATTCTTTCACCATGATTGAGTGGAAAGAATGAGAGCATGAGGTTGATGATACAAAAACACTAAGCAACCAGAACACCATAAATGCAATGCGGGATTGAGGGCTACTGAAATTTTTCTGAATTCAAAGCATGAGATCCCAAGTTATGCTTTTGAATGCATTGGTCAAGTTTTGGGATCCTGGACAACAATGCTTCCAGGTAGTTCACAAACCATTGACCCTAGAGATAGAGGATATATACTTTATCACATGATTATCACAACGTGGGGTGATAGTTATCTTGTCGAGTGGGCAAGGTGGATCCAATCATTCTACAAATGATTATATCACAGAGTACTGCCATCTTGGGGAAAGGAAAAGCAACAACAAATTGTTGATCAAAGATGTAGTAGATTACTGCCATCTTGGGGAAAGGAAAAGCAACAACAAATTGTTGATCAAAGATGTAGTAGATCTACCATTGTGCACCATCCTTTTCATAATAATTTGGGTGGTTGGATCAACAGGTGCCCACTTGGAATCAAAGGATGACATTCAGTATGCTCTAGAGTGCCTAAACTTGACAATGTTCAATTAATGTTCCAATTTGTTGGTAAACCTGTGGAATCAATTGGCTAACTGCAAGACAAGTCGACTGAAACATTTTGGGTATGGCTCGATCCTCATGCCATTTTACCTATATAGGATACCACAAATGAGACACCACGATTCAACACCTTTTGTTGGGCCTAGTGAGCCCAAAATGATGAGATGAATAAATTGTATGGTAGTGTCGGGGAAGGTGTGATGGAAAGCCACCGTGGTCATGATTTCTTTGATTCATGGGACAAATAGATCATCATGATAGAGGATTTCCCTTATGAAGGCATAGAATTCTAAAATGACCCAGAGCCCATGCTACCCCCAAGGCTTAGTGGGGTGACCTTGGTAAGGACAATGACAATGTGGATTTCTTTTTGGTATTTTTTGAAATTTTATAATTTTTTTGAGTTTTTAGAATATGTATTTTTTTATTGTAGCATAACTAACCAATATGTTTTGTCATGACACAAATATAGGACAAGCTTGACCAACAAGAATGGATTGTAACCGCCACAAAATAAAATATGAACAACATTTAGAGGAAGGAGATGATGATGAGGTGTTGTCAAATCCTCCACAAGGTGTGAAGGAACCTTGATAGATTAACCATGGGTGTCCCAATGATGAGGATGGACTATGTCCCTCAATTACAATGACATGTTTTGGGTGTACCCCATCCCTTCGTTTATTTATTGAGGAAATTTCCCTACACAATAGTGTGCTATCATGAGACACACATGCCTCTGGAGAACTAGATGATAGTCTCCTTGCTACTTTGTATTGAATTTAAAATGCAGACTTAAATTTGCAAATAGAATTGAAAAAACTAGAAATTAATATAATCCATGACATAAACAACATTAATTCAAAATAATAACAAGTAAGTCATGAACACTTATCTTTCTAGGAATTATCCACCAATTGGGTACAAAAGAATGACATTTCACCCAACCATAGGCTGCCTGTTGCACCAAATATATCTACAACAAAGGCCATACCCAAGCTAAGGCTATGAATCTACAATGGTGAATTTACCTATGGATGGTTCTAACTCTCTTCACACAACCCAATTCCTAGGTTCATAGTTAATTTTCCACTTACAATAGTCCCAATCCACAACCCTTTTTCCCCATCAACATACACAACCCAAGGAATGGGATCCCATTCTCTAATAATCAGTACCTCAAGCTATCCCATTTCCCTCGAGGGATCCAACATAGGCTAGCCATGAAATATCACTTATGGGATTTCATGGATTATGAGTTGTAGTTCAATTCCTCAATGACAACAATTACCATTACATACATTATTCATTTCCTTCATAATTCTTTGTTGTAACTCAAAATAATTTCTATAACATTTATATGGTTTCTCACACTTATAAAGAACTCCTCCAAATTTCCCAATAGAATGGTAATTCGAGCGCTCTCCCAAATTTCCAAACCAAATGGAAATTTAAACTCTCCCAACAAATTGGTAATTCGAATTCCCCCACTGATTGGTAATTTGAACTAGAATGGTAGTTTGAACAAAAGGGTAATTTGAACCGTCATGGTAGTTCAAAATAGAATGGTCACTCCAACCACCTAGTGACTCGAAATCCTTGATAATTCAACCTCCCCCATGATAATTCAAACTCTCTCCCCACATGGCCAAAAAGAGGAATAGGGTAACATTACATGGCATGAAGGGGCCACATAGCTTTAAAGAGAACCCACATGCCTCCTTCATGCAATTAATAACCATCTTATTATAAAATAATACATGGATTAAAAATAATAATTAAACAAGGTTAAGGACTTAGGATAAAGTTAAAATAGTATTATCTTCTTTTATCCCCCGAGAGTCCCCTTGACTTTTCCCTCTTGTGGAGTCACAATCCCCCATATTTGTCCTCCTCTTCTATAGCTTGTGATGTATTGTATTGTTATTTAATTTTCAATTAAAAATTATAGAAGATTCAGTTCGAGATCCAATTGGTCAAGTAGAAGTAACCAATACCAGCAGACGTATTTGAACCATTCTTATTGGGTAAACTTGGTCAATTACATAATATATAATTTCATATTCTCACTATGAATATGTCACTAGAGGTGTTATGAGGAAAATCTCTCTATGGCTAGGGTTAAACGACAAAAGACAGAATGACATGAAAAAATCAACTCTAATCCCAAGTATGCTATATAAATGAAATGCTAACAAGACAAGGCTAAGAGCCTACCTTGTCTGGACATTCGAAGAAGACCATTGTTGAGCGCAAAACCCAAAGATTTATACTTGCAACTTGTCCTGACCAACCAATATATGCAAGAATATGGTGATAATATATAATGTTAGCATATAGATTAGCATAATCCATTAACATACATGACAAATACGCCCATGGAATAATAATTCAAATATTTGCAAGATATCAATTGGACGAGAAAAGAGTATTTCTATTAAAATAATCAACATAAGTACATAGGTGACAAACTTCTGTAACAGAACATATTGGAACCGAGAAACTAAGTCCCTCCAACTGAGCCTCCACCACTTCAATCCTCCACCAAAGGAAAACTCATTTATATGAGTCAATGGGGTTCTCCATCAAAAAGAAGGAAGAGCTTGGGGGTTGAACAAGGAGTTCATAATTTCAAGGACAAAGGGATGCAGACTCAATATGAAGTGAAATTTCTCTAGAGTGTCTTTCCTCTCAAAGTTGAATTCTTCTTCTTCCAAAGCTTGGATATGGCTCAATTTATAGCCTTCGAATGGAATTGAAGGGATGAGTCGAAGTCTTTCTAGTATGTGGAAAGTCAAGGATCATGGATATTATGACATGGCATGGAAACCCGACATAAATTTTAATTTTTAGCACCAAACCCAATGTATGTGGTTTGTAGTGGAGAAACTTGCATATACACTTGTTTTATAACTGATAGGGTGTGTATATGTGGAAAATAATTTTTTTTGGCTCTGGAATGAACATAAAAGGGGACTTCAATTCTTCATAGGGAAATGGAATGCTATCCAATCAAGTTGCATGGAGTGAGGACAAATTTGTTGTAACAGATGCCCCCTAATGTGTGAGGTCAGAGGACTATATGTGATGGCCAAAATACAATATAATTCCTATAAGTGGAGTAATGAAGACTCAACTGGAAGTACTAGTTGCTCATAAGAATATTACAATCCATAATGACTTTGTACACATGGCTGCCAATCTGAATTACACTGCATATCCATGTGGAAATATATCAAATAATTGTTCATGGCCATGAATAGGCAATACAAAGTGGACATATGCCATAGGCTGTCATAATCATGAACAAGGCACAATGGAATCCAGTCTCAAAATCAACTGAAGATATTTGTATACAATGGAGTACAATATGATCTCCCATGATAACTGAAGTCATATAGGTATTGTTCCATGTAAATGTGTTGAACCTGCACATAATATAACTAGCTAGAAAATACTACACACATTTGTAGAGAGAAATTGAGAAAGAAGAAGAAGGAGAGAAATAATGGAACAATTCTCATTAACCGTAATGAATAATGAATAATTTACACATGATATACTCTGTATAACTCAATGAATGTGCATTGGAGGAGAACCAATGTTCCATAGTGGTGGTCTAGAGTGATCTACACACACACCAACAGTTACGAGAGTGAACTGCCACCTAGTCTAGTCTTTCAGGAAGTTATGGGAGTGAACTGCCACCTAGCTAAGTTAACTAGTCAACTAGTCTTAAGTTAACTGACTGAACATAGTGTAGTGAGGAGTAGATCAAGGGTAATGCACTAGTATGTTGATGATCCCAAGGCAAGTGTGTATTAGCATGGTGATGATCCCAATGTTGCATGGTGACAAAACCCATGCAACATCTAGACTCAACTCAACTAGTCAAACTGAAGTGTCAACTGAAAGAAAATATTCTCGAGGTGGAATATTCTCCCCTAAAATATAGGAGACTGGATAATGACTAATTATTACTAATAAACAAGGAAAAACCTTAGGAAAATAAATCCTAGGTGGGTGTGAAGTAACTCCAACACCCCCCTGAAAATCACTATGGTGAAAATAAAGAATGGGTCCTGACAACGAGGCCATGTTAGGTACCCAAATAAAAATGATACACTGAAATAAAGTGAGGAAAGAGGGAAAACCTCATGGGAAACCCCCCCCCTCAAGGTACAATTTATGTAAAAAGAACAACTACAGTTGCTAGGAAACTCCATCCTTCACTCCAAGACGTCTTCGCAGAGAATGGAACTTCTGCTCATTGAAGTTCTTGGTGAATATGCCTACCATCTGTTCTGCTGAAGGAAAATACTGTAAGTCGATGATCCCCTCGTGTACTAATTCCCAGATGTAGTGCATGTGGATATTGATGTGCTTCATCCACTACCTCCGAACTGGATCTCTGCATAACTTCAGAGTGCTCTGGTTGTCACACCAGATGAAAATCGATCAGTGAAATTGAATGCCCAACTCAATGAGAAAATGTTGTAGCCACATAGCCAGAATGGTTATGTTAACTACCCCTATGTACTCTGCCTTGGCTGAAGATAGAGCAATGCCAACTTGCTTCTTTCTCGACCAACGTATAGGCTCGAGACCAAGACTGAGTGAGTAACTAGATGTGTACTTGCGATCAATTCTATCGCCATCCTAGTCATAATCAATAAACCCGATGAGATATAATGTAGAATATGTTGCATAATGAATCACAAAGGTGATGGTGCCCTATATGTATCGAAGGATATGCTTTGCATCTTTCCAATGTAGCTCATGCGAATCTTGCATGAGCATGGAAGCTGTACCAACTGCATAGGAGAGGTTTGGTTTGGAATGTGTGAGATACAACAAGCTCCCCACTAGTTGTCTATACAGTGTGTTGTCAACCAGTGGAGTCTCCCCACCATCCTCAAGTTTGACTCCTAATAGGAAAGGAATCAAAGTAGACTTGCAATCTGTCATGTGAAATCTCTCAAGGAGATCTCGTGCATACTTGGCCTGAGACAGTTTGATGCCTAATGCATATTGAATGATCTCAAGTCCAAGGAAGAAGTGTACCAAACCCATGTCCGTCATCAAAAACCTATCATGTAGAATCCTCTTGACTGCAACAATCACTAAAGTTGAGCAACCGATGATCAAAAAATCATCAAGATATAGAACTAAGAGTAGAAGTGAATCGACCATCCTAAGCATGTAGACATACAAAGTTTTGTGACAATAGGTAGGAGTCCATCTTGGCATACCATGCCCTTGGATCCTGCTTGAGGCCATGAAGGGAATTCTTTAGTCGAAAGACCAAATATGAGTCCTGCATAAATCCCTGGGGCTGCTCCATATAAATATCCTTAGAGAGACCACCATGAAGAAATGCATTGTTCATGTCCATCTGATGGACTTCCCATCCCTTGGTTGTCGCAATGGAAAGTGCCAATTGTATGGAATCCATCTTCGCTACTGGAGCGAAGGTTTCATCATAGTCAATACCATGCACCTGCTAAAAACCTTTAGCAACAATCTTGTCTTTGTATATTCTAATCTATCCATCCACTGTGCTCTTGGTCTTGTAGACCCATCTGCATTTGACAAGTTTCCTCCCAGAAGGAAGGGGAACTAGATCCCAAGTCTAGTTCTCGAGGAGGGAGTTGTACTCTTCTTGCATGGCGGATTCCCAAAAGGGATTTCCAGTAGCCTCACCATAAGATTGTGGATCTAAAGACTGAACCAAGAAAATATTCCTGGAGGGAAATGGTTCAGTGGCGGTGAGTTCAACATGAGGCCGGATCACCAATGAGATCCCATGCATCCCAAAGAGTAGTCTGTGCCCACTTGGACCTTTTCTCTGGCTCTACAACTGCATTTGGATGCTCTAACTCTGCATCTGAATGTACTGGCTCTGTATCTGAATCATCTTAGTCCTTTGAATCATAACTCTCATCTGAAGAAGATTCAGAATGTGCATGATCATCATCTCGAACAGGTGGAAGAATGAAGGTGTTTGCATGCGGATGATGAGGTACATGTGAGACACTTTCCTCGAATTGGACACTATGCTCAATGATGAGTTGGTCTGAGGAAAGATCAATAAGCCTATATCCCTTCACACCGTCAGGGTATCCAACAAAAATACACTCAGTGCTCTATGGATCAAGTGCCTTCCTCTTTTCAAAGGGAATCTGGGCCCATGCACGTGACCAAAAATGCGAAATTGTGTCACTTCCAATTTGAGGCCGCTCCAAGCCTCATAGGGGGTCTTATCCTTGACATATCTATGGGGAGATCTATTTTGGATGTATGTTTCACAATTAAGTTCTTCGGCCCATAGTCTCCGTGGTAGTAAATTTGCATGCAACATGCAAGATGCCATCTCCTTTAGAGATCTGTTTTTCTACTCAAGAACTTCATTTTCCTGTGGAGTATAGGGAATTGTGTGTTGCAATTGAATCCCTGCCTCATGGAAAATATTATGGATCTCATGATTGACATACTCTCCCCCATTATCAATTCATAGGACTTTGATCTTCTTTCTGGACTATGTCTCAACCAGGGCTTTGGAATCTTCGAGGTGTTGAAAGACCTCAGAAATTTTCCTGAGAAAGTAGATCCATGTAAAACATGATAAATCATAAAAAAAAAATGAGAACAAACCTCTCTTTACTGATGGATGGATGTGGAAAATACCCATAAGGTCACCGTGGATCATATCTAAAGGCGCGGAAGCTCTCTGAGACTTTCCTTTTTCAAATTTCTCTTGAGGGTGTTTTCCGAGAACACATCCCTCACATACTCCCTTAGAGAAATGGATGTCTGGTAGAACATCAACCAATATTTTCTTTCTAAGTTGTTGCATGTATATGAAATTTAAATTTCCAAACCTTTCGTGCCATATCCTACTACTTTCATCAGCATGAGTAAGCAGTAAAGAAGAATCAAGTTCAATGAATTCAGAAAATGTATACAATCTAGACTATTGATTTACTTCACCGGTAACAACCCTGGAGTTGGTTTTCATGTCATAGATGTCCATGAAATTTTGTGTGAATATGAATTTATTTCCAGTGCCAAAATTCTTCATCTGATACATGGAGAGAAGTTTGACATAAAGTTTGGGAATGTGCAACACATTCTCGAAGCTTCCGTTGACAGGGATGATTTTAAGGATGGAAATTTATTTTAAAATGTAGAAACCTTGGTGAATATTACTAATGCTTCATATGTCAACTATAACTGTTTGGCGATATTTTTTAAAAAATATTCAAATTTCTAAGTATTTTATATGGTTTTTATAAAATTTTGGCGAATTTTAAGGCAAAATAATTTTATCCTATAGAATTTGGGCGAATCATTTTTAAAATAACAAATATCATTTTTGGAAAAACCATGGAATATTAGCCCATGAGCGAAATTTATCCCCTAAAATCATCCCTGTCCATTGGTGAGTTCAATCCTTCCTTTACCGGTGACTTCGACTGAAGAGTTATCCCCCATCAGAATAGGAGGACCTTTGCATGCATCCAATGAATAATAGACTGCTTTTGAGGCAACCATGTGATGTGATGCTCCTGAATATACGATCCAAGCATCGGGATAAGAGTTGATGGCAATCAAGGCATGGCTAGAATTTTCTTACTTGGGATTTAGATCTTGTGGATTTTTCTTCTTGGCATCCTCGGGAATGCCATATCCAAGGTTGTTTTTATGAATTATTTGAGACATTAGGTCTTTTTTTTTTTCATGCACGCGGATTCTGGATGTAATCCTTTGTGATAGTATGTGCATTTCTCCCCTTTTCTTCCCTTTCCACCTTAGATCCAGAGGCATCGGTTAAGGGCTTTGAGTACCCTTCTTTCTTCAGATGTGCATGAGATTTAATTTTGTCTTTATCTTTAGATTTATGATATTGATGGCTTCCATCTTGCACAGTAAGTTCATGTGCCTTTGGGCCTATTATTTTTCTCATGTTGATGAGCTTGGTTTACTCTTGTGTCAGGGATTGTGTCAGGGATTCGATAAAGTCCTCAAGAGAAGGCATCTTCTAGGTGTCTCCAGAGGCGAATCTGAAAGAATAGAATGCGGATATGAATACAAAGAATTCAAGACCAAGCTTGGAGAGAATGGTGAGAACTATTTGTTTCTCCTCAGATTTATCAACCCTGCAAGCTTTGAGTTGGGACAATAAATCCTTGAATTTTGTAAAGAAATCTTGGATATTGTCGAAGATTTTTGGATCCACTATGAGAAATTCCACCTCTAGCATGTGTCCCCTCATCTCATCCTATTTTCCAAAGATCCCTTCCAAGGTGCTCCAATATTCACTGGGATTATTACATGAAGATATGTGAAAAAGGAGATCGGGAGAAATAAGACTGTAAATTGTTCTGAATGCTTCATCCATTCGATTTAAGTACTTGGATTTTTATACGGATGATGTCAGTTCTATGTCTGTATTCAATGTTAACCTGTACAATCCTCTGGTTCAGATATGTATGCATATTTTCTCCTTCCATGCAAATTAGTTGTAAGGTGTAAGAATGAATTCTTTTTGGAAATCCATCTTTTCGTTGCCTTCAATCTTTTGTACCTGCAAAAACATTTGGTGTAGATTTTTCTTAGCGGTCCGTCAGCTCTGATACCATGTAAATGTGTTGAACCTACATAGAATACATATAGTTAGAAAATACTACACACATTTCCAGAGAGAAATTGAGAAAGAAGAATAAGGAGAGAAAGAATGGAACAATTCTCATTAACTGTAATGAATAATGAATAATGAATAATGAATAATGAATAATTTACACATGATATAATCTATATAAATCAATGAATGCACACTAGAGGAGAAAAAATGCACCATAGTTGTGGTATAAAGTGATCTAGACACACACCAACAGTTACAGGAGTGAACTTCCACCTAGTCTAGTCTCTCATGCAGTTATGGGAGTGAATTGCCACCTAGTTGAGTTAACTAGTCAACTAGTCTTCAGTTAACTGACTGAACAAGGTGTAGTGAGGAGTAGTTCAAGGAATCAAGGGTAATGCGCCATTTTGGTTATGATACCAAGGAAAGTGCACATTATCATGGTGATCATCCCAATGTTGCATGGTGACAAAACCAATGTAGCATCTAGACTCAACTCAACTAGTCAAACTGAAGTGTCAACTGAAAGAGAATATTCTCTAGGTGGAATATTCTCCCATAAAATACATGAGACTGGATAATGAATAATTATGACTAATAAACAAGGAAAAACCTTAGGAAAAATAAATCCTAGGTGTGTGTGAAGTAACTCCAACAATCTAATGAAAGACAACAACAGATGAAGAATGATACTATTGTAAGTTGGAGGTCTTCTACACTATACATTGAAAGTGCAAGTCTACATCATATGAATAGAGGAGTTGAGTTCGAACACAATGAGACTTCATTTGATTATCGATCATTAAGGTATATCGTTAACAAACACGAGATAACCAATCGATAATGAAGGTAGGTATCAAGGAACCGAGTACATTCTACAAGTGTGAATAAAGGTGTTGAGGTCGAACAGTTGAAGAATCCATCTATCATGATATATTGATGTATTCCCAATTGTTGATGGTGAGAAAACCTACCATTGATGACTGCAAGCCTTTAGGTACTCATAGGAATCTAGGTCTCATTTCCATAATAGATGAGTTGAAGTCGATGGAAGGATACCCGCTAAAAGGAGAGCATTAGGGAATCTCTCATCATTCAACACGAGGTACAAAGCAATAGCTTGATGAATTGGAGGAGTTCATATGAATTGGATGTTCACAAACCAAAGACCATGTGTGTCCCTCGCATGCACCAGATACAAGTAGTGCACGAAAGAGACCATTTTAATAGAAACCAATAATGAAAATTGTCGACAAAGGCAAGGAAACCATCAATAAGGCTAATGGAATCCAAGAAACTACATGAATCCCAATGTGTGAATATATTTCTTGTCAGTGAACACAAGGTAAACCTTCCAGTCAACGACCAATGAGGAAATGTCATATGTTGGGTTCAAGGTTACCTACCCATAATGAAAGTAGGCCCAAGGTGCACGATAGGACAACAACTTCATGTGGCTCTGAGATATACTAAGAGTATGGCTGACATGCAAAGTCCATAGTTTTGAGGAATGGAAGACACATGATTATAGAATTCCTTTGAATAAGAGAATGAAACATATGGACAACTTAGGTAACATAGACTTGATGATAAAAAATTGTGATGCAGGAGGCATCAACAAACTCTCCATAGGGACTAGAAGAACAACCAGTCAGAGGAGTAAAATCTAAGCAATGAGCTCAACTTCCTAAGGTCATGCTAAACCAAAACTTTGGATGAAAATGGACTCAAAAGTTTGTTCTCTTTTCAAAGGCGACACAACTGCTGCCAATATGAGATAATATTATTTTCCCGCCCACCTTTTTTTTGGTTTTTTCATAGGAAAATAAATGCTATGATACAGGAGAGGAAACGAGTGTCGCGAGTAAGAAAATATTTCCAAGTAGTGGAACATACCTATTCTCAATGCAAGGAAGTGCATGCAGGGCATAGACACTAGGGGGGATGTTTCCTCCAAGGGTACATGGTGTCAAGCTACAAAGGATACATGGAAGACACTGCTTGGCTAGGGATGCAAATTGTTGAGGTAAGATGATTATAATGAGAAAGTGGGAATCAACAATAGGCTCAATAATGCAAGTAGGATGATGGAATGCAATTACAACTTAACGCAAAAAATTCCTTTTTCATAGATTTAGTCTCCTAGGCCTGAAAAAGTATAAAATAATACCCATGAGAACTCTTCTAGCCAATGGTGACTAGATTATTCATTTTTTGTAAGTAATCTACTTGTTATGGAAAAGGGTTAAACTTATACCAAATATACATCCTTTCAAAACCATTTAATGAGTGTGAAATAAACAAGTTCACTCTTCAATCTTTTCTTTTTTAAGGAGTCTTGAAAGGGCTTAACTAAGATTCAAGGATGTTGTTCTAAGAATAATATCACGGGGGAGGCCAAGGCTCCCGTGTAGGACTTCTAAGAAAATCTAGCAACTCACTGGTAGCTATGGGAGAACCCAAAGATTTCCAAGCCAGGGAGGATAGAATACTTGCAGAGGATCCTTCATCTACAATATATTGACAAACGCCCATTATCTGGAAGGGTGTAGAAGAAGGAAGGCAAGGCTCTATAAGATCATTCTAATCAAAGGAAACCATCCTAGGACTTGGAGGGAGTGTATTTAGAGAGATTGGAATGCTCCCTTGTTTAGAAGGTACAAAACTAGAAATGCTAAGGACATGTTTAAAAGACACATCACCCCCCAAAAGAAGAGTGGGATTGATCGAATATTGCATCGACAATTTCATTTCCTTAGACTTTTCACTCCAAGAGAAGAGTGGGATCGACCAAATATTGCATCAACATGACCACTTCTTCAACCGTTGGTTGAATAGGATGCAAGACAAGATGGTCAAGAGACACATCACTTCCCAAAACATGAGTGGTGTCAGCTAAAGATTGCATCAGCACGACCGCTGGTTGAACATGATGCTAGACAACATGGTCAAGAGACGCATCACTCCCCAAAACATGAGTTTTGTCGGTTGAATATTGCATAGACATGATTGTTGTATCAACCAAAGAAGGATTAGAATGTTGGGAAACCAAAGACGACTCAGAACTAGAAGGGCCAGTAGGCAAGGACCGTGCTTCTCGTACCACTGCAATAGCAGGGAACAAACAAGTTAGATGATATCCTTTGCAAAGTCTACAAGGAACTTGGGATTACATCCTATATTTCTAGGCTTCTCAATCGTATCAATGCCCCTAGAATGACTTGCAGTGGCTTGTGACATGCTCATAGCATGACTTACAGAGGCTAGTAGCTGATCTCCAACATGACTAACAGAGGTTGGTAAATTAATGCCAATATGACTCGCAATGATTAGACTTGTGATTCCAACATGACTTGCAGTGGTTGGTTGTGACATTAGAGACCATGGTCCCAGTAAACACTACTTATGAGAGATCGCAAGACAAGCACGTTCCTGGTATACACCATGACCATGCCTAGTAGGGTAGTATCCTCCTCCTAGATGATTCATAAAAGAGTGTAAGGGAATCATCACCAAGGAATCCACTTGCAAGGAGAAAGTGACATGACATGGGTTACTCAGGTGAGGATATATGTTTCCCCCAGATGAAGGAAATCCATGCAAGGGGTTTCCCATACTATAAAATGGACTCCCTCCAAATGAAACGCCGAAGGTCAGAGGGAGTTTCTCCATGAGAAAAACATCCATATGAACTAGAATAGAGGAAGAAGGATAGATGGGTGAGATGTAAGAAGTAGAAGGACCACCCATTTGAGCACTTTCTCCTAGAAAAGTGAAGCTAGGAATAGGTCTAGAGGAAGGAGGATTCCAGCCTCCTACCATGGGAGTTGGTTGAAGGATATGATCCCCACCAAATGATAAAGGAACATAAGGAGGCATTGTGCCCCTAGACCCAAAACTAGGATTCATATAAGACAAGGAGACAAAGGATGGCAAGTGCAAAGTCATGTCTGGCATACTGAAAGAGAAAGGATTAGAGGCCCAAGGCATTAACTGAGGACTATGATTTGGCATACCACTCAGAAATACAAAAGGATTCATCCACATGGACTGAGAAGAGACCATGGGATGGGTAGCGCTAACTGAGGGAGTCATAGGGGCTCCACCAACCATAGTAGTCAAAACTCACGATGCAATAAAAAATACTAAGTCCAACTAATAACCAGAGAGCACACTCCTAAATAAAGAAAAAGAATAATGCACACAAACAACATATAATGGTTGAAAGGGAACTCCTGCACTAAAGTAGGTATGCCTCGCTCAAGAGGGGCCTGAGACTCCCTTCAATAGATTGGAGGTATCATGATCAGTTATAAGGGCCCTCATGGGATTAACAATGCAGTCATTCAAATCCCCCAGAGAGGTAATCCTCCATAAGGGTTGTGTGTTGTCTGACCCTTATCTAACTTAGGGTACATGCAGAATAACCCTTGCAAGTAACCTATGTGGCTACCTATGTCAAGCAACTAGAGTCACCATGATATAACCAATGCGCAGGAGAGTAGTCACAAGTATGGTCCATCATATGGGCAGGGTAACAAAGCTTGAAATATCAAAAGCATCGCCTCTCATAGAGGTAAAGGTACTAGTGAGACCCCCAGATACGAATAGAACCCCCGAAATATATATGACGCTAGGAAGGTATTAGAGGGATATCTTGACAACCAAATTCATGTGACCTCGTGCTTAACTCCAGTGTGAGCAGAGCCTCCTGACATCACCGATTACACAATGGGTTTCACCACTCCCTAGTCAGACACATATGTTTAATTTAATAGCCTTGGAGAATTTTACTCACAAAATCCTATTCCAAGGCTCTATGTCCTATACTTGTTTGTGTACCCTAAAAAACGAAATTGTTTCTAATCAATTTTAATTAATCAACGTTAATTTTAACAACTTTTTCTTACTCAAGAGGTGCGTTCATGAAACTGATGGTATTACAACTCATCATATAAAAAAAAGAAAATGTAAAAACACTCCTAAGTACTAGTCTTGAATTTCAAAGAGATGGTATGCTTCTAATTGCAATCTCTTCAATTTCAATGAAATGCAATCTCTCCAAATGTGTCAAAATAAATGCAAAATAATCAAAAGTGAAAATGCCATAATGAAAATAAGCAAATATTTTTGTATTTTCGATATGAAGAAAAGACAATGCAAGGACTAGATAACAACTTCACATGCAGACCATATTGCAAGAAAAAAAAGACAAGCCAATCAGGATACCAAGACGCAAAAAATTAGACCAATGTGGAAGGACAACCAATGAAAAAGATGATAAGAAAGAAATCCACCCAAAAATTCAACAAAACAAAAGCTTCCTATCACTCTATAGCCACTTAACAGTTAGACCAAGGACCCAAGAAGACTCAACACCCAATAAAACTCACCCATCAAACACAAAACTCATCTAGCAAGATTAAAGAGATGGTGTATGCAACTATTTGAGAAACAATTATGTATATACGCTCCCTAAAGGAAGACAACTCTCTTATATATGTGTCTATCAAGGTAAAAACCACATATACCAAGAAAAAATCTTCGAGGTGAAGGGTTAAGCCAAGAAAATTAGATGCAAGGTAAAAAAACAGGCTGCCAAGCAACAAGCAACAAGGAAACTCAAGATAACAGAGAGAAAATCAAGGAGAAAAACACTCCAAACCCCCAAAAAGGAGATCAATCCCCAATATGGTCGCCAATTCTTTTATGAGGAAAATCTCTCTATGGCTAGGGGTAAACCACAACATATGAAATGACACACATAAATCGACTCTAATCCCAAATATGCTTTATAAATGAAATTATAACAAGACAAGGCTAAGAGCCTACCTCGTCTAGACATTCGAAGAAGACCATCGTTGAGAACACAAACCAAAGCTTTATACCTGCAACTTGTCCTCAACAACCAAGATACATAAGCATATGGTAATAATATATAATGTTAGAATATATATTAGTAGAATCCATAAACATACATGAAAAATACGCCCATGGAATAATAATTCAATATTTGCAAGATATCAATTGAACGAGAAAATAATATTTCTATTAAAATAATCAACATAAGTACATAGGTGACAAAATTCTGTAACGACACATATCAGAACCGAGAAACTAAGTCCCTCCAGTTGGGCCTCCACCACTTAATCCTCCACCAAAGGAAATATCATATATAGGAGTCAATGAGGTTCTCCATCACAAAGAAGAAAGAGCTTGGGGGCTGAACAAGGAGTTCAGACTTTCAAGGACAAAGGGATGTAGACTCAACATGAAGTGAAATTTATCCAGAGTGTCTTTGCTCTCAAATTTGAACTCTTATCCTTCCAAGGCTTGGATCTGGCTCAATTTATATCCTTTGAATGAAACTGAAGGGATGAGTCAGAGCGTTTCCAGTATGTGGAAGGTCAAGGATCATGGATCTCATGGCATGGCATGGAAACCCGACATAACTTTTAATTTTGAGCACAAAACTTGATGTACGTGGGTTGTAGTGGAGAAACCTGCATATATGCTTGTTTTATAACTGATAGGGAACACATATGTGGAAAAATAAGTTTTTTCGGCTTTGGAATGAACAAAAATTGGGACTTCAATTCTGCATAGGGAAATGGAAGGCCATCCAATCATGTTGCATGGAGTGAGGAAAAATTTGTTGTAACAAGAGAATAAGAAACTAGTAAATATGATAGTGGCTCTTCTGGAAGTTCAAAAATCATTACATTGAGACACGTTTTGTGGGTTCCAGTTGATTAAGGGATTTTCCCCTCGTGACATTGGGTCAAGTCACAGTAGATAAAGACTGGAGATAGAAGACAGAACCTACCCTCATCTATATCAATGCATAAAATAAATAACTACTTTTATAAAGGGATAGAGAGAAAATAAGAAGAAGAGGGATCACACCTTGAATACTTCATTTGATATTGTCGATCCCTGCTCTCGCTTCTTGAATCTCCCCTGATATTTGTCAGAACTAACCTACAATAGGAAATCAAGAATACACTACTACAAGGTAGTTATACATTCAAATAGCATATATCATGTGCATAGATTCATATATATATATATATATATATATATATAATACATAGCATATAATGAACCAATAAACACACAATATGAGGGAAAAAGAAATCTTCTATTACCAACAATGTGAGAAAGGTAGTTACAACCTGATTCAATCTTCAGCATTGGTTCAGAGGCAACTTCTCTGGGTTCCTCCAAAGACCTTCAAGCATCAAATCAAGTGGTAAGGATCTTCCTTGGACAACTCAACAGGGATAGGAACACACCATGTAGTTATATAGAGAAAGGAAGGAACCTTGGAAAAGAAGTTTCTAGGTATGGGATGTTGCTCAAAGAATGAAGGGATAGGGAGGCTTGCTAAAATAATTCTAGCATGATCTTGCACCTTAGTTCTTCCTCCTCATATATGCCCCCAATGGTGAATTTATACCATCCTCGACAGGTTCAGAAGGTTTGATTTTGTTTGGTATGGGATTAGGGAGGTTGGAAAATGAGCCTAACCAAAATCCCCACCCAAAAAATGTGGAATTATTTTATTTTTCCATTTTTTTAGGGAATCAATGGGTTACAAGCTAGCAAGGCACGGATGTTTGCATGTTTTTTATTTTCTTTATTTTTATTTTTATTTCTTATTTTCAAGTAAGAATTTATATATAAAAAACCTTCAAAAAACCAGAGTTACAAAATTTGCCATAGTATCATACTATAATAACTGAACTTCCCTAAGGGGAAACCAGTTCAACTAGCTGGTGTTAGGACCAAAATATCTATCAGTCTTACAGAAGCTGTAAACAAAGCTCAGAAATAGAAAACTAAAAGATATAAGCAATAAACCGAACCTAATATTGGCCTCCATTTGGCAACGTAAGGAAAACTGTGATATGTGGACCCTTGTGTTGGTCATACACTTGGCTTGTAACCTGGCCATCCAGACGGAGAGGTGGAAAAGGTTGCTAGGTCCCAGGGCTCCTCTTCGACAAATGCCCCCCTCCATTCCATTTTCTCATGCGTGGCGGCGCCCGAGTCACCTCCTTCCTTTCTGTCATCGAGTCGTGTGCCTCCCACTTCCATCGGCTCATGCATGCCCATTCCTATTGCAACCTACTCACCAGGTGTTTCTTCTTCATTGCATGTGTATTCCTTGTTCATGGCCACGTGCATGGATGAACCCGAGTGTCCATCTCCTGTGGGAATCCCCCCATCGCTTGAGTCACCTGCATGAGTGTACTCTGCTTCCCCAGCTGCATCTGGTGTGGACTGGAAGCCCCCCTGAAAGGTGGAGAGGATTTGGAGGAGTGCAAAGGTCTTACCTTCTAGTATCTCCAGTCGAAACTGGAGGTTGTCTAGACCCTGGTGAATCTCGAAGACCAGCCTATGGAGGATGGAAATGTTATCCTGCAATTGCGAGTCTAGGACTAAGTATGAAAAGGAGTGTGGCCCCAGTGGGGTTCCCTGGAGAAAAGGTGGTGCTCCCAAGGGTGGGCGAGTGGAGGAATTATCTGGCAAGCTAGGTGCACAGGCTGGTGAGTTTGGTGGGATTGCAGGGGGCGACCATGATGAAGAGGCCAAGTTGAATATGGGTTCTGTGTGGAAACCAAGTGAATTGTCGGAGAGAGCCAACCCTTCAAGCCGGGAAGTGGGAGGGGAGGAGGGGGCACTTGGCTCTTGTTTAGACTGATACTGCGAGGAGTGTGAGGGGGATGAACCAGGGGAAGAGACCGAGGAAGGTGAGGGCACTAGAAAGAGGACCAATTAAGGCTGGAGTGGTTTCCAGGGCGAGCCTCACCTTGGCTTGCGTCTTTGTCGTGGAATTATGACGACCCAGGGGGAGAAGGTAAGCACAAGGGAAGACCCCAGGTGGACGAGGAGGAGCTGGAGATATATCCAGTTGCAGGGGAGCACATCAAAGGATGGAGACTGGAATGAGGCATGTCTTCGTGGCTGAAGAAGGAGGCAATGTCGAATCCGCAGAGTAATGGCAAGTTCATTGAGCTGAGCCATGGAGGGGACATCATGAGAAGGCCAGGCACACTAGGATTAATGGTGCCTGGATCATCGTAAGTGATATTTAAATGAATGGAGGTGGCAGTGTTGTGTGCCATGCTTCAATCACATGGACATCACCATGCTGGCCTCCTCACGCCACCTCCAAGTGCCATGTGTCCCGCACTATCACCCCATCCGGGGGTCTGTCTGCGGCTGTGGATTTTTCATTTCATTGCTGGAGGATGGGGTGGGTTGGATTGAGGGAAGTTTGGAATAGGAGCTCTGGTCCTTCCCAATTCGTTCCCACATTAGCCAGTTCATCGACAAATTGATTTGCCTTTCTCCTGATGTGTGAGGGGATGAAGGCCTGATTGGGTTGGAGGAGATCCACAATTATTCTTAATTCGTAGGAGAGTCTCCAATAAGGTGAGATTCTCTCTGGGTCAACTCTGTTCAAGATTCTCCCAAAGAGATTGGTGATGACTAGCGAATCCCCTTCAACAACCAGCTTGGTGAAGTTGTGCTCAATTTCTAGTTGCAAGCCTCTGGTGAGCTCCCATAACTGAGCAACATTGTTCGTAGTGTGGCATGGGATACCTTTGTTGATGAGAAGTATGTTACCTAGGTGGTTGCGAAAGACCACTCCAAAACCTGTTGCCCCAGGGTTACCCTTGGAGGTGCCATCAAAGTTGAGTTTGATGAATCCTTCTGGGTGGGGAGACCAATGCGAGGGGATTCCTTGAATAGGTTGAGTGGTAGGGGGGAGGGGAGGGCCCTAGACCAAATTGACATTCCAATGCTGCAGGATATTTTTCTCTAAAGGAGGGCCATTTAGATACATTTCATTCCAATGTTGTAGTCTGATTGTTTCCAAAATGTTGTGACAGCTTTGTTTCCAACAGTGCTTCCAAGGGAGTTGATCATTCCTGAATATTATTATGTTTCTTTCCTTCCAGATTTACCATAGTATAAAGCCTAGGAGAAGTTTCCATATGTGGTTGAGAAGGGGTGATTGGAAAGACGTGTCTCTCTAGTCTGCTATGGTGTCGATGATGTTGTCCCGCTTGCAATCCGAGGTGCGCATGATCAATGCACATTGATCCTAGACTTGAGTGGTGTAGGGGAAGGTGTTGAGGAGATGGTTCAACATTTTGGTGTATTCCCCACAAAGCATACAGATGGATGGACCAACAAACCCCCTTTTCAAGAGGTTATCCCATGTGAGAATGCTCGCATGTGTGACAAGCCAAAGGAAAAGACTGATTTTTGGCCAGTGTTTGAAGGACCAGATTTTGCTCCATTCTTTCCTTGAAGGTAATGGGTCTAAGTGAGTCTTAATGGCATAGGCCTCTTTTATGATGAAGGTGCCCCTTGGTGAGTGTCCCCATCGTAGGATGTCCTCACCTGTCAGACTGGGGATTTTCTATTTATTGGTTGCATTAAGACAGGTTGAAGGTCCACCTGTACCTCTAAATGCAGGTCTTCATTGTTTGATTTCTAGCATCTCCAAGTGGGATCTATTGGGTTGTCCTGCCAGTAGTTTTCCACTTTTTTCAGGCCCGCCTGCATGGCTGGGATGCTGAAAGTGTCAGTCGAGTCTTCTTTCTTCAGTATTGGCAACTGTTGCCACGAATATTTCCAGAACATAGTTGTTTTCCCATTTCTAATTTCCCAGAAGGCGTGACTTATAACAAGATGTCGATTCTGCTTGGTTGTTGCCCAAATTAGGGATCTAGGGTTGTCCCCATTCCATTTGATCAGGTTTATCTCTACCATGTTGGGTGCATACTTCCTCCTCCAGAGCTTGGCCCACATATCTTGAGGTCCTTTGAGCCACCTCCACCAGATCTAGCACTTAGGATTTTGTTCATGGATGAGGGGTCCCTTAAACCAAGACCACCTTGAGCTTTGGGTTTGAAGAGTTTATCCCAACTAATAAGTGCTATCTTTTTCCTTGTTTTAAGGCCTTTCCAAAGGAAATTCCTTTGCAAGGTTTTGATGGCCATAAGGATGAATTTTGGGGCCGCAAGAGTAGAAAAGGTATAAACAGGAAGGGCTTGAAGCACGACTTTGAGGAGAATGAGGCGGCTGGGGAGATTGAGGGCTCGGTAGGTCCAGGAAGTGAGCCTCTTGGCAAAGGAGGAGAGGAGATGTTCCCATGGACTGTTTTTGAGGGTGTTGTCTAGCAAGGGGATGCTGAGGTATTTGGATGGAAGGGAGCTTCCGGTGAAACCAAGGATTTCAAAGATATGGCGTTGAATCAGAGTTGGGGTGTTGAAGAAAACAATTTGGTATTTGTCTTTGTTAAAGTCCAGTCCTGAAGCGTCACACAAATTTTGAAGGATCGAGAGGAAGGAGTGGGCTTCCATTACTGTGGGGGAGCCCATCATCAGTTTATTGTCAACAAATTGGTTGTGAGAGATCAGGGGAGAGATACCATGCAGGGGGAGACCATTCAACATTTTGTTTTCTATGGCGACGTGTATGGAATGACTAAGACCCTTGGCCATGATAATGAAAAGGAAAGGGGACAGAGGATCGCCTTGTATGATTCCTCTAGAAGGAGAGAAAGGGCGGGAGGGGACTCCATTGACTAGGATAGAAAAGAAGGCAGAGGAGGTAAGATTTAAAATCCACTCTACCCAGGTGTGGTCGAAGCCAAAGGCAAGGAGCATAGCGCACATGTATTCCCAGCTTAACTTGTCAAAGGCTTTGGAAAAATCCAATTTTAAGAGCATACCTGGTGTGCAGGTCTTCTACAAGGAGTGAATCACTTCATGCGCTAGGATGATGTTGTCCAGGCTTTGCCTACCTTCCACATAACCCGATTGCTCTGGTGAGATGATCCGTGGTAGGATGGGCTTGAATCTGCTGGCGATCACTTTGGTTACGAGCTTATAGATGACATTGCAAAGAGCGATGGGTCAGAATTTCTTAGGGTGATTGACCTGCCCCTCTTTGGGAATGAGGGTGAGGAAAGTTGCATTGAGTGCCGGGAGGACTTCCCCTGATATTCTGGAGTCTTCAATGATTTCCCATACCTCTTCCCTGATCATCTGCCAATAGTGATGGAAAAAATTGTTAGTAAATCCATCCGGTCCTGGGGCCTTTCCTTTGGGGGTGTCCTGAATCACTTGATCTACTTCCTCTAGAGTGATGGTCTTGACTAGGGTGACGTTCTTCTCCTGAGTGATTAGGGTAGGTATGTGCTGCATAACCTTAGTGATGGAGTGGGATGTATTCTGTTGAGGCTCTGTTAGGAGAAATTTGTAATAAGCAACCAATTCCTTTTCCAGGTCCTCATGAGAATGGATGATTTGACCATTGTTGGAGGTTAACTGCGTGATTCGATTGGTATGCCATCATTGAAGGGTGGATCTGTGAAAAAAATTGGTGTTTCGGTCGCTCTCCTTGAGCCACTAGATGCAAGATTTTTGGCTCCACAAAATCTCTTCTTGGGCTTTCCTGGCCTCCAGTTGTTGGCCTATAGCCTCTTCTTAGGCTTTAATATCTTCAGAGAGTTCATGCTCTCGGATCTGTCTTTGTACCATGCTCATTTGATATGTCAGCTACTTTTGGGATTCAAAAATATTTCCAAAGGTTTGCTTGTTCTAGAGTTTGAGTTGTTGCTTGATATTCTTGAGCTTTTGTTGGAAGCGGTACATCTTGGAGCCGTGAGGTATTGTTGCCTCCCTCCACCACTCATGGATATTTTGATGGAAATCCGAGTGAATCATCTAGAACTGCTCAAACCTGAAGGGTTTCCGATCTGGGGTGGCTGACACATCCAACCATAGCTGAATAGGCTAGTGGTCTGACCCGTGAAAATCCAATATGCTTGCCTCTAGAGTTGTGCCTTCCATCAAGAGGGAGTCTGAAATTAGGAAACGCTCCAGCCTGTAAGATATTTGATGTATTCCAGTTCTCCTATTTGTCCAGGTGAAGTTTCCATTGGAGGTTTCTAGGTCGATGAGGTTGGTATTGTCTAGAATATTTTGGAAGTCGTTGGATTCTTGTTCCAAGCGCCTTATTCCTCCTTTTTTTTTCATCTAGGTTGTGTATCAAGTTGAAGTCACCTCCTAAAATCCATATGCTATCCTTGGTTAAGGTAGACATGTACTCCAGATTACTAAGGAAGGATTTCTTATCCCTAGAGCTAGCTGGTCTATAGACATTGGAGAGGTGGCCAGGTTTGTTGGAGCCAATGAGCTTGTAGGCGGCCGTGATAGACAATTTGGTTGTGATGAAGTTTTCCATAATGGTTTTGTTGGGGTTCCATAGTATAGCTAGGCCTTCATATGTACCTGTGGCCGCTATGGATACTACTTTCCCTTGCTTCCAACAGTATGGGAGAATCATATTCATGTCTTCGATTGCGCATTTTGTTTCTTGGAGCATCATTATGTCGGGTTTCTCTGCTAAGAGAAAATCTCGTAGCAGTTTTTGCTTGCTACGACCATTGAGACCTTGTATGTTCCAAGAGATGATATTCATGAGGAGGAGAAGGAGGGGAGAGGGGGGAAGTTGTCTGAGATGAGGTGGATCTGACCAGAGTTCACCATGAAGTGACCTATCTCTTGTATGAGCTTGCTCGTCGACTTCCTTCCTCTCTTCTTTTCATCTTTATGAGGTTTGCAGTGATCTTTCGGTGGATTCCCTTATATTCCCAATCCCATATTGGATCTGGCAGCGGATGCAGCTGAGGAGTTGAGGAAGACCTTGTGAACTTTTCGTAGTTGATATGGAGGTATGGTGTATAGTTTCTGGTGTCGATATGCGTGATCTAGGTGCTCCAGGTCCACCCCTGCTAGTTCTTGCTCGTCAAGATCCATATCGACATCCCCATCCTCTGCTTCTAGTTGATCCACCATTCAAGTAGTAGGGTATGTTGGCAAAGTATTTGGGTTCGACTCTGGAGTTTCTCCTTCTTTTCCTTTGCCCGTTTATTGGGGTGTTTTCTCCATCGGCATTGCTTAGGGGACTGAAGGGTTCTCCGATTGATCTTCTAGGATCGCATATTTATTGTTGGTGGATGAATCCTTACTAGCTTGGGTTGTCTTCTTTCTTCCGCCTTGTCTGTGCTTTCCAGGCACCTGAGTGAATCCATCCTTGTATTTTTCGGCATATGATTTCCCCTCTTTGTTTGTAGCATTGAGGAGGCAGTCTCTGAAAAGATGTCCATGCTCAGGGCATTTCCTACACCTGAACGAAATATGTTCATAGTCAATGGTTTGCATCCAGTCCTCATCGTGGTATTCTATGGCTATGGATCCCAGGAGTGGCTTGGATATATTCAAGTAGACATAGATGTGTGCATAGGAGGTGTATCTTCTTTGTTTCGTGGCCTCCAAAGATTTAACATAAGTGCCAATGGTGTTTCCTATGCCTGCAAGTACCTCCTCCAACTAGAATTCCTATGGTAGGGAGTATAGTCTGATCCACACTGGTGCATGTGTGAAGTATTTCGTTTCAGGGATAAATTTCTCTGTCAAGAACCTCAAGAAGAGTCCTGCTGAGTTGAAAAAATACGACCCTCCATTGAAAATGCAGTTTCTATCCTCTAGGTTGTCCATGATGATGGTGAAGAAACCCTTGGAACCCAGTTGTAGTTCATAATGTCCCTGATCCGTCAGGATTTTTCGAAATGACTATGGTTGAGTTATTATTTGCATGCATTGAATGACCATTGGGAAACTTAATGAAAGAGCGAGAAAAGCAAATGAATTATACAGCCATTAATATAATTGCAAATCTGAAATACAATGAAAATAGCAAACCATAATGCACAAGTTTGATAACGGAGTTCGGCACAACTTTGCCTACGTCTCCGAGCCTTTTTCTCTTGTGAGGGAGGCTTCTTGATTTCTTTTTGAAAGTTTATTAGTACATCTTTAAAATTGCTGATTGGCTCCTAGACTGATCTGGTCTTGTTCGCCATGATCTCTAGAATCTTGCACAACTTACGGCACCTGAAACGGATATACCGAACTCTCAGAAATCGTCCGACAGCATCTCTACCTCAACAGCTCCTCTGCCTCAAACTNGCTTAGACCTGGCTTTGCCTCAGCATCTTTGCTCTCCAAAACCGTCCAAAAAGCTCTCCAAAGCATGACCAAATGGCCTCAACATAGCCTTGATTAAATAGTTGGGAAAGTTGGTTTCAATCTCCAACTTCCTCCCAAGGATTAAGCTCTTAAAAAGCCCAATAACTCCCAATTACAATAAAAATTGGTTTAATTACATTTAATAATTCACAAAGTGGTTCAAAAACCCACTTTAAACCATATTATAGTTAATAAACGGGCTCTAGCCCCCTTGGCTGGGCGCGACCCCCTTCAATTGGTCACATGGAGGTCCATGTGGCCACGCGCTAGCCCCTTGGGCTACGCGGGCCACCCCTCTAGCTCCTGGTCGCAGGGCTTGTGGCATATCCCCCCACGCTAACATTTGAAAACCGTTTAAAAACTGTTACACTGCCCATCCGCTAACCGTTTGTAACCAACGCACATGGTAACGGTCAATTGTAACCGTGCGCAGATAACGGTTAGACAAACCGCATTCATATGGTTAACACAAACCACGGGCATATAACGGTTATATAAACCCCCGCGCTCCGTATAACCTATAGTTCGGTCACATATATGGCATAAAACCACGAGTCGGGGCTAAGCCCCGGCCCGATACCCGTCGAATATTACAACAAATAAACTTTAAATATAATCTTGTCCATAAACTTTACAAGAACCAATAGACGGAATGTTGGCTAGCGGAAAATTTGTGAAGGCGTATGTTGTGGGGAGGTCTGGGGGTCGAACCCCACGGCCTCCACTAATTTTGCAAAAACATTGTAAGCCAACCATTGAGGGACACGTGGCACCCAAGCATTGGGCCACGTGTCCTCACCTTATTTGCGGCCAACGAGACACGTGTCCATACTGTATTTGTCAATGAACATCCAACCAACAATCGCCACATCATCCCTCTTCCATGTCAGCAAAAGGTACGGCCCTCCACGTGGCCGTACGGACTGTACGGACAGGTACAGTCAGCGTCCAATTTTGACCTATTTGACTTGGCGGTAAAATCGCGATATCTCCTCCATACGGACTCCATTCGCGAAAATAAATATACTGCCGGAATCAGGAAAACGAGACGGACGCAATGGTGTTTGTTTCGTCGGATTCTAAGAACTTTCATTTTTGAGCCTTTTTGAAGCCCTGTCAGCCTTCTGAATCCGATTTCAGATCAGTCCCTTGGGCTTCCACCAATGATGTATCCATTTGATCAGGTCTCGTTCCGAGGGCTAGGGCCCTAAAAATTTGCCTACTAAGGCGTAATCTCTCATATATTGTTTATGTTCCTCGATGTGTGGTGTGATGATAATGCATTTCGGGGCATGTGGTGCTTGTGGAATACACTTGCCTGGTAGCCATGGCCTTGACACACTTGTGGGTTTTGGCACTTTTCCTGAGTCAATGTCCATTTCTTTATCTTTGAAGGTTCCCTCGGCCAATAACTTTGAGCGAAGATCGAGAGGAGGTTCGGAGGTGGGTCGCTTGGAGCCCTCTCTAATGCTTCCATTCACCATTTCTTGGTTGTAAGAGGGGCCTCTCAGCCCTCCCTCCTTCAGAGGCTTGAGCCCTGGTGGGGAAAATAGGTGTAGCAGAGAAACAGAAACACTAAACCCTAGCCTAGTGTAAGTCACTCTCTCATCTCCAAAATAATTGAAATTTAAAAAGAAAAGTGGATGTTTGCATGTTGTACAAAGGAAACCTACATATATAATCAAAAGTCAAGTTTTTTAGGTGACTTTGATGAGGGAAATTAGGATTTTGATTAGCAATCTAGGGAAAAGGGTTGGGCCATGTCACAAATGCATAGATGTGGAAATTTGTGCTATAACAAATTCCCCCGAATGTGTAAGGTCATAAGGGAAATTAATGGCCTAAATAAATTATAACTCCGAGAGGTGAAGATGTAATGAAGTAATCCATGAAGGTTCCCGAGACAACTAATCCAAAAACAAAAACCGTAAGAAAAAATCAAGTAAGATTATTCTTTTCCCAAGTCGGGCATACCCATGCTTAGGAGTGATGTAAGCATGGCCACCAAATCAAATACACTGTGGATCCATGGCATATATGAAAGTATGACTAATTTCCATTGGCACGAGGAATACACAGTTGATCCATGTGATATATATGAAGTAGAAAGCATGGCCACGAGGAATACATGGTGGATCCATGTGAAAGTAGATCATAGCCATGAAGAGATACATAGTGGAGCTATGTCTCAAAATCAAGAACATAGGATATATGGTACCAATGGAGTGAACAAGTTGATCCTCTGCAAGTACCAATGTATGTGGAGTGGTACAATATGTTGGGTAGGAGCACAAATGTTGTGATGCTCGTACTTCACCCAAAATCTTCAAAAAAATCCACTATGGTATGAGTCTACACCATGCGAATAGATGTGTTGGGGTCAAATATGGTCAAACACCATTTGATTACTGGTCATTAATGTATACCTTTATGAAACTCAATACAACCCACCGATGATGATAATGGGTGTCAAGGTACCATGGTACAATCTAACAAGTGTGAATAAATGAGTTGATTTTGAACACCTCGTAGAATCTATCGAGCATTGGACATTGATGTATTCCCACTGTCAATAGAGAGGGAACCTGACACTGATGACTACAAGCCCCAAGGTAACAAATATGAATTTATTTCCCTATCCCAGAGAAATATGTGTCAAAGTCAATAGGAAGAGATTTGCTGGAAGGAAGGAATTAAGGAATCCTCCATCATCCAACATGAGGGGTAGCATAAGGCCAAAGATTTGGAATGAATAAGATGAAAATATTGTAAGGACCACACCGAGGTATGACTTTGGCATGCACCAGATGGAATAATGCACAAAAAATACTCTTTGAATAGTATCCAATGATGAAGACTATTGATAAAGATGAGGAATCCACCAATGGGGTCAAATGGAAACCAAGGTACCACATGAATCACTATGTGTGATGATTGTTGTTGATGTCGAACAAAAGGGAAACCACTCAATCAATGACCAATGATGGTTTGTCATCTACTGAGCACAAATTCACCTATCAATAATGGAAATAGTCCCAGGGTGCAACTCTAGGCCATAATAACATAGCAATGTGTCGGAGTCAATAAGAGTAGACTCGCCGAAAAGAAGTCAATGGGGACCTTCTATACTAGAACGTGTAAAGGACAAAGATACTTGTGATGATGAGATGAAATTGACTGACTTGGGAAGGCTGACATGCCAAGTCAGAGATTAATTGTAGAATGGTCAACTTATATTGAAACTTCCCTTGAACAAAAGCATGACACATTATGTGACTTAGGCAGCATGGATTATAAACTGGGATACATTTGTGATACTCAACAAGGAGAAAAAGTCTCCTAAATAAATACTAGACCCAAAACAATGAGATACTGACTCAATATTTTGCTTTGTCCAAGGGCCAAAAAACTACTTCCAACAAAAGAGATGGACCCTTTGACCCCTTTTTTTTTTTTTTTTTTTTTTTTTTTTTTTTTNATCTTTTTCATGTTATTAAAGCCTGAAAAAGAATAAAAGAGTGTTATACTACAGTGGAGTAAATGAGTGTTGCGGGAAAGAAAACTAGTTCCAAATCATAAGGAACATACCTATGCTCAATGCAAGGAATCATGTGCATGATAAGGACACTCGGGGAATGTTTCCTCCAAGGTTAAGGTGTCAAGTCACAAGGGAACAATTTGAAAGGTTGAGAATTGATAGGAATGCATAAGCAATGTGTTCAATAATGGCATGTTCAAGCCTACATTCGGCCTAAAAGTGTGAGAAATCAATATGCAATGCAATTATAACTCAACCTCATTTTGGAAGCGCATGTAAGTAAGTTTACAACAATGTTATTTTTCGTAAATTTGGTCTCTCGAGCCTAAAAATTCGTAAAAAAATATCAAGGAGAACTCTTCTAGTCAATGATGACTAGAGTATTCCTTTTTCATAATTAGTCCATTCGGTCCGAAAAGAGGTAAACTTGTACCGAATAGACGTTCTTTCAAATATGTTTAACAAGTGTGAAAGAAAACAAGCTCACTCAACATTCTTTTCCTTTATAAGGGGTCTAAAAAGAGCCCATTGCTCAGATCAAGCCAAGGGTTTCGTTGGTATCCAACCAATAAATATTCCATTTCAGGAGGAGGTCGAAGATCCATAATCATAGCTTCAAGGATGGCCTCATATGAAGAAAACTCAACATCCATGAAACTGGGGCTTGACAACTCACATATACTAGGGATTGAGGTCTTACAAACAACAAGATCATAATCAAGAGGAAATTTCAAATTACTTGGGACAATAGGGGGAAGCAAGGGCTCTCATGCCCCTATCAGATAAAACACTTGATCAATTGTCGAGACATTTTCTCGAGAAAGAGAACATAATTGTAAAGGATCCTTTTGATGACCAATTGAAAATCGAGGATAATACGCTACATAATTCACCCATGGTGAGGAATAGTCTACTCGAACACTAAGAACACACAAAGTGGAAATCTGAGGTAAATTTGAACCAGGATGGATATTATTAGATGAAAGTTGATCAATAATGATAATGCTTCCATTGTGAGAGAAATACATCACACGAAAGAGTGTAGAGACCACAACATTCATTGCATACACATAATCACGCCCAAGAAGCAAATTAAAGTCTAAAGGGCCTAGCACCACTAACAAATCGACTAGGACAATCTTCCCACCTAACATGATAGAGAATTGAGGAAGAATCCCTAGACATTTTCTAGGTTTTCTGTCGAAAGCCAACAAATCACTGGTAACCGACACAAGCTTGGGAAAACCCAAATATTTCCAAGCTGGGGATGATAAAAGACTTACATAGGATCTTTCATCTACAAAACTTCGACAAATTCTTAATGAATTAATTCCAACCATTATCCGGAAGGGTGCAAAAGAAGGAAGTCGAGGCTCTACAAGATCATTCCAAACAAAGGAAACCATCCTAAGACTCGAAGGGAGCGTACTCAAAGAGAGTAGAATACCCCCTTGCTCAGAAGGTACTAAACTAGAAATGCTATGGACATGGTCAAAATACACATTACTCCGCAAAATAAGAGTGGGATCGATCGAATATTACATCGGTGAGATAATCTCCTTAGAATTGTCACTCTCTAAGAGAAGAGTGGGATCGATTGAAGATTGCATCGACATGACCACTTCCTCAACCACTGGTTGAATATGATGCAATATGACATATTCAAGAGACAAATCACCCCCCAAAATAAGAGTGGTATCAGCTGAAGATTGCATCGGCACGATCGCTTTGTTAACCAAAGATTTATTAGATTTTTGGGAAACCAAAGATGACTCAGAACTAGAAAGGCCTTCAGATAAGGACCACGCTTCTCATACCATGTCAATAGTAGGGAAAAAATGAGCAAGGTGATCTACTTTGAAAATATTACAAGGTAACTTGGGCTTACATCCTATGCCTATAGGATTCTCAACCATATTAGTGCCCCTAACATGAATTGCAATGGTCGGTGGGTTTCCCCCAACATGACTAGCAGAGGCTAGTTGCACGTCTCTAACGTGAATAATAGAGTTTGGTGACAAGACTCCAACATGGCTTGCAGAGGTTGGTGACGCGATGCCATTATGATTAGTAGTGACTGGACTTTTTCTCCTAGCATGACTCATAGAGGCTGGTTGCGTGCCCCCAACATGACTAGTAGAGGCTGGTGACAACACTCCAACATGACTCACAGAGGTTGTTTTCCTATATATAACATGACTCGCAGAGGTTGTTTTCCTATCTATAACATGACTCACAAAGTTTGTTGTACTATCTATAACATGACTCGCAAAGGTTAGTATTTGATCTCCAACATGACTTGCATAGGTTGGCGATGTTTGTCTAGTATGACTAGCAGTGACTAGAGTTGTACCTCCAACATGACTTGCAATGGTTGGTTGCTGGTATTCAACATGATTTGCAGAGGTTGTTGACGTAATGTCATTATGACTCACGGTAACTAGAATCATGCCCCCATCATGACTTGCATAGGTTGATGACCTATCTCCAACATGACTCACAGAGGTTGGTGACTTGCTTCCAGTATAACTTGTAGTGATTGGGCTTGTGCTTCAAACAAGACTAACAGATGTTGGTCTCTTTCCCCTAGCATGATTTGTAGAGGATGGTGACATGTCTCCAACATGACTAGAAGAGTTTGATGACTTCTTTTTCTTACTCTTCCTCTTCCTATTCCTTTTATACTTTTGGTTACCAGTACCAATAATTTCACCAGAATAGGGAGAAAAATGAGTAGACTTCATTGGTGTAGAAGGTGAAGGATAAACAACCATTCAATGCCCATAAAATAAAGTTCTTATTTGATAAGCATCAAGAGCATTTGGGACATTCAAAGTGGTCCACAACCAAACTGATAGTCCTACATTCAATCCAAGAATGTTCAAAGTGGCCATCAAGGGGGAGCCAACATTTTCAAAGAAAGGAAAAGAACAAGAATCCCCTTGGGCATGGGTTCCTTGGTTGGTTTCCTCCAGAAATTTGGCCATAAATTTCTTATGCACAAGTTCGTCCCTTGCGGGATTGTTCATGTCCATAAAATTCTCTCACACTAATTCTGACGAACCAGTGGTATAAAAACCCATGCCTTCTAAGAGGCAGCTCCACACATTTAAGAGAAAGACTAGGGGTCCTTCTCGAACAATGGAGTGGTTGGTCAAACTCCCTGAATCAATGATCCAAAAGTGGTGACACTGAAACAACCTAAGTCTAACTACAAAAAGCAACAATCGAATAAAAATCCCTAAGAGAAACATTGCAAGCAAACAAATTTTCCAAATATTCATCCCAGGTGGATAAGATCCTGAGTCTAAAGGAGTGAAGAAGTGGAAAGGGACCTTCCGGACGAAGGCATGGGTTGATTAAGTCCCATGGAACAATGAAAAAAGGAGTGAGAAGCAATTATCTCGACCTCCACTAACCATCCTTATCCAGTGCAATCACCCATACTTTTCATGGTACCCTTTAGTAGTACTGAAAATTATGATACGAAATCTACCCTAGGTACCATGACAACACCCTATAGTCACCTCTAATATCCCTAGGAAAAGCCACTAAGGTTACCAACTGACAGTCAACGTCCCGGGGGTACAATCGACCATCATGATCGAACGTATGGACAGGGTAACAAATCCCAAATCTTCGAAAGAACCACCTCTCATGGAGGTAAAGGCACTAGTGAAAACCCCAATATATGATGTCTCCACTATGCTTAGTCAATCTTTATAGGGGAAATATCTTCAGATATCCTTCACATGACCTCGTGTTTAGCTCCTATGTTAGAGGAGGCTCCCATCTATACCTATACAATAGTTGGAGTTGAGACTCTCCCTAGCTCAGAGTCCTATGTTTGTTCAGTGGCCTTGAAGAGTTATCTCTCTAATCCTAATCCAAGGCCCTAACCCTAAACTTGTTTGTGAACCTTAGAAACAAATTCTAGTACATTTTAAGCTCACAGTTCATTTTAGTGGTTGTTTTTACTCAAGGAGTATGGAGGTGAAACTGATGTTGTTTGAGACTCTTGCAAAAATGAAACTTATAAGAACATTGGCAAAGAAAACTTTACACTAATTCTTCAAATGAAAAAAGAGTTTCAACAAAAAAATGCATTAACAATCCTTCAAACCTTAAAATGCAAATTTTGTCTTTTCTAATGAAAAATGCAAAAGAGGCAAACAAAAATATTTTCTTTCTCACTTTTCTTTTGAAATGATTTCCAGATGAGAAGAAAACAACAACCTATGCTAATATCTTTTTCTTTTTCAAATAACAATGAAAAACAATGCAAAGAAAAAAAGAAACCTAACTAGCAAAAAAACTAGGTTCTTTTTTTTGTTTTCTTTCTATCAAAGCAAAACTAACAAAAGATGCTAAAATAAACTGCAGGATATACAATTCATGTGCCCCCCCCCCCCATGAAAATCATTTTTCTTTAAAATGCAAGCTAAAAGTAAGCGAAGAACACTAGGAAACCAAGATCAAGATCTTTTATGTGACTTAGAAGTTTTCAAAGACTTAACACAATGATACAAAGCAATCACAAACTCAGGAATCCCATGATGACCTGGAGAATCCCCTAAATCTCCCAGAGACTGAAGAAATAAAATATTTTTCAAAAATCGCATACATGTCCACAAATATGTGAACCGAGACACGTGGATGTACGCGGCTCATACATAGTAAAAGTGTGGATATCCGCAACTGATATAATAGAAAAGCATGGACAACTCTGTAAAATTGGAAAAATAAAAAGCAATTTCAACAGAGAGACTCCCATAAACTTATGGAAAAGTTTCCAGATAATAAAATCTTTGCAACAAAGCTTTGAAAATAGGAAAACTCATAGAAATAAAAAAGGGCACACAAGACACCCTACAACCAACCCAAACTAGGAGATTCCACACTATGGTCACCAATTTTGATTAAGGGATTTTTCCCTCATGACCTTGGGTCAAGTTATAATAGAGAAAGACCGAATTTAGAATACAGAACCTAGCCTCATCTATATCAATGCATACAAGAAATAACTAATTTTATAAATGGAGAGAGATAAAGGAAGAAGGAGAGGGCTCACACCTTGAATCCTTTGTTCGATGTCGATCCCTACTCTCGCTTCTTGAATCACTCTTGATCTCTATCGGAACTTGCTTGCAATAGGAAATCAAGAATAGAATGCTACAAGGTAGTTATACATTCAAATATCATATATCATGTGCATAGATTCAACCATATATAAAAGACATTAGCATATAATGAACCAATAAAGACACAATAGGAGGGAAAGAGAACTCTTCTATTACCAACAATGTGAGAAAGGTAGTTACAACATGATTCAACCTTCAACACTGGTTTAGAGCCAATTTCCCTGGGTTCCTCCAAATACATTCAAGCATCAACTCAAGTGGTAAGGCTCTTCCTTGGATAACTCAACATGGATAGAAACACACCCTGTAGTTATACAGAGAAAGGGAGGAACACTGGAAAAGGAGTTTCCAGGTATGGGATGTTGCTCAGAGAATGAAGGGATTAGGGAAGCTTGCTAAAATTTTGTCAGCATGATATTGCACCTTAGTTATTCCTCCTCATATATGCCCCCAATGGTGCATTTATACCATCCTTGAGAGGTTCAGGATGTTGAATTCCATTTGGTGTAGACTTAGAGAGGTTGAGAAACACGCCCAACCTAAATCCCCTCCCAAAAAAGTAGAATTATTTTATTTTTTCCATTTTTTGAGGGAATCCGTGGGTTGCAAGCTAGAAAGGCATGGATGTCCACATTTTTCACAAAGGAAACCCATGAATATAAGTAAAATTCAAGTTTTTTAGGTGACCTTCATGAGGGAAATTGAGATTTTGATTAGAAAGCTAGGGAAAAGGGTTGGTCCATGTCACAAATGCATAGATGTGGTAATTTGTGCTATAACACCAGTATCCAGGATAAGTTTGTCTTCTATGTGTGTTTCAGTCTGAAGGTCTTTGTATGGCCAGTTGGATGTAAGCTTGATATAACGAGTTAAGTTTGTATTAGTCTTAAGGGTGGTATAGACTGTGTGTTGGAAGGTTAATATGAGAACAAGAGGCTTGGAAATATGATTAGTTTGATGTATATTTTGATTTCCTTTGAAATAACAAATAAATAGTTTTTTTCTCGAAAAAAAAACCCAGCCAATTACATAATATATAAATTCATATTCTTACTATGAATATGTCACTAGAGGATTGGAAACTAGTAGAGATGTTGGTGGTGAAGCTACTGGTTTTGCAACTAAATTATCTTAAACCGAGATTTTAACTGGATCAAATGAATGTGTGGAAGGGTCTCGAGGCACGTTCAACTTGCATGTGTTAAACATCTAGGTTTTATTTTGAGCCAAGATCAAACACTTGTTTTTTTAGTATAATTCTATTTTGATCTAATTTCATCAAATCATTGCCCCTAAAATAATAATTATGGTTTCATTGTTTACTTCTGCTAGGTGGCGATAACCCTTTCACTTATCCTTTAAAGATCCAGTCAGGTGGTTTTCCCACTTAAGCCAGCTAGTTGATAGGAAAGTCTTTGAAATATCACTTATGGGATTCCAAAATATACTGGTATCAATTGAGTTTACATCAATCATGTCTTCAATGTTGAACTTGTATAGCTCTATAGTCCACCTTTGTTGGGGTTTACCTCATGACTTCAATGTTGAAATTTTATGAGTTTATAGTCAACCTTTGTTTGGGTTGCCTGCAATGTATTCAAAACATATGATTACTTTCCAATCTTTGTAGGGTACATCAACATGTTAAGATTAGATTTTGGAAATCCGCCACAAGTTAAGTAGTTCACTATAAATTAGTAGTTTGAAATCAAAATGTGGAATTCCCCCACAAGCCAAGTAGTGCACTCTAAATTAGTAGATTGAAATTTGATTGTGGAATTTACTTACAAGCCAAGTAGTGTACTCTAAATCAGGTGTAGTGTTAATTAATTGTGAACAAGTGCAAGAAAATCAATATTCAATGTAGGAAAAAATATGATCATCAACTACCAAGAGTAACTCGATCAACAAAAATATTGGCTCGAGTGCTTACTAGGCATAAGTCACCCATTTAAATTCAAATTTACCATCACTTGTGAGTTAATCATGATGTCATTTCTCGACAAACGGGCTATGTAATTATCTTGCTTGAGGGGTGAGTGATATCATAATATTATTCTCAAGAGATGGGATCTCATTGTCATAATGGAAAAAAAGAAAGAAGATGACCATTGGAATGAGTGAATTGTCATTGTAGCCAAATCTGTTTGAATGATTCACATGAGAGAATAACAACCACAAGAAAGCCATATAATGCTAGAAACACAACAATACTAATTAAAAAAAATACAATTTCAACATGTTGGATCCAAACCGTTGATCAAAGAAAGATATTTAGGAATTATCCTCCCCTTACAATCCTTTGCTCTACCAACTGAGGTAATATTGTATTTTGGAAATTGTCTAGATTAAATAACTACAAAGTAGTCTTAATGTAGCCAAGAGAAATATATGTAAGACAATTTATGATAGAATATTCAAAATCATGTCAAAGAGGTAATATACTTTCATCATTGCCAACAAATTATCAAAGAAAATTTTGTGTTCATACCATGTATTACTTTGGAGATGTATCCCTCCCTGTAATTTCTAGAAAATGCAATTGATGGATATTTGATTTCCCAAGAAAATATCAAAGAAAAGTTTGTGTTCATACTATGTCTTACTTTGGAGATGTATCCCTCCCCGTAAGTTCTAGAAAATACAATTGATGGATATTTGATAGTTTGGTTGAGTGGTATAATGTCCCAAATTTAATCTATGGTCCAAAAGGGGCATGGGTTCAAATCCTACAACAACAGTCATAACCATTCAACTTTTTAAATGAAGTAAAAAATGATAGAGATTAAGGATATTAATTTAAGCTTTGATTAACTTTATTAATCAATTGATTTAATGAATACAAAAATATCTTACAATTTTTTTATAATTTTTGTTTTTCAAATTTTGTCATGAATTTGTATTTCATTAAAGTAATTTTAATATTTACAAATATTTTATTATAATATGATGCAACAAGATATCGATATTAATAATCATTTCATGTTAGTGGGAAATAAGATAGTACAACTTAAGTGGGCCTAATAGTCAAGAATACATTTTTTTTAGGTGGTTACATAGTATGATTTGAGTGGGCCTAACTATTAATAATACATGTTTCTTGTTTGGAGGTTACATGTTTAAATTTGGAGGGTGTAGGGTATGCATGGAGGAGATCCAGTGGGACTAGATATATACAATATATATTTATTATATATTATTTCAGTCTGTGTTACAACAATGAATGATCGACCTTATATAGAGCTTTTAGTGAAGAGACACACCCTTCACAATGGTCAATTACAAATTTTAATGATTACATATATTAATTATTATTGAGAATTTAGTTATACTACAAGACATCCCTCCTTCAAATGCTTCGTCCTCGAAGCATTGTTATTTTGATGGCTATATTGTTTGAATTCTTCATTAAAATCTTTTGAATCTTTGTCGTTGTCGTTATCGCTCTCTATTTCACACATATATAATTTTGTTCCCTTGCACTTGTGGCCTAGCCTATAGTTAGGTGCATGGCATCTAAAAAACCAATTTTTTTTTATGTTAGGTGGTGGAGTCCCTTTGTAAGCGAGAGTAAACTTTGAACTTGGATCTTCAGAATGAGACCAAGGCAGTCATTGAAAGAAGACCAATTTTCCTTCTTCCACCCAAGATTTTAATCACAATTGCTCCATTTCCTTGATATATATTAGTTTAAGTTCATCTCTTATGTCTGCCTTCAATATTGATATGACAATTTGTAGGAGGTGCATGTAATTCATTAAATAATTCATCCACTATGCCTGCCTATTGTAATCAAGTGAGTTTGGAAAAGACTTCCTTTTCCTCAATGTTATGAAATCTCCTGAAAAAATTCTTCCTAAATGTCTCCCGTTTCCATTGGGATTTTGAGTTCCACCATAAGAGAAAGTTTCATGCTGCCTTATCTAAGTGCAATGATGCAACATTGATTTTCTCCTCATTGTCATACATCTTGTGTAACTAAAAATAACGTTCAAGTCGATTAATCCACCTTGTGCTTTCCCTATGATCTTCTCCATCAAATGGAGAACCGGTGGGACTAGATATATAATATATATATTTATTATATATTATTCGAGTATGTGTTACAACAATGAATGACTGACCTTATATAGATATTTTAGTGAAGAGACGCACCCTTCCTTCAAATTCTTCATCCTCAAAGCATTTTTATTTTGATGGATAGATTTTTTGGATTATTCATTAGAATCTTTTGAATCTTTTTCATTGTCGCTATCTCTCTCTATTTCACACACATATAATTTTTTTCCCTTGCATTTGTGGCATGGCCTCCAGTTAGGTGCATGACATCTAAAACACCAAATTTTGTCATATTCTATGTTAGGTGATGGAGTCCCTTTGTAAGTGGGAGTAAACTTTGAACTTGGTTCTTTAGAATGAGACCAATGAGGTTGTTGAAAGAACAACAATTTTTCTTCTACCACTCTATATTTTAATCACAATTGCTCCACATCCTTGATATTTGTTAGTTTAAGTTCATTTCTTATGTCTTCCTTCAATCCCAATATGGAAATTTGTAGGAGGTGATCATCTAGTAAATCAATTGCATGGGAAGCTAACCTATTACCTCGTTAAATAATTCATCCATCATGCTTGTCTGTTGTAATTGAGTGAGTTTGGAAAATACTTTATTTTCCTCAATGTTTTGAAATCTCCTAAACAATGCTTCCTAAATATCTCCCATTTCCTTGATTGGGATTTTGAGTTCCACCATAAGAACTAGTCGCATGCTGCCTTATCTAAGTGCAATGATGCAAAGTTAATTTTCTCCTCATCACCATACATATTTTGTAACTCAAAATAGTGTTTAAGTCGATTAATCCACCTTGTGTTTTCCCTATCATCTTCTCCATTAAATATTGGTACATCAAATCTCATCTTGTGCGTAAATTCGTTAAAGGATCCAAAATTAGACGAACGTTTGGGGGGTGGAGAAAAGGAGTGGTGAGAGTGGAAAATGTGTCTATTTAATTCCTTATTCTCATTTTCCAATGATACAACATAGGCCTTGAGCTCATCATGGTTTCTCCCCACACCTTTAATCCTTTTTCCATGTCATTGAGTCTTATGGAGAAATCATCCATCTCATTGATTTTTTTGTAAATTTTATCTATACCGTTGAGTTTGTTAGAGATCTCATCCATCAAGAATTTTAATTCCTTTATATCTAAACCACTAAGTTTGTTGGATATCTCGACCACTGAGGTTGTTAATTCATTTAACTCCTTATTAGGTGACATATTTCTTGTGTTGGATGACGTATTCCCTATGGCACCTGAGGCCTTCCTTGAAGTTTATGAATTTCTCATGGTTCCCTTTAATATATTTTTAATGTTACACCTTCAAGGTTAAATGTCTTTAAATATTTTAAAGAATATATATTAAAATATATTAGTTGATGTGAGTGGTGGGATTCCTCACTTGACTTTGGTTTCACTCGCTTGGGTTTCTTTAGTGGCTCATAAAGCTAAAAGTTTTAGTCCACATTTATGCTTTTTTTTTCTAACTTGTATTTTAGTCTTCCTTATTCACACATTATTCATGTTTACACTTTTACGTGAATATTTACAAAACTTATCCTCTATGTAAATAAATATTACTTTTACTTTTTTATTTTTCACGTTATTAACTTTTATGTGAATACCTATAAATCTTATCCTCCACCTAAAGAAAGATCACTTTTACCTTTTTCCTTTTCACGTTTTTACGTGAATACTTATAAATCTTATCTCTGTGCACCTTTTTTTTTAAAACCATGAATATGCCAAGATCTTGCCTCTTATACCAACTAGAGGAGATCTCGTGGGGCTAGATATATAAAATATATATTTATTATATATTATTCTAGTGTGTGTTACAACAATGAATGACCAACCTTATATAGATCTTTTAGTGAAGAGACACACCCTTCACAACGATCAATTACAAATATTAATGATTACATATATTAATTATTAATGATAATTTAGTTATACTACATTGCACACCTTCATAAAATTAAGAAGTCAAATCATTACATGGAGGGGGTCCCTTGTGTCACAAACAAGAAGGTCTCATATATCAATTTGATGTATGACTAAGCAATAACCTTAAAATTAAATTATTATTACTTATTATTATAAGTTAAAGTATTAGTGAATTGGGTGTATTTCAAGTGGTTATGAGGAAAATTTATTACCCTCTGCACCAAGTTCATATCCCACTTTGTGACATGTTTGTTGTTGGTGAGCCCAATTTGCCTTGTATATAATCCTTGAAATGAGGAGAAGTGCTTGAGAAATTTTCTCTAAAATATGTTACTTGGAAAAAATATTATATAAATTCTAAATTTAAATATCTTATTATAAAATCAAATATATTTTTATGAACTTTTTTTTTGTAAATTCCTAATCTATTCCATTAAAAATACAATAATAGTACAATTAAGAGATTTGGGGTGGACTGAGAAAGAGGCATCCAGAGAGATAGACTAGTAGTTCTAAAGACTAATCCTACCCTTACTAGGAAACCAAACAATCAAAACTTGGAAAGTTGGCCTACCCATAGAGGGAAACCAGGCTCTCAAAAGAAACCACAAGTCTTTGCAATGTTTGACATGTCATAAAAACTGGGACTAAACAAAAATTAAGAGACCTGAAAACTGACAAGAGAAAGAAAATTAAGTAGGAAGACCTCCAAGGGAGATTTCTTGTACCACTGGGCACCTAGTGAAGTCATTTTCACTAGAGGAGTCGTTGGAGATAGATTGTGCTTCCTTGGTGGGAAGTCCCATACATTTGGTGAAGGAGGACGGGGGTGGAAAATCATTGTCTGGAATTTTTGCATGGGGGGGGGGAATTTTGGACTTCACTTGCCTATGCACCCTGCCTGACTAGTTGATCCTCTGTTTTCTTCCTACAATTGGTATATGAAGGGGTCGGGCTATTGTGTTTGACATCCAAGGACGATGAGTGGGCTCTAGGAAAATGTGGTGAGTTGGAGGGACTCTGAACAAACACACCAGGAAGACTAAGAAGGGAGTGAGATAGAATATTTTTTACTGTCCAAAAGCTTCTTTGGCATCTTTGGATGCACTAGGTTGCAGGATGGAAGTCGTTCGTTTCCTCCTCCCATTCATCCAACATTTTCCAGATAGAGCTCGATACCAAACTATTGTAGCCTTCCCGACTGACCACATTAGGCTGAGAATGGGCACTAGTCACTCTACCTCCATGACCTACACTCCCCAGGCGGGGGTAGCACGCATGTGTCTGGGAATTGCAGGAACTATGAGTAACCTGTGGAGAAGATTATGAGAAGGCCACAACACCCTACTGAGCTAGTATCTACCACTGAAGGACTAAATCGAGAGTAAGGTCAGACTGAAAAAGTTGGCAAGAGAAGACCAGCCAGAGGATCTTTGTGCGTCAAGAGGAATTATGTCGAGCAGAAGAGCAGGCCAAGGTCTATACCGAATGAGATGGGAGTGGAGGTTTCTCGAGTGGAAAAGGAAAGAGATATGGGAAATCAATGCCCACACCATCTACAGAGCCAAACTCGATGCCATCGTACCTCGTCTCACCTAAAGCATGACTGTAATGGCTGGTGAAGTTAATGCTTGGGGCCTCAAGAAATTCACAGAGTTAATTCACATGGATTGTGGGAGGAGCGGAAGCGAGGTGGCGATCGATTTAGGTGTTGGAGGTGACATGAGTGGAGTCCAGGTGTACCGCGCAAGCATTCACATCCAGGAAATATATTTTTATGAACTTATATTTTATGAAATAATATAATATATTGAATAAATGAATTTATGTTCAGTTGAAATAAATGTAAAAAAATAAAAGATGCACTAAATTGAATTTAGTGTTCAAATTTAATATAAAATTGAATATAAAAGAATTACTTTTTTGGGTTAGCATAAGGTTGGAGTAATATGCATCATAGACCCTTAACAACAAATTTCAGGGTGAAACTCACTTTCCATGTGATTATATTACTCCCCACAAGATTATATATTTGGATTAGTGTCAAACAAAGATTGACAACAGTCTAGAAGCATTGTTTTAGAAAAATGCAAGATGGGAGGACAATATTGTTATAACAGAACATATGCATCTATTTTTACCCTTTGGGTAAGAGAGGACTTTAATGAAGCAAGAAAGCATTTGGAATAAAGTTTTTTGGGTGTACATGTTGATGTAGCCAATAAACTCTGATTCATTCATGATATCTAAAAAACCTTGCAAACACACAAGAATGGAAAATAACTCTTCGTTATTCCTTCTCCATCCTAACTATTACAATGAAAGTTCAACCCCTTATAACTACTATCTGATATTTTTGAAAACAACTAATTTAAGGAAATTCTCGCATGACTCTAACACTGACCAATAACTCAAAGATAACTAGAGTGACAATATTTTTCAACTCACTTTTCTAACTAGGTGCATAAACTAAGAGATAATTGATAATTACTAATTTAAAATTCTCGTAAAAACACTAAAACCCCAATTTGAGGCCTTATATAAAGGAATTTGGCCCCGGAAAAGTGTCAAAATGATGTTCAATCTGAAGGATCAAATTGACATGGCAATGAAATCTTCAAGACAAAAATCCTTGTAAAATTTTATCCCAAATGGATAACCGAGTAAAAATTTATGACTCTCGGAAATCCCTCCATCATTATCCTCTAGTTGAAAAGAATGCAACTCTTGCAAGTTACTGTCTTCAAACTACTGCCACTTAACGAGATCTAGGTTCAACAAGTCTCTCTTTGTAATCCCTGTACTCTCTGTTGGTGCTATGCCTTCCCATTGAACCAGATATTGTTTGTATTGGCCTTGCCAAGTATGAAGGGTATTCTTATCTAAAATATGCACAATATTTTCCTTTTTCTTACTCGGAATGGTCTGTTGCCAATCCACCTCTGCCTCATTGTCATCACCCAGATCGTCCCCATGGAATATATATAAGTCATAAACATTAAGCATAGGGGAAATATCGAGATCAACTGGTAAATCAAACTGATAACCATTGCCATTAATTTTCTTGAGAGTCATGCAAAGACCAATTTTCTTATACTTCAATTTGTGGTAGGCTCCTCTAGGAAATAACTATTTCCTTAAATAAACCATAATCACCTTCATTGAATACTTGGTATCGTCGGTGAGCATATTTTATAATTTTTTTCTATTCATTACTGGCATGCATTTTTTGTCTCACGTGTTGCTGGAATTGTTGAATGTGTTATATAAATGCTTCCCCATAATCATTGATCCTATCACCAAGCGGTAGCTACACAAAATTTAGGACACCCATAGGATTTCTACCTTAAACAACCTGAAATGGAAATTTACCTGTAGATTTGTTCACATAACTATTGCAAGAAAATTCTTCTTGAGTTAAATCCAAATCCCATTGCTTGGGCTTCTCTCCAACAATGCTCTATAACAAGTTTCCCAAACTCCAATTTACTACCTTGGTTTGCCCATATGTTTGGGGGATAGGCACTGTTGAACTGTAATTTAGTCCCCATTTTATTCCATAAAGTCCTCCAAAAATGATCCAAGAACCAAGTATCTCTATCAGAGGTAATAGTTGTGGGAACCCCATACAACCTAACAATTTATGAAAAAACAAATTGTCGAAATGAACCATTTTAAAGAACCTATCAACAACCAAAAAATTAGAATCATTGCCTCGTTGTATGTTTGGGAGACCCAACACAAAGTCCATGCTCAGATCTGTCCATGGGCCTGTGGGCACTAGTAATGGAATATACAACCCTGTGTTCTATGAGTGTCCTTTAGCCATTTGACAAACTATACATCGTACCACAAACCTAGTTATATCATTTTTCATCTTCGACCAGTAATACTTATCTTCAATTAAGGATAATGTCTTATCATTTCCAAAATGTCCTTCCAAACCACTACTATGAAGTTCTCTGATAATAGTTCCTCTCATAGAACCAATTGGAATGCATCTAGTTGTTTTCCCTTGAAGAGGTAGCCATTTTGCATAAAATATTCACCTTGAATAAGATCCATGTTCACAATGACTAGATTCATTAATTGTTCTAAAATATCCCAAAAATCATTATCAAACATGTAGAGATCCTTCAATCCAGCAAACCCAATTACTTGAATTTCCATGGTTTTCAAAAGAACAGTGTGTCGACTCAAAGCATTTGCAACTTGATTTCGTCGTCCTGATTTGTGCTTCAGGACAAAGGTGTAGACCTGTAAAAAAGAGACCCATTTTATATGTCTATTGTTCAATTTATTTTGGGTTTTTACATATTTTAATGCAATATGATCGGGAAATAACACAAACTCCTTCGGAACTAAATAATGCCTCCAATGTTGCGATGCTTGCACAATTGTATAAAATTATACAGCATATGTGGAGTAGTTCTTTCTTGCCTCATTCAACTTTTCACTAAAAAATGCAATTGGTCTACTTGCTTGGCTACGTACAACTCCAATTCCTACATGTGAAGCATCACAGTCTACCTCAAACACTTAATCAAAATCTAGTAAGGCTAATATAGGTTCCTCAATTACCTTCTTCTTTAGAAACTTAAAACTTTCCTCAGCTTCATTGGTCCACATGAATGTATTTCCTTTGGTGCAATCTATTATGGGTGCTACAATACTGCTAAAATTTCGAATAAATTTTTGATAAAAGGTGGCCAGGACATGAAAACTTGTTACCTTTGTTATGCTCCTGGGACTAGGCCACTCCAAAATTTCTCTGACCTTCTCTGAATCCATCTTGAATCCTTCTACTGAGATGAAAAATCCTAGAAATACCAAACTTTCTTGTAGGAACCTACATTTCTTCAAGTTTGCATAACATTGATGTTTTCTCAACACATCCAATATAATTTTTAAATGTTGCAAGTGATCTTCTTTATTGTTACTGAAAACTAGGATGTCATCAAAATAAACAAAAAAAAAATTACCAATATAAGGTCGAAGCACAATATTCATCAACCACATGAAAGTATTAGGTGCATTGGACAACCTAAATGACATCACCATACATTCATATAGTTCATCCTTAGTCTTGAAGGAATTTTTCCATTCATCCCCTTCGCGAATCCAAATCTTGTGGTATTTGGTTCGCAAATCAATTTTACTAAAATATTTAGCTCCAGCTAGCACATCTATCATGTCGTCTAAGTGCGGTATTGGAAACCAATATTTGATGGTAATTTTATTGATTTCTCTACTATCTGTGCACATCCTCCACATATTGTCCTTTTTGGGAGTCGACAATTCTAGTACAACATAGGGATTCATGCTTTCTCTTACCACACCTTTCTTTGTAAGTTCTATCACTTTCCGGTTGAGCTCTACATGTTGTGTAAGACTCATCCTATAGGTGGAATGATTAGGTAAAGATGATCAATGTGATGTTGAATATATCTCTTTGGTGGAATACCATTAGGTAATTCATTAGGGATAACATCAACATATTATTCTAGTATCTTGGCCACTTTAGTAGGGATTTGTATGTCTTCTTTGACTCCCCTTTTCACCATTAATGCATATAAGAATCTTGTTTCCTTCGTTTCTTTAACAATATCTCTTTCTAACAACATATTCTCAACTTCCCCCTCATCCTTAAGGGGTAATAAGACAACTTCTGATCCATCCTTCCAAAAGGTGTAGGTATTCTTTTCTCCATTATGCATGAATTTTTTGTCATATTGGCAAGGCCTCCCTGATAAAAGATGGCATGCGTCCATCGGAATGAAATCACACCAAACTTCATATTTATAAGTTTTACGATGGAAAACTTGATCAAACATATTTTATTATTGGTGACTTCATTCCAATTTTTGAACCATGCAATTTAGTAAGGATGGGGATGTGTTTCACAGTGTAATTTCAACTTATCTACCATCTCTTTGGAAACCATATTCTCACAACTACCACTATCAAAAATAATTTTACATACCTTTCCCCTAGAAGTGCATTTGGTTCGAAAAATATTTGTCTAAAGCCAAGAATATTCATTTCCGCTACTCTTCCTTTGTTATTTTTCGGGAATCACCATTGACCTCTGTATCATGAGATTCTCCCCCATATCGGGAGGGACTTCATATTCATCTCCTTCTTCTTCATTCTCAGCTTGGACCAAATTTAAACTGGGTTTTTTTCCTTGCTTCAACTCTTGCATGTTATAATTTGGCAATTCAAATGCTCGATGACCCTCTACACCACACCTAAAACACACATAAGGTCCTCCTCTGCCACCACCGTAACCTCTACCCTTCTGAAACCCTCTTCCTCGTGGTTGATTTAGGTTACCTTGTTGAGTATCTTCTGCTTTCTTAGATCCTTGGGACGATTCATCTCTGCCATAGTTAAAACCACCTCATGAGGCAGACAATATACCCCTCCTTGCTTCTCTATTCCTTTGAGAAAATTGTCCGTTTTTCTTTTCCACGATTTTTAAGTCTAATTGATATGCCTCTTCCACGCTGCAAACCCTATGCATACTCAGTTCATCTAGAATATAATTTTTTTAACAATTCACATAACTTTCATCTAGTTTCTCATTAGTTTCCTGGTGATCCATGCGAATGGACCACTGATAAAACGTGTTTGTGAATTCCTCCACAGTAGATAGGTTTTTCTTCAAGTTATGAAATCTACTAAAAAGTGTTTGGGCATAGTCCAAAGGCAAACATTTCTCTCATAATTTCTTTTCCATCTTATTCCATGTCCTAATTTTGTCTTTTCCTTTTTTTGTTTTGTCTTTTTGCACATGATCCCACCAGATCATGGTGTGACACTTCAACTTGGTGCATGCAAATTTCACCTTCTTTTCCTATGTCATAGGCTTCCATTCAAAAAAAAAATCCATGGCGTTCAACCAATCTATTAAGTCCTATAGTTTAACACTCCTTGCATATTTTGAAACTTCCATTTTGATCCCATCATTTCTCCCTTCTAGATCCCTAAGCATTCTTTCTTCAAAACTTAAAAGTCATGCGCTCTAATTGTTCTTCTTCATGTTCTATATGTTGATCTACATCTCCTTGCTACATCTCCTCATCAAACACTTCTCTTTGTATTATTCTCTAACTAACCAACATGTTTGTAATATTTGTTGCTTGCCTTTGGAGGTTTTGCATATCTCTACGCATCTGAGCAAGACATGCTCTTTCTCTTCCTCTCCCATCCATCTTCTTGCTCTGATACCAAATGATGTATCCAATAGACTATGATTCATTCACGATATCTAAAAAAACCATGCAAACACATGAGATTGGAAAATAACTCTCTTTTATTCCTTCTCTGTCCTAACTGTTACAAAGGAAGTTCAACCCCTTATAACTATCTGAGATTTTCGAAAACAACTAATTTTAGAAAAACAATTAATTTTAGGAAATACTCGCATGACTCTAAAACTGACCAATAACTCAAAGCTAACTAGAGTGACACTATTTGTAAACTTTATTTTCTAACTAGGTGCATAAACTAAGAGATAAATGATAATTACTAATTTAAAAATTATTGTAAAAACACCAAAACCCCAATTTGAGGCCTCATATGAAGGAATTTGGCCCCAAAAAAGTGTCAAAACAATGTATGATCCAAAGGATCAAATTGGCATGGAAATGAATTCTTCGAGACACAACTCCCTGTAAAATTTTTAGGTGGTTTTTTATATTTCAATTTTTTTGATACTAATGTTTCCACTTTTTTTTAAAATGCTTGTTTTTTAATCTATTTTCAATTTTATTTTTTTCAAGAGTGTTTTTAGTCATTTTTCCATGCTTCTTTCAATCTTAAAATATTTTTTACCATTTACATTTTTTTAAATACCATTTTTTTTCTTCTTAATTAATGTATGGTTCCATATTTTTTTAAATATAGTGGAAAATATCATTTTTAACACATTTTTCATCTTTACTTTAATAGATAGAAAATCATTATAATTAAATAACACTATTTTTAAATATTTAGCAAACAAATATAATTGAATTTTTTTTTGATAAATCAAAACTAAAAAAAAAAAAAGGAAAATAAAAGACTTGAAATTAAAAAAGAAAGAAAAAAAATTGAAAAACAAATTTATATAATCAAAGAAAAACTTAAAAAACTTAAAAAATTAAATTTAAATGAGGAAAAATGGAAAAAAAAGGGTAATTTTTTTTTTTTTTTT
>ML780021.1:255222-289225 GCA_009831015.1 Picea engelmannii | reverse complement strand
AAAAAAAAAAAAAAAAAAAAATTGTTTAAAAAGTGAAAAATATCAAATTTCATTTAAAAAAACATAACATTTAGTTATATATATAACATGGGGGGGCGATGTCGGGCACTGCCTCAACCCCCCCTCGCAGGTGAGAGCCGGGTCCCGTGGGTACCACGAGACCTGGCCCTTGCCCGCATGGGGGATTGAGGCGATGCCCGACATCACCCCCCGACCCTCCACCTGGAGGGTCGGGGGGCGATGTCAAGCATCATCCCAGTGGAGGGTCGGGGGGCGATGTCAGGCATCATCCCAGCCCCTCGTGCGGGCAAGGTTCAGGTCCCGTGGCACCCATGGGACCTAGCCCTTGCCCGTGGGGGGATGCCCAACATCACCTCCCATATTATATATTATATAACTATATTTATATATAGTTATATACATAATAACTATATGTAGATTGTTTTTTTTTTTTAAATTTGCAATGAAATTTTGTGTTTTATTTTTTATTTTTTTAAGTTTTTCACTAAAAAGTTTTAGCTTAGAGAATTTAAATGTTTTGTTAATTTTTTTTATTTTTTTTTAGATTTTTTTTTTTTTGAATTTTAACATGTTTTTAGTATTTTTTGTCATATTTTTTACGTTTCAATGGATTTTTTACTATTTTTGTTTTCAAAAACAAATACATGTTTTCTTTTTTTTTTAAATTATTATTTTCAGGGATTTTTTTTTATTGTTTTCATTATTTTTTAGTTTTTTTTTTCCACCTTTTCTTAATGTTTTTTTTTTCTTCCAAATTTGGGTTTTGAATATATATTTTTAAATGTATTGTTTTCATGGCATTATGTATTATGTTGTGTTTGGAGTGATAAACTAAGATTTAAAAAGTAAGCATTTGAGGGTTGATTTGATGATTTTGTTTGCAGTAACGATGATTTCAATTATCGTTTGTCATTTTAATACCCCAAATTTAAAATGGGTGCTACCCGTAACAGTTCTTTTCAATTTGATGGTTCATTTTGAGGCTTTGGTTTTAATGGTACCGTCTGCTAAAAAAATGATTTCAAAATATCTATAAATTTAACGTTTTGATTTTTTTTTTTTATGTAAAACATCATTTTTTTTATTCAGGTGTCGATTTGAAGGTTTTTTTGAGCTACTGTATGAGTTTTGAAGGCCATGTTTAAAAAATGTTGTAATTTTGACCTCGTTTGAAAAAATGGTGTTACCGGTAGCAGCCCATTTGAAAAAAATGGTGCTACAGGTAGCACCACTTTTTTATTTGGAGGTTGATTTTCATGTTTTTTTTTGCAAAAATATGAGATTTTTTAGCCAGAGTTCTCGTTTTGAGGTCACAGTTCTCATTAAGTTGGTAACTTTGTTTTTTGATATTTGGCAATTAGTTGTGACTGGTTATATAGCCCCAACAACTCCACCAACAAGTGTGGCCAGGAAGAATCCTAGTGAAAATAATGCAAAAACCATGAATGCCATCTTGTGTGGTCTTTCAGAATCTGAGTTTGTCAAGGTGATGCATTGTGGATTAGAAAAATAAATTTGGGACAAGCTTCAAAATATCTATGAAGGTGATGACAAGTTTATGAAGAAAAAACTCCAAACTCATAGAATATAGTTCGAGAGTTTGAAAGTGAAAGACGAATAAATTGTTGCAATTTATCTCCTCCATGTGGATGAAATTATCAACACCATCAGAGGACTTGATGAAAAGGTTGAAGAACCTATGAGTTTAAAAAAGGTTTTAAGGTCACTCCCCTAAAGATTTGATGCTAAAGTTTCCTCCATTAAAGAAATGAAGGATCATGATTCATTAATAATGGATGAATTGCATGGGATCCTCATGGCATATGAAATGAGGACAGAGAAAGAAAAACCATCAAATAAAGAAGCAGACTTGAAAACCTCAAAGAAGACAAAGAAAAAAGAGCATGAATCAAGCAATAGCTTTGACAATGAATCAAATGCAAAGAAAACACATTTTGTGAGAAAAATAAAAAAGAGATCTGACAAATACAAAGGTAAACCTCCCTTTAAATGCTTTAATTGTTGAAAAGTATGACATTTTGACAATAAGTGTCCATATGCAAAGGATGAAATTAGTGATGATGAAGAAGAACATAATGTAAATAAAGGGAGCAAACATCATCAACATAAAAGGAACCAAGAAAAACATGAAAAGAAGAAGAACTCATATAAGTAAAAGAAGAATCTCTATTCAAAAGGGGTTAGTCACTCGGCTGAAGAAAACAATGAAAGCAATTTCTATAGTGATAGAGAAGAAACTCTCTTTATGGAAATTGAAACAAATATTGATGAAGACAAAGGGATAGGAACGATGGACTCAAAAGAAGAGGAAAATTCTAAAACATACGGGGAAGTGAATCTTGAAGAAGAAATCATTTGTGCCTGAAGCAAAATAAAGAAGCTTAGGAAAAAGAATTTGAAAAAAAGGAGTAGCCGCAAAAATATGAAGAAGAGGATCCTGATTCAAAATCCAAAATGTCACAAAGCCTTGAAGAAACAAAAAATACTATCATGAACCTAGAGGTTCAATTATAAGAAGCCAGGATGGAAGAAGTGGTGAGAATCCAACTTAAAAGAAAGGAATAAAATTGCAAAGAGCTAGAATTTGAAATTGTTTCCTTAAGAAAGAAACTGGAGAAAAGAACTATTAAGTTGAATAGAAGCTTGAAGTTTGAAAAGAGTAGTGAAATATTATATGATATCATCAATTTCCAAAGGTATCCATTTATTAAGACTGGTATTGGATATGATACTTTTGTTGCCTCTGTATCTACACCTGGTGTTGTTACAACCATGGGAGTTTTATTCATTGTAGGTGGAGTTCAAACTGGTTTTCCAGAAGAGTAACCTATTGTTGATTTTTTCAAATAGATTGATGAGTTTCATGTCCCTCACTTGGCATAATTTTATCATACATATGACATTGTTGCCAATATATTAGATTGTTCTACTCTTGTAAGTGAACCTGACCCTGAGCCTACTTCCTCTAATCAAACAACAAAAAAATATATTCCCTATCATCATCCTCACCATAAAAATTGAAGGAATGGAAATCATGCTTTCAGATCTTTGTAGAAGAGACGCGAAAGAAAAAATTGTGGGCACATGTAAACTACCAGGATAGATTGTGGTTGGATTGATGGATGGTCGTGGAATCATTTGACCATATGTTCGATGACTTTGTATCATTGTGTACCATTATTTGTATAGTCACACAATGTTTCTCTTAATTACTGATGATTTCCTTGGAAGTGGTCGACCAAGGATCAACCCAACATGACAGTTGACTGGAGTTTTGATTGAGTGCTTAGGGAGAAGCACAATTTTAGGGGGGACATCACTTTTCCATTGATTTCAAAGTGGGAGAGTTGCATACAAGGGGGAATTCTCTCTGTTCCTAGGAGAGTTGTAGACAAGGGGAGATTTGCAAATAGGGGGAGAATTGTTTCTATTCCTGGTGGACTATGTGTTTTGTTGCACTATTTCCATCAATGACAAAGGGGGAGATTGTTATAATTATTATCATTGATGTCAAAGGATTAATTATGTCATTGATTTCATATTATGGAATCACAATACACACAACATTTCCAAGATTGATTTATATATAGGTCTACAAGTATATTAAAAAAAAGGTACATGTGAAAAAGCAAAAAGTGAAATGGCGGCTTCAAACCCATGGGTTTAGGGTATTTTTCCCATGGTATTTGGGGTATTTTCCCATGGTATTGGGAATTAATTATTTAATTAAGGGATGTGTCCCTTCATGACGGGTTATGAAAAATTATAAAAAGATAAAACATTGAGAGAAAGTGAGAGTGTGAAAAATGGGTTAGCAAAGATTGAATTCAATTTCGGGACACCTTGGAATTTTCATGATAACGTTTTTCTAAGACGTTTCAAACATTGAAATTTGGAATAGATGGAGGATATATCTTTATGTACATGTGGTACAAATTTCATATGTTAGTTTGCTATACTTTCAAAGATATGCCCTATGGAAGTTAGGGTTTGTGGATGCTCCTGAAATCCATTTCAAATAGGTCATCTTGGTACTTTCCTTATAATTTATTTTCTTGGATGTTTCAGACCTTGAAAATTTGTAGAGATAGAGGAGAGATCTTGTTGTACATGTGTTACAAAGTTAAGATTTCCATTCTCTATGGTTTTGGAGATATTCCCTGTGGAAGTTAGGGTTCCTGAATACTCCTGAAATCCGTTTCAAATAGATCAGTTTGGCACTTTCGCTATAACTTATTTTTTGGGATGTTTCAGACCTTAAAAGTTTATAGAAATAGAGGATAGATCGGGGTGTACATGTGGTACCAATTTTAGATGTTGTTTCTCTATAATTTTGGAGATATGATTTGTGGATGTTAGGGTTCCTGAATGCTCCTAAAATCAATTTCAAACAGGGCACTTTCACTATAACTTATTTTCTGGGATGTTTCAGACCTTGAAACTTTTCAGAGATAGAGGAGAGATATCATTGTACATGTGTTACAACTATCATATTCTTGTTCTCTATACTTTCATATATATTCATTTTGGAAGTTAGAGTTCCTAAATGCTCCTGAAATCAATCTCAAACATGTCAGCTTGCCACTTTCGCTATAACTTATTTTATGGGATGTTTCAGAACTTAAAATTTTTCAAAGATATAAGAGAGATCGGGTTGTAAATGTGGTAAAAATTTCATATGTTGGTTATCTATACTTTCAGAGATATTCCCTGTGGAAGTTAGGGTTCTTGAATGCTCCTGAAATTATTTTCAAACATGACATCTTGGAATTTTCACTATAACTTCTTTTCTGGGACTCTTTAGACTGCAAAAATTTCAGATAATGGAGACATATAGAAGTACCTCGAGTAACAATTTTAGAATCAGATTTGAAAAATTGGATGCATGGCATGATGCACAAGTTCATTCTTAGGAAGAGGACCAAAACAACAAGGCTTCAAAAAGTTACCATTTGGAAATTCAATTTTTTGTCAGACCTCGTAAAGGCAGAAGTAGTGAGAATACATGGTGATGGTAGAAGTAGTGAGTATGCCTAGTGAAGGAAGAAGAAGCAAGCATACCCGGTGAAAACATAAGTAGCAAGTATACTTGGTAAAGGTAAGTGCAATGCACACAAAGAGATTGATATCTCTTACTAAGCTGGTGCTTAGTGGTGGGGATTGGTGTCTCGAGTAGATTGGTGTCTACAAAGATATTTAAGAGATTGGTGTCTACGAAGATCTATAAGAGTAGGTTAGTTCCTACCAGGATTTGTACTGGTGGGGATTGGTTTCTCCCGTAGGTTGGTGCCCAAAAATATTTGTAACAATAGGTTGGCACCTACAAATAATTATAAAGAGAAGTTTTGTGTTTTTTTTTTCCATGAAAGTATTTCCACCTAAATCTTATGTTCCATGTTCTACAATGTGATTGTTTTCTCATGGTTGATGAATGTTTGAAAAATTGAAAAATTGCCTTATACCGATTCACCTACCCCTCTCAGTATAAGTGTGTTCTCAACATCTTTAGGTAAAGCAAATTTATGGAACCATATATTTAAAACATTGTAAATAAGATGACTTACAAGATTCTTAAAATAACATGTGAAAATTGAAATTTTGGGTTATTATTGTTATCATTATCCACAACTTGAACCAATAATTCAAACAATCCATCGTTTAAGAAAATTTTCAAAACAATGGGTCCTTCTCACTTCACCTTTGTAATTTGTAAATTGAATTTTAATAGTACTTCACAAGGTAACTCATGAGACGATGGAATTATAGGAATCATTATAAATTAGAGTGTTCATCGAATAAAAATGTGAACATTATTACATGATTAAAATATTAAGACTAAATCATAAAGTATATAGATTAAATGAGCACGAGATTTGGTCCAATAAAAAGAAGGGTTAATGCTAGAGAAATGGGTCTACAACTAGGGTTCCTCTATGGTTTTGTTGTAGATATTAGTCATTGTAGCAGACTGCAACACTTTTTGGTGATTTTGGTTCTGTGGAGGAGGAGGCATTCAACTACTTGAATGACCTTTTGGAAGAACATTAGAAATGGTCCATACCACGGGGATCGTACCGTGATTTTGGTCATTCTCCACATCAAATCAGGAAGTTTGGAGACCAGCCACTGGAAGATGACACTCTATCCATCTCAGGTAATATTATTTGAGACCTTACAAACCCTCAACCAACTACAGTGGATACTATGGGGTTAATCTCCACTCATATAACATTGGTTTCCTTAGGCCATCACTTCAACATGGGAGCACAACTAGGTTTACAAAACTAGGAGAATATGGAGGACCAACCTATTTATTCATTGAGTGTAGATATGGACCTACCACAACACTCACTTCTTAGGTATTCATTTCCCACTCAAAATGATGATGGTGCAACACCACTTAATATGATTTCAAATAAGTTTTTCCTCTTTTCCTTTGGATTCAATTAAATCATAGGGGGATTTCAATGAATGTGTATTTATTGGAATTATGTTATATGTAGGGATGATGAGTGGATCCTCGACCAGTAAATCTATGTTCCCTAACAAGGACGTGTTAGGATCAAGAGGTTTCGAAATTCCAAAAATAATCATAAATGTGTCAAAAGGAGAGAAGAAACCATAAATTTGGAACTCAGAGAAAGAATAAAACTTCATGGGAACATGAACACGGAATATATATCCATTGTAGAGAGATTTCCAAGAAATACGATGAATTTTGAAACCCTAAAATCCCAAACCTTGGAAAATTTGCTTGGATATGACCAACAAAACATGATAATGGTTAAAGGATGGCTATTCTAGATCATCTTCATAGGATATTATACCAAGAAAATCTTACAAGCTAGATGGACATGGGGCTCCCAATAACTATTCTTGAAAAAATGGCAAATTAAATTTGATACTAAGTATGCACATATGGATTATGTCCCTATGTGGGCCAAGATCCTAGGATTACCCTTAATTCTATGGTTGAATGATTTTTTTAAAGAAATAGGGAATGCTCTAGGCCTTTTTTATGATGTGGATAATTGATATAATAAATAAATATATAAGGTAATGGCTCACATCCTAGTCGTCCTGGAACTGTCAAAAGGCTTGACAAATTCTATTAGGATTAGAAAGGGGCCATCCATATACAATCAAGCTTTGGATTATGAAGGAATCCATTTTAAATTTGGTCATTGTCATTACTACATACATCTAGCAAAGGATTGTTCCCTTCCTCACAAAAGGAAAGCATGGGTTCACAAGGAACATAAGGAAGATGCAGTTTGGGCCTAGTCACCTTTGAAGTAGGCATAAAATGAGGAAGTTCCATCAAATTTCAGAACTTTGGTTTCACCTTTAGTAGTAAACCAAACATGAAAGATCAAATATACACAATATTCACCCAATTGAGGTCTAGAATGCTTTCGTAAGACAATTTCTACCTCTTCCCATGTTCCTTTACAAAATTATGAGAATATTTGTTTTGGTTCTTGGGAAGTGCAACTCCCCCTAAGGTTGAAGCCCCTTTTGGGGAATTTCTATATAGCCTATCTGGAATAAATTCTTCCCAATCCCTCCCCTAATTATTCTTGAAGGACTAGACCTTGTAGTAGGAAAAATACTTTCCCCATCTATCTCAACCACCTCCATTGATCACCTTGTGGACCCTAGTGCTCATATTGATACCCAATCCACTAAAGCCTCCAAACACAATATTTGTTCTAGTGTTAACGTAGCTTCCCACTTTGCGAGTAATGTTGTAGGGGGCCTTGGATCCATGGAAGAAAGAGAACTAAAACCCACTTAGAGAGGTAGGAAATCCTTCCTTTCTTTGGCACAAAAACAAGCAACTTTGGACGTGTGAAATGGAAAACAACAGTTATTGATTAGGGATATTAGAATGAATTCCCAAAAATGGGTTACCAAATGATATCCCTCTCTCTGAACTATCGAGGAATGGTCAATTTCTCAAAAAAAATGGCCATAAAAATATTGGTGGATACTCACAATCCCTTAATCTTATTCTTACAAGAAAGTATGACTAAAGGAGACATAATTGTCAAAGATATGACATCTCTTCTCAAAGGTTGGGATTTTTCCTCTATCAATTCTCAAGGTAGATTAGGAGGAATGATATCTATACGAAGAAAAGGTTTTTTGTCCCTATCAAACTCTTGGAAGTTTCCCTTTGGCCTAGGAATTTCTACGTATTCACGAGAAATAACGAAGGAGATCATTTGCATAAACATTGATGGGCCTTACTCAGACTAGAAAAGTTACTAGGAATCTCTCCTTCAAAAATCCTGGCTTCAAAATGGTTTAGTGATGTTAGGGGGTGACCTAAATTCATCCTTAGGTTCCTCAGAAATTTTGGGTTTGGCGTTGCAGGTGGATTCATTGGTAGAGTTATTTATTACTAAACTTGAGACAACCGGTCTGCTAGATATACCACCTACAAAACTCTTTCCCACTTGGAGAAATATGAGAATAGGGGAGGCACATGTTGCAAAATGAATTGACCATTTCTTGATTTATGAATCCTTTCTTAAATAAAATATCCACTTCTGATTGTGGGTCTCTATGGGACGAAACCCATATTACAACCTTGTTTTCTTGGAATTGACCTCCCTTTAGGAGAAACCCCCTAGCCCTTTCAAATTAAACTTAGTGGTTGGGAGATGAAACATTATTGGAAAAAATTAAGGAGAGATGGAAACCTTTTGACAACTCCTCTTTGGAATCTTCTCCCATCCAGTTCCATCAAAATTTGAAAAGATCAAAATAAGTCACCATTAAATGGTCCAAAGAAAAGAGAAATAATGTTGAGAAATTGTTAATAGATATTGAAGCCCAACTGGAAAATTTTTACCTTGGAGAGGGCCATGGATTCCTTAGTGATGACCAAAAAAATGAAATCAAACTACTTGAGTATAAGAATAGGAAAATCCCACTAGATAAAGAAAAGGAATGGAGAATCAAAAGTAGGGAAATATGGTTATAGGTAGGAGATGAAAATACAAATTTTTTCCATTGCTTTATCAACAATAGGAAAAATATAAATAAAATTTGGGGGATAGACAAGGAAGATGGATCTAGGGAAACCACATTCTCTGATATGGCATTAGAAGGGGGGCACTACTTCAACACTCTTTTTAGGAAGGAATCCAGAGCCACTATTGCAACAATCCTCAAGATAGCAAGATTTTTTCATCAAGAGGATAATCAAGGCCTAATGGATGAAATTTCAAAGAAATAACTTCTCTAAACCTTACAAAGCTTTCAAAAGGAAAAAATTCCCAGGACGGATGGAATTCATATATAATTCTTCTTGGGTTGCTACAAATTCATTGAAAATTATCTTCTGAAAGTGGTACAATACTCTTGCTCCACACATCAAATATTAGCAACCTTCAACACTACCTTCACCACCTTTATTCCTAAGACTGATAATTCTACTCAATTTGAGAGCTTCAGATCCATATCTCTCTGCAACTGTATCTACAAAATAATTTCCAAAATTATTGCTCACAAGTGAAAAGGTATCTTATCAAGTCATATTTCATTAGAGAAATTTAGGTTTCTAAAAGGAAGACAAATTCATGAAGTTGTGGGAATGGGACAAGAAGGGATTCACTCTATTAAGACTAAAAATAAAAAAAATCCCTTACTCTAAAGTTTGACCTGTCAAAGGATTTTGATCAAGTAAGTTGGTTGTATCTCAAACTCATTCTCATACATCCAGGATTCTACCATGATTTTGTCTCATGGGCACTGAGTTGTATAAAATCGACATCCTTTTCCACTCTTTTACATGGATTCACATTTCCTTTTTTCAAATTTGAGCATGGAATTACAAAAGGATGCCCCCTATTGCCACTACGCTTCCTTTTAGTAGTCAAGGGACTCAAATGTATAATTAAAGGAAACATCTGATGACATACCCATCTTTTGTGAAGGTTCAAGGAACATGATATAAAAGATGTGTGAGATAATGGATCTCTTTTTTGAAGCCACAAGGATGGAAATTAATACTATGAAATCGTCAATGTTCTTCTAGTGTCTCTTAGAGATTGAAAAGATCTGTATCACCCATATATTTCTCTATCAAATAGGATATTTCAAATGATGGAATCAGATACCTGGGATTTCATCTAAAATCCAATCAATACAAGAAAGTATATTGGCTTTGGCTCTTGGCAAAGTCTGAAAAAAAGTAAACATCTAATATAATTGTCGGCTATATTAGGGAGGGAGATTGGTCTTGGTTAAGGCAATTCTTAAAGATATCTCAATCTATTGGATGTCTTTAGCTTGGATCCCGAAAGGTATACTAGACAAAATCAAACAATTATGTTTTTGCTTCATATGGTATGGAGAAGTTGGGCAGGAAAAATGGTACTAGCCTCTTGGAAAATTCTAGCAATACCAAAATCTCTCAAAATCCCTTGTAGCTAATAATGGTTGGAGGATCAAACAAGGAACATGGATCTGGGAAGAAGTCACAAAATCCATATACTTCCCTCAACAATCCATTGTGGACTGATACACGAGCTACAAAAAAAGTTTCAAAATTCTATAATTATTTGGAAAGCTATACTTTATCTCTTTCACTTGGTGGGAAATTGGCTAGTATGGAAGATTTGAATGGGAGAACAAGTACTCATAGGATTATACCCTTGGATATGATGTAAGGAATCCCACAAGCTTTCAACACATCTAATCTGTGAGATCCAAAAAAAAGTTACCACTCATTAAGGCAGATAGCTCATAGGAATCAAGCCATGAGACAACAATGTTGGTTATCTTTTTCCTCGTATCCTCTTTCACCAGGGAAATAAATGAATGAATTGGTTGTCTCCCTCTCTGCTCAAACAATATGTTATATCATTTCTATAAAGCTTCTCCCGTAGCTGAAACCCTTGGCCTAGTAACCCTCTTCCTCTTCCTTTGGTCGAGCAGCCTTACGACACCTTTCAGCAACCCCATTCCGCTGTGGGTTGTAAGGCACTATAAACTCCCACTTGATCCCTGCTTCTTTGCAAAAGGAATCAAACTCCTTGGAGTGTTGGTTATCTTGGAGAGAAATCAGGCTTAGACAGTAAGATGCAACTATATGGGAAAATTACAAACAAATCCTCCAAAGGTCCTTTGTGTTTGTAACAAAGGAAAAGGATCAACTTGTTTGTTCTTTGAATCCAACTAGAAATTATGAGCTGAAATTTGGATGCAAAGCTCTAGCTCATGAGGACAGGGAAGATCCATAGATTTAGTGGTGGAAAAAGCTTTGAAAATTCGAATACCCATCAAAATAAAACATATTTATGTGGCTTCTCTTAAATAAAAAATCCCTCGCCTAGGATATACTCCAAAAGAGAAGCTTTGAAGGCTTCGGAAAATGGTGCTTGTGTAAGACATAATTTGAAACAAACTCTCATATAATAGTGTCTTGCAACTACTCTAAAGAGGTACAGAAGGAAGAAAATAGAGTAATAGGGATGGCAAATGCTTGGAAATGCAACTCAATTGATGAAGCTCTAAAAACCTAGGTTTCCAACCCAACAACTTCAAATTATAGAGCCCTTCCTCTTGCCATTGCCCGGGGAGTTTGGTTAGCAAGGAAATCACTGTCGTTTGAAGACAAATATACCATCCCACTAAAATGTGCTATGCAAAGTCTAAATATCCTCTCATCTTTCCTTTATCACTCAAATTCCCACCCTCCCACTAGGATATCCCATGACCCTGTAAATATGGACATGCCCTAGGATTTATTCGATGGTGCCTCTCAAAGAAATCCTCCACGAAGAGGAGCCAGAGGTGTTCTACATCTCTCAAGAGATCGAAACATTTCCTTTTCATGTGGCACAAGAAATGAAACTAATAACTTATGTGAGATGATAGCTCTAAAGCCAACACTATGCTTGGCCCAGGAAAAGGGAGTTTCTCAACTACACATTTATGGGGATTACCTGTTGGTCATACAATGGATGAATGGAATCTTCAATTTACAAAACTTCACTTTACTTCATCTATTCCAAGAAGTCAAGCATAACATTTTTAATTTTACTCACATCACTTTTAAATATGTCTATAGGAGCAGGAATACAAAGGCAGACAGATTATCCAAAGTTGGATTAGCATTGGAAAAACGAATCTAGAAAATCAAGAGAACTCGCCAAAAAAATTCCTTTGAATATTTTCATGAATCATGGTTTTAGATTGATATAATACAATTTTATTGCTTACATGTATGTATCTTGAAGACACAACAAATTTAGATGAACACTTACAAAGATGGACTAATTTCTGATGTGTTTACTTTCTGGTTTTGTAAAGGTTTGAATAAGGAAATATCCGATCTCTTTTTTCTTTTCTTTTTTTAATTTTGCATAGACCTAGTTTGTATCTAGCTAGAGGTTATTAGGATAGTCATATAAATGTAGACTAAACATACCATTTGAAATGCACATCAACATCTAGTTTTATAATTTTATTATAAACAATAATCAAATTACTAGATTATTTTCATGGAAAAAAATAAACACATATTTATAAAAGAAAGAACATTAAAAAAACACTATAATATATCTCACATGAATTGGATTGCAATTTCTGCTCTCACTCTCTTATGTTATCTCCAAGACAAAGGATCCAAACGTATGTTGGTATTTGGTCAATGATAAAAGAGAAGTACTTACATTTTTTTTTATTGAAGTGGCGAACTCTCGTTAGTTTTAAATCAATTTTAATACAAAATATAAATTGATTTTAATTATTATTTTTAATATAGAAAATAAATAATTTGTTTTGTTTTTTAATTTAGAGGAATAGGTAATTGGTTTGGATTATTTGGGTGAGGTTTAGTTTCAAATTTGGTTGGTTGTTATTATAATTGTTAGGTTAGTGTTAACAACCTTCAAGCATGCGTCTAGTAGATAATTTATGATTTAGTAAGAGTCGAGACGTTCAAAGACACACCCGTGAGATGGTGTCACTCATGGAACACTTACTCTTCTAACCTTATCATAATAGATTATAATCTCATCAAAGACTTAAACTCAAGTAAGAAGAGTGCAAGACCTACTTCTCAACCATTTCATTGAAACGCCTTAACCAAAATAAAAATTGATTTTAACTATCAAAACATAAAATATAAAAAAAATATCCCTAAAATTAATGACACACATAGAGTTTAAAAAGTGGTTATAAGTATTATAACATAGTGTGTAGCGATTGCAATGCTTTAGACAACAACAAAAGAGTTCTAACAAAAATTTATCTTTGTACCAAAATTTATGATAGGCAAACGTAACCTTATAAATGATGGACACTGAAAAATCAAAATGATATCAGATAGATAGGGCAAAGCTTTGGCTCAAAATACATATCATATTACAATTTAAACTTTTTATGTTTACGCCGAAAGGCGTACACCTATTGACAATAGGCAGATTTAATAGGGGTTTAGTGCTTAATAAGTTTTTTATGGACATGATTAAATATGGTTGGAATATTCTTAGTAGTCACACAAAATAAATGGCTGTGATTTCAATCATTAACTTCCTAGCTATTATAAAGACATCCGTTTATGTGTTTACTTTTTTACATTTACCTAATCATATTTAAAAATTACTTTGATAGCTAACTAATTGCCACATAAGTGATTAACAAAAATTAAAATATTAACACTAGATAAATGAAACTCAACCGTTTATTTGTTAATCAATAATAAAATTTAATATATTCTTTTAAAGATTCTTTTCATCTTATCAACGTTCAGCCACAATTATATAGCTGTACTAGTAATAAATCCATTTATGTTTTTTTATCGTTGTACTCTCATTCTAAACATATACTTATACATGTCATTCTAAACATATACTTATACATGTCATTTTAATATATATATTTCTATATGTCATTTAAAAAAAATTCAAAAGTATAATAAAATTTAATATGATTTTTTTTTAAATTCTAAAAAGTTAAAATTTAAAGACATATTTAATTTTATTATAAATTAAACACTTTAGAAGTCTGAAATTAATAGATATTTACTCAATTTAAAATTAATAAAATATAAATTATTAATTATTACTTAATTGATAATTAAAAAAATAATTTAAAATTAACGAGATATAGAATGGGAATATTGTACAAAGAATATGTATAAATTTAGGGAAATATTTGTTAAATCTGTCATGCAGGTCAAATTGGTTAAAGTAGTAATAAATCCCATCAAATGAGAGAAAGCAAGATTAATTTTTTAAAAATAAATAATAATTTAATTAAAAAAATAATTTAAAATTAACGAGATATAGAATGGGAATATTGTACAAAGAATATGTATAAATTTAGGGAAATATTTGTTAAATCTGTCATGCAGGTCAAATTGGTTAAAGTAGTAATAAATCCCATCAAATGAGAGAAAGCAAGATTAATTTTTTAAAAATAAATAATAATTTTATAAAAATAGAAGTTCCGACCTGCCGGATTCGAACCAGCGACCTAAGGATGGCAATCGGGATATATCCTCCCACTACAGTCCTCCGCTCTACCAACTGAGCTAAGGTCGGATGCTGCTTTTCGTTCAATGCCAGATACAGCTACATTCGCGGCTGTTGTTGCAGTCGCCAGATTTAGGCTCTGGTCCGAAAGGGCGTGGGTTCAAATCCGATAGCTGTCAGCTCTGTTAAACATTTTCTTATTTCAAGTACAATAATGAAACCTTATTAAAATACACTTGTTATCTTGATGTAATTACCCATTTGGCCGTGTTGCTTGTTTTATAATTTTCAATATTAATTCTATGTTAAAAGAGTAGCTTTATTTTATTAATTTTTTATATAGTAAAATTTATTATAATTATGTTGTTAATTAGATAATTATTACTAACCACTATTTATGAATTCAAGTTAATTTTACTTTATTATTTAAAAAAAATCATAATATTTAATTGTACAGGGAAATTATTTGTTGTAAGCTTGTCAATTTTGGAAGGAATAATTGTTGGAATCATTCCTTTGAAGAGGATAACAAGGTTTTTTGAAGTTTATAATTCAAGCTATAAAAACAAATTTAAAATTTTGTAAATGTTTTTTTTAAGTTAGAAAATGGTATTACTTGGTATCAAAAATTATATATAGATATAGTTTTGGTTATCGCTCGGATCGTCTTGAGAGGAAACCGACCTGGCTGGCAACGAGACTGAGCATTAAAACCATGAAAATTCTTGGAAAGGCGGGCTCCCAAGTGGCTGCATAGATGCCTTTTATTTGGCCTTGGTTAATATGAAGAGGACACCCTATTTGGGGTAATTTTGTAAATAATTTAAAAGACAAAAAAAAAAATTGATATAGTAAATGATCATTTTGGTTTTGGAGTATGACTTAAAATTACTTTAGCTTGGTTAAGAGTTCCTCTTCCTCCAATTTAAGAAAACATGTTAACAACTCAAGACATCTAGCAGGAGTGAACGTCTACCCTCTTATACACCACTTGCAGGTTATTCGAGGTGGCGTGGTTTTCCTTGAATAACAGTGATGAGTCATGATGCATTCACAAATAACAACCAATGATCATTGTCCCCATTACTAATTAACAACTAAGTTATGATAGGGTTTCCCACTATGTAAAAAAATTTGTAAATAATCAACAATTATCTTTAATTTTAGTAACTAGAATTCCATTTCAATTCCCTAAAATATAACAAGTGTTGGATGGCAACGTAGTCCCTACCAGGGGGATGGGAGTAAATGCGACCAAGTACAGACACGTGGCTAGCAAGTTGAAATACATGTGGTTTGCATGCATAACATAGTATTGCCGATTTAGTTCTTCCTGAAATATATCAAAATTATCAACATTTAAAAGGTTCTTGGACACAAAAAGTTTAGCATTCGTGAATTAGTTTTTTTTTCCATACGTTCGTGGAGAGAAACACAAAAAAAATAGTAGTAACATTTGTTACATAGGCTTGTGGAAAAAAGCACAAAGAAATTTGCATCCCCGAATTAGTTATCTTTAAAACAAGGGCTCCTGACACAAAAGAAATTGAAATTTATCAAATTATAGGTTCATGAACAACATAAATTATACATACCAAATATGTAATTTTATAAAGTAGATATTTAGTTTTATACATACGAAATATGTACTTTTATAAAGTATGGGGATGAGATTTTATACAGCATGGACAGAGCCCTCATTCCATACTTAGCCAGTTTTTTGGATCGCGGGTTGTGGGGCTGGCGGGCTCAAAATTGGGCCTCTGATGTTCCGTGCCCTACAAATAGCACCGACAGTTCCGCGATATACAAATTGACAAGCGGAGTTGCGGACTATACAAATTTATCACAAATTAATAATGTCTGTTACATATCTCTAGAAATTACATAAACATTTAAAAACATACAATAGAATAGTAATAACGTCTGTTACATAGGTTCATGGAGAAAAAACACCAAAAAATTAGCATTCCCGAATTAGTTTGCTTTAAAACAAAGGCTTTTCTTGGACACAAAAAAAATAGCATTGCCAAATTAGTTTTCTTTACATACGTTTTACATATGTCCGTGGAGAGAAACACAAAAAAAGTATAGTAACGTCTGTTACATAGGTTCGTGTAAAAAAACACAAAGAAATTAGCATTCCCGGCGGGCTCAAAATTGGGCCACTATTGTTCTGTGCCCTACAAATAGCATCGAGAGTTCTGTGATATACAAATCGACAAGTGGACTTGCAGACGATAGAAATTTATCAAAAAATAAGTAATGTCTGTTACATATCTCTATAAATTACATGAACATTTAAAAGCATACAATAGAATAATAATAATGTCTGTTACATAGGTTCGTGGAGAAAAACACAAAAAAATTAACATTTCCGAACTAGTTTGCTTTAAAACAAAGGATTATGGACAGAGTAAAAATCAAAATTTATCAAAGTATAGGATCTTGGACACCCAAAAAGTTAGCATACAATGGAATAGAAACAATGTCGTGCAAGACAAAATATTTAGCATACAATAGGACACAAAAAATGTTGCAGACCTCCATAGTTAGCTAGTTTTCGATCGTGGCTTCTCCGGCTAGCGGGCTGAAAATTGGGCCTTTGTTGTTCCGTGCCCTACAAATAGCAACGAGAGTTCCATGATACACAAATTGACAAGCGGACTTGCGGACTATAGAAATTTAACAAAAATAAATAATGTTTGTTACATATGTCTCTAAATGCATTCCCAAATTAGTTTGCTTGAAAGCAAAGGCTTGTGGACACAAGAAAAATTGAAATTTATGAAAGTATAGGTTCCTGGACACCCAAAAAGTTAGCATACAATAGAATAGTAAGAATGCCATACAAGACAAAAATTAGCATACAATAGGACATAAGAAATGTAGCAGACCCGAATTAGTTTTCTTTGTAACAAACAAGAAAGGTTCCTAGACACCCAAAATTTAGTATACAATAAAGGCATTCCCGAATTAGTTTTCTTTGGAATTTATCAAAAATTAATAATGTGTGCTACATGTTTCTGGAAATTTAAATGTGTTTTTCATATAGACTGGGATTGGGGCTCCTATGGACCATAAAAAGAAATAAGTACAAGAATTAGGAATGTCGAAAGAAGAAGTGTGCGACGGTAGAGAGGAAGACCTAAAAAGAAGAAATTAAAAGTTATGAGTCTTTGGTTACAATTTTCTATTTAAAGAGGTCATAATTGGATTGATAAAGAAAACAAGATGACAATATAGACTTAAAATGGATTGATAAAGAAAACAAGATGACAATATAGACTTAAAATGGATTGATAAAGAAAAAAAGATGCCAGTATAGACTTACTATGAAGCCGATGCGTTTTTGTTGCTGTCATCGATGGTCAGTGGAGTCCTGTCGACCGGTTGTTTCCCTTCTTGGACGAGGTTGTCCATTCTCTATTGGAACTATTCTTTGATGTAGCTTTTCATGGGGGCCATGTTGATTTCATCCTTGATTTCTATGTCGTAAAGGTCGTTTTCTAAGTTCCTTAGATCCATTGAAATACTATGCAGACTCTGTTCAATTTCTTCATTGTGTGTCGCATAGTCCAGTACCCAACGCTCGTGCTCATCTAGATGATGTTCAAGTATGTCGTTAAACTTTTCAAACGCCAACCCCTTTAAAATATCAACTTCTTCCTAGAATACTTCTTTGGTCATTGGCAATGATTGAGAATTAAGTTTGGGTCTTGAACCTCGTTGGTACTTCCAGCTAGGTCCATTTGGAGCAGGCTTGTGAATAAATCTCCATTTTCTGATATGACTTGTTTACATGACCCGACAATGAGCTCCAGGTTGTTAATTTTCTTTTGCCAGCATGCTTTTACTTTTTTGGTCCGCTTTGGGGAGGGGAGTTTCTCTTGTCTTCTTTTCAGTTCCGATGTGTTGATGGCATAGTTGGCAAAAAGGGTCAACACCTGTTCACATAAATACTGATAATTTTTTAAATTGGCCTCCAAGTGTTCCAGGAAATCATTTACCTTCTTTCCAAAGGAAACTAAATTTTGCAATGTTTCCCAGACTTCAATAACTAGCTGCATTCTTTTGTTGATGTTATTCTCTACAAGGGCTCTAGAGAATGCAAGGAGGGTAGATGATACTTTCATCTTGGTTGTAGTGGTAGCAGGCACGATTTTTAACAAAGGACTGGAAAATTCAGGGGTTGCAATGAAAGTTTGCTCAAATTCGTTGAGGCGGTCTTTCAGATTGGCATTTTCTGTCTCAATTCCTCCAATGGAATCACGAAGAATTTCACCGGTTACTTGGTGAAATGAGGAGATTTGGGACAACTGCATTTTCCTAAAGTTATTCTCTGTGCGAGATTTTCCTTTCCTATTTGTTACATCTCTCTTTTCAATGACCATACTTTTAGATTGGTTGTCAAAAACAACGCGCTGGAATACAAAGGATTCATCTTCGTAAAAAAAATCGGTCTCAGATATTTCCACCTCAAATGACCCAATTTTGTGCATGTGCTCATTTTCAATTTGAAGGTGTAGCTATTCACTTTCAATTTCGAGATCCTCCGCCTTCCCTGCATTGTTTTTTCTCTTCTTCGCCAATGGAATTTTGTGAGCACTATCAATTTTTATACGAGGAGGGTTCTTATCTCCTCCTCGATTCGAAGATTTTTGGGTTGCTTTCTTACTGGGGTGGGTCGTCAAAGCGATGTTCCATGATGTATTTCTCTTGGGAGTGCTGGCGGGGAATTGGGTGCTCTTCTCACCAGATACTTTTCCATGTTGTCTATACAATTCAGTCGCGTTTTGCAATGTCTCTGCGTTGCAATCGACAGAAGCATGATTGTTGTTGACACTGTCCATGTCTTCAGTCATGTGTCTATGGATAAAAGAGTTTTTAAAGCCAACTGCCAGTAAATTTTCTCGAAAAATCCCATTAGGGTCGAACCCTTTTATCCGTTCAGCATACGTTAGGTTCAATTTCTTGAAATGGGTGGAAAACTCATTAATCTTGTTGATGTTTCTGCACACGAAGTCTCCGACTTTCCAGGGCAGAGAAATGAACTGTTTTTTTATCTTGTCATGGAAAAAATGCAACCAGTGGTTGTATTTCCTTGTTATTTATGCAACAAACATCTTGTCTGTGATGTGGCATGGAAGGAAAGAAGGATTTTCCTTAGAGCCAAAGACCATGCGAACACTATGATTTTCCTTTTGTTCAAGTGTGCCCTTCCTATTCAAAAACTTCGTTGCCTGGCCAAACATCCGCGGAGCACCTTTGCCTAACAATAAATCAGTGAAAACTGAGACAAAGCCATTAAAAACTTCATAAAAACAATGGGAGGCCTTTTGCCTCCACAGGGCCTCATACTAGAATATTACTAGGTCGAATCCACAGTTTATTTTATTAGAAAGAGAAAGTTTTGGAAACGGGCAACAATGCAATATTGTGAAAATCAAGTAGGATGACATATAAAATTTGTTCGATTCTTTGAATCATGACAATTGGGAACATAGATAAATGGAAATTAACTTCCACTAATCGAAAATATATTGTTCTTTGATTGTGAAATACGAAATATAAATAATTATGTGGGAAATGCTTGTCGTGGATGTCTGTCTCGTTATTCTTGTAAACAACCAAGCAATTTCTCAGAATGGATTTCTAAAGGAACTCACCTACAACCTTGTGATATCTTTAGAAATTGTTGTCAGGTCTTCAAGAAATTCGGCTAAGATGTCCAACCCGTCATCATGTTTTTCTAGAAACGACTTGCAGTCTTGCCCTCTGAACGTCAATGTTGGTTCCGACAATTTTAACATCTCGCGGAAGACCTGAGGTGATAAAGAAACAGGAGAATGGTCGTCCAATGGAATAATTCTTTTCCCTGGAATATATTTTTCGGCGCACCAAGCGACCACCTCCTTATAGTCAAAAACCTCAGGGACGCAGCCTGCACGAGCGATTCTAGAGGTCCAAATCACTTCGTTTTGGGAGGAATGGGATGAGTAGTAAAAGTATGACCTTGACCATTGGAAGTTCTGGTCCTGATGTCCGAACATATTTACTATATCTCCACAAAACTGTTGTCGACCTGCTACCATAAGTTTACAATAACGTTTGTTTTCTCCAGACGATGAATGAAATGAAAAGTTGGAAGGGATAATATAACCCTGCACAAATCTTGGTTGAAAGCGTGTGAATGGGAGATGTCCTCGACACTTTCGTTCATTAATGAAAATTTGGACGCATGTTGCATCATATGTTGTTAACATTAACCACTAGTAATTGTATACATAGAAATGCGAACATGGCAGATATTGCAATGTGCGATTAAGAATTGTAGATTTCTTGAGCGGGCCAACACGAGGATGCGTGTTGAATGTGAACAATCGGAAGGGACAAAATAACTTTCCCCACATTTTGGTTTAATGCGTAATAATGAGAAATCCCCTCGAGTGTTTCGCCCATTAATGACAATGTTGAGGGTTCCTGCATGGCCAACTGTTATCATGAAAGGTTTCTAATTTCATAGTAAGAAAGTACGCATGTCGCGGGCACTTCGAAAAACATCTTCAAAACAGGGTTACAAGGTACAATCGTTGAAGGTGAGGCCGCGAGGGTCAAATTATCTGTCTCAAATTTTTTTGAGTGGAATACATGTAACATAGAAGAGGGTATGGTAGGACAGTCCAGAGGGAAATTTGTATATGACTAGTAAGAGCATAACTAATGTATATCAGGAAGGACATGAACTTAATGGGGATGGAAGGCAGTGAGAGATACTTTGAAACATTTATGAGTCTTGGTAGAGTGAAGCTTGCGATCTCGAGGATTCGGTGCTGGAATTGTACATTACGGAAGTGAGGATCCAAAATGGGGTCAGAAGGTCTCCCCAGAAGATGTGAGGACCGACGGTCAAATTGTATTGTTCGGAACATTTGAATGCATAATCTATAACACTGAAGAGGGGACGATGTCAGAACCCGGTAGTCAATTTCTATATTGCAGAGGGATGGATGCGAATTGTTTTGTATTAGTGTGTGCAGTTGTCACTAGTAAGAGTCACTAGTAAGAACATAACCAATGTATATTAAGAAGGAAAAGAAGTTAGTGGGGATGGAAGACAACAACAGATACTTGAAAACATTTGTGAACCGTGCTAGAGTGAAGCTTGCGAGTTCAAGGAGTCCACGGTAGAATTGTAGATCAAGAAAGTTTTGAGTGCAAGATGTACATCACGAACAAGAAGAAGAAGAGTTCATAACCACCAACCCAACAACCACTGCCATAAAATTGGCTAAGTATGGAAAGCAACAATGGTCGATCTGATTCGTCGTGTGATTATATAAATGGAGATAAAGATATGTCAGCCCGCCAATGTTGGAACCCGCGATTATAGAAAGGCGACTAAGTATATAACCAGAGAGCCATAATACATGGGAAGAAGAAAAGGGAAACATGACTAAGGAGTCTGTAGTGGAATTGTATATCACATAAATTTTGAGTAGAAGATGTGAACCCGGTAGTCAATTTGTATATTGCGGAGGGCGGGATGCCAACTGTTTCATACCATTGTGTTCAGTTGTCATTAGTAAGAGAACAACCAATCTATATTAGGAACGAGAGGAAGTTAGTGAGGATGGAAGGCATCGATAGATACTTTGAAACATTTGTGAACCGTGGTATAACTAAGCTTGGTGCGAACCCGAAACAGTATCCAAGAGTTGGACATTTTGTGAACCCGACAACAGGAGGATCCAAAACAGGCTGACAAGGTATCTGCAGAAGACACGAGGCCCCGATGTTCAAATTGTATCACTCCGAAAATTGGAATACATAATCTGTAATACAGAAGAGCGGACGATGTCGGAATCAGGTGGTCAATTTGTATATTGCGGAGGGTGTTATGCCAACTGTTTCGTACCTCTGTGTCTAATTGTCACTACTAAGAGCTAATTTAGTATTGAAAATAATCTTTGAGATACTATTAGATACTTGATAGGGATTACCATCCTTAAACAATGGAAATCTCGACCCCTCCAGCCCTGGACTGTGTGTGTCAATTTGTATATCGCGGAACTGGGAGCATTGTTTGGAGGATACAGAACAATAAAAGTGGAATGTTGAGTCATCCAGTCTGCAGGTCCGCTTGTCAATTTGTATATCGCGGAATTTTGGGTGCTATTTGTAGGGCACTAAACGATGGAGGCCCAATTTTAAGTCTGCCTACCTGAGAACCCGTGATCCAAAATGTGACTAAGCATGGAATGCACAATCCATACATGTTCTATAAAATATCATGTCCATACTTTATAGTCCCATAATACACGGGAAGAAAAAAAGGAAAAAAGGACGGACGAGTCCACAGTGGAATTGTAGATCATGGAAATTTGGAGTGGAAGATGTATATCATGGAACAAAAAGCAATGGACTTCAACTGCGCCAACTCAACAACTGCACACATGAAATTCACTAAGTATGAAAAGGAACAGTGGGTGGTCCAATTCGCCATGTGAGGATATAGATGGAAATGAAGATATGTCAACATGCCAACGTATATAAAGGTGATCATAGAAAGGAGACTAAGTATATAACCAGAGAGCCATAATACATGGGAAGAAGAAAAGGGGAAAATGACTAAGGAGTCCGCGGTGGAATTGTAGATCACGAAAATTTTGAGTACAAGATGTGAACCCGGTAGTCAATTTGTATATTGTGGAGGGTCGGATGCCAACTGTTTCGTACCATTGTGTTCATTTGTCACGAGTAAGAGCAAAACCAATCTATATTAGGAATGAGAGGAAGTTAATACTTTGAAACATTTGTGAACCGTGGTAGAACTAAGTTTGGTTCCAACCCGAAACAGTATCCAAGAGTTGGAAATTTCATGAACTGGGCAACAAGAGGACCCAAAACAGGCTAACAAGGTCTTTGCAAAAGACGTGAGGCCTCGACGTTCAAATTGTATCGCTTCAAACATTTGAATGCATAATCTGTAACAGGGAAGAGTAGACGATGTCGGAATCCGGTAGTCAGTTTGTATATCATGGAGGGTGTGATGCCAACTGTTTCGTACATGTCTCCAGTTGTCACTACTAAGAGGTAATTTAGTATTGAAAATAATTTTTTAGATACTGTTAGATACTTGATAGGCATTACCATCCGTAAACAATGGAAATCTCCACCCTGCCAGCCCTGGAGTCCGTGTGTCAACTTGTATATCATGGAATTGGGAGCGTTGTTTGGAGGACACAGAACAATAGAAGTGCAATGTTGAGTTAGCTAGTACACAGGTCCACTTGTCAATTTGTATATCGGGGAATTTTGGGTGCTATTTGTAGGGCACGGAACAATGGACACCCAATTTTCATCCCGCCCGCCTGAGATCCCACGATCCAAAATGTGGCTACACATGGAATGCATAATCCGTACATGTTCTGTAAAATATCATGTACATACTTTATAGTCCCATAATACACAGGAAGAAAAAAAGGGAAAAAGGATGGAGGAGTCCGCAGTGGAATTGTAGATCATGAAAATTTTGAGTGGAAGATGTATATCACGGAACAAAAAGCAGTAGACTTCAATTGCGCCAACTCAGCAACCGTGCGCATAAAATTCACTAAGTATGAAAAGGAACAACGAGCGGTCCAATTCACCATGCAAATATATAGATGGAGATGAAGATATGTCAACACGCCAACATATATAAAGGTGATCATAGAAAGCCAACTAAGTATATAACCAGAGAGCCATAATACACGGGAAGAAGAAAAGGGAAAAAAGAGTAAGGAGTCCGCGGTGGAATTGTAGATCGCGGAAATTTTGAGTACAAGATGTGAACCCGGTAGTCAATTTTTATATTGCAGAGGGTCGGATGCCAACTATTCTTGCTTGAAATATTGTGAGGGACCAACGTGAAAATTCATACCATTCTGTTCAATTGTCGCTAGTAAGAGCACAACCAATCTATATTAGGAATGAGACGAAGTTAGTACTTTGAAACATTTGTGAACTGTCGTAGAACGAAGTTTGGTGCCAACCCAAAACAGTATCCAAGATTTGGACATTTCGTGAACCTGGCAATAGGAGCACCCAAAACAGGCTGACAAGGTCTTTGCAAAAGATGCGAGGCCCCGACATTCAAATTGTATCGCTCCAAACATTTGAATGCGTAATTTGTAACAGGGAAGAGAAAACGATGTCGGAATCCGGTAGTCAATTCGTATATCGCAGAGGGTGTGATGCTAACTGTTTCGTACCTGTGTCCAGTTGTCACTACTAAGAGGTAATTTAGTATTGAAAATAATTTTTTAGACGTTGTTAGATACTTGATAGGGATTACCATCCGTAAACAATGGCAATGTCCACCCCGTCAGCCTTGTACTTTGTGTGTCAATTTGTATATCGCGGAACTGGGAGCATTGTTTGGAGGACACAAAACAATAGAAGTGCATTGTTCAGTCATCCAGTCCACAGATCCTCCTGTCAATTTGTATATCGCGGAATTTTGGGCGCTATTTGTAGGCCACAGAACAATGGACACCCAATTTTGAGCCTTCCTGCCTGAGAACCCACGATAAAAAATGTGGCTAGGTATGGAATACGCAGTCCAATTCTCCATAAAATTCACTAAGTGTGAAAAGGAACAACAACTAGCCCAATTCACCATGCGAGGATATAGATGGAGATGAAGATATGTCAACATGCCAATGTTGGAGGCGGTGATCATAAAAACACGAATAAGTATATAACTAGAAAGTGATAATACACGGGAACAAGACAAGGGAAAAAGAACTAAGTATCTCATAGAAGAACATCTACTGTTTGATTATTAATGCAAATGTTTTTGAACCCATGCTGAGTTCTCATCAGTTAAGGCATAAATTGCAGATCACAGAAGTATCTTTCATACCACTGTGTCTAGTTTCCACTAGTAAGAGAATTGTTGATACTGTTAGATACTTGATATACATTGCCATCCGTAAATAATGGAAATCTCCACCCTGCCAGCCCTGGACTCCGTGTGTTAACTGGGAGCGTTGTTTGGAGGGCACAGAACAATATAAGTGAAATGTTGAGTCAGTCAGTCAGCAGGTCCTCTTGTCAATTTGTATATCACAGAATTCTGGGTGCTATTTGTAGGGCACGAAACAATGGACACCCAATTTTCAGCCTACCCACCCGAGAACCTGCGATCCAAAATGTGGCTATGCATGGAATGCGCAATCCGTACATGTTCTATAAAATAGCATGTCCATACTTTATAGTCCGATAATACATGGTAAGAAAAAAAGGGAAAAAGGACAGAGGAGTCCGTAGTGGAATTGTAGATCATGGAAATTTTGAGTGGAAGATGTATATCACAGAACAAAAAGCAACAAAATTCAATTGCGCCAACTCGACAACTGCGCACACAAAATTCACTAAGTATGAAAAGGAACAACGGGCGGTCTAATTCACCATGCGAAGATATATATGGAGATGAAGATATGTCAACATGCCAACGTATATAAAGGCGATCATAGAAAGGCGACTAAGTATATAACTAGAGAGCCATAATACACAGGAAGAAGAAAAGGGGAAAATGAGTAAGAAATCTGCGGTGGAATTGTAGATCGTGGAAACTTTGAGTACAATATGTGAACCCGGTAGTCAATTTGTATATTGTGGAGGGTCGGATGCCAACTGTCCTTGCTTGAAATATTGTGAGGGACCAATGTGAAAAGTCATACCATTATGTTTAGTTGTCGCTAGTAAGAGCAGAACCAATCTATATTAGGAACGAGAGGAAGTTAGTACTTTGAAACATTTGTGAACTTTCGTAGAACGAAGTTTGGTGCCAACCCAAAACAGTATCCAAGATTTGGACATTTCGTGAACCCGACAATAGGAGCACCCAAAACAGGCTGACAAGGTATTTGCAGCAGACGTGAGGTCCCAACGTTCAAATTGTATCGCTCCGAACATTTGAATGCATAATCTGTAACTGGGAAGAGCATACAATGTCAGAATCCGGTAGTCAATTCGTATATCACGGAGGGTGTGATGCTAATTGTTTCGTACCTGTGTCCAGTTGTCACTAATAAGAGGTAATTTAGTATTGAAAATAATTTTTTAGATGCTGTTAGATACTTGATAGGGATTACCATCTGTAAATAATGGAAATATCCACACTGTCAGCCCTGGACTCTGTGTGTCAATTTGTATATCGCGAAACTGGGAGCGTTGTTTGGAGGACACGAAACAATAGAAGTGCAATGTTGAGTCAGCCAGTCCGCAGGTTCACCTGTCAATTTGTATATCACATAATTCTGGGCACTATTTGTAGGCCATGGAACAATGGACACCCAATTTTGAGCCCGCCCGCCCGAGAACCCGCGATAAAAAATGTGGCTAGGTATGGAATACGCAGTCCAATTCTCCATAAAATTCACTAAGTATGAAAAGGAACAACAACCGACCCAATTCGACATGCGAGGATATAGATGGAGATGAAGATATGTCAACACACAAACATTGGAGGTGGTGATCATAGAAACGTGACTAAGTATATAACTAGAAAGCGATAATACATGGGAACAAGAAAAGGGTAAAAGGACTAACTATCTTGCAGAAGAACATCTACTGTTTGATTATTAATGCAAATGCTTTCAAACCCGTGCCAAGTTCTCATAAGTTAAGGAATAAATTGCAGATCATAGAAGTATCTTTCGTACCACTGTGTCCAGTTGCCACTAGTAAGAGCATTGTTGATACTGTTAGATACTTCATAGGCATTACCAACTGTAAACAATGGCAATCTCCACCCCACCAGCCCTGGACTCTGTGTGTCAATTTGCATATCAAGAAACTGGGAGCGTTGTTTGGAGGACACAGAACAATAGAAGTGAAATGTTGAGTCATCCAGTCTGCAGGTCCTCTTGTCAATTTGTATATCGCAGGATTATGGGTGCTATTTGTAGGTCATAGAACAATGGACACCCAATTTTCAGCCCGCCCGCCTGAGAACCCGCGATCCAAAATGTGGCTATGCATGGAATGCGCAATCCGTACATGATCTATAAAATATCATGTCCATACTTTATAGTCACATAATACACGGGAAGAAAAAAAAGGAAAAAGGATGGAGGAGTCCGCAGTGGAATTGTAGATCATGGAAATTTTGAGTGGAGGATGTATATCATGGAATAAAAAGTAGCAGATTTCAATTGTGCCAACTCGACAGCCGTGCACATAAAATTCACTAAGTATGAAAAGGAACAACGGGCGATCTAATTTGCCATACGAAGATATAGATGGAGATGAAGATATGTCAACACACCAACGTATATAAAGGCGAGCATAGAAAGTCGACTAAGTATATAGACAGAGAGCCATAATACACAGAAAGAAGAAAAGGGAAAAAGGAGTAAGGAGTCCGCGGTGGAATTGTAGATCACAGAAATTTTGAGTACAAGATATGAACCCGGTAGTCAATTTGTATATTGTGGAGGGTTGGATGCCAACTGTCCTTGTTTGAAATATTGTGAGGGACCAACGTGAAAAGTTGTACCATTCTGTTAAGTTTTCGCTAGTAAGAGAACAACCAATTTATATTAGGAACGAGAGGAAGTTAGTACTTTGAAACATTTGTGAACCGTTGTAGAACGAAGTCTGGTGCCAACCTGAAACAGTATCCAAGACTTGGACATTTTGTGAACTCGACAACGGGAGCAACCAAAACAGGCTGACAAGGTCTTTGCAGAAGACGCGAGGCCCCGACATTCAAATTGTGTCACTCCAAACATTTGAATGCATAATATGTAACAAGGAAGAGTAGACGATGTCGAAATCTGGTAGTCAATTCGTATATCCAGGAGGGTGTGATGCCAATTGTTTCGTACTTGTGTCTAGTTGTCACTACTAAGAGGTAATTTAGTATTGAAAATAATTTTTTAGATGTTGTTAGATACTTGATAGGGATTACCATCTGTAAACAATGGCAATCTCCACCCCTCCATCCCTGGACTCCATGTGTCAATTTGTATATCACAGAACTGGGAGCGTTGTTTGGAGGACATAGAACAATAGAAGTGAAATGTTGAGTCAGCCAGTTCGCAGGTCCGCCTGTCAATTTTTATATCGCGGAATTTTGGGCGCTATTTGTAGGCCATGGAACAATGGACACCCAATTTTGATCCCGCTCGCCAGAGAACTCACGATAAAAAATGTGGTTAGGTATGGAATACACAGTCCAATTCGCCATAAAATTCACTAAGTATGAAAAGGAACAACGATCAGCCTAATTCGCCATATGAGGATATAGATGGAGATGAAGATATGTCAACACACCAATGTTGGAGGGGGTGATCATAGAAACGCGACTAAGTATATAACTAGAAAGCGATAATACATGGGAACAAGACAAGGGAAAAAGGACTAAGTATCTCACAAAAGAACATCTACTATTTGATTATTAATGCAAATGCTTTCGAACCTGTGTTGAGTTCTCATCAGTTAAAGCATAAATTGCAGATCACGGAAGTATCTTTCGTACCACTGTGTCCAGTTGCCACTAGTAAGAGCATTGTTGATACTGTTAGATACTTGATAAGCATTACCTTCCGTAAACAATGGCAATCTCCACCCTGCCAGCCTTGGACTCCGTGTGTAAATTTGTATATCGTGGAACTGGGAGCATTGTTTGGAGGACACAAAACAATAGAAGTGCAATGTTGAGTCAGCCAGTCCACAGGTCCGCTTGTCAATTTATATATCACAGAATTATGGGTGCTATTTGTAGAGAACTAAACAATGGACACCCAATTTTCAGCCCGCCTACCTGAGAACCCACGATCCAAAATGTGGCTATGCATGGAATGTGCAATCCGTACATGTTATATAAAATATCACGTCCATACTTTATAGTCCCATATTACATGAGAAGAAAAAAAGGAAAAAAGGACGGAGGAGTCCGCAGTGGAATTGTAGATCACGGAAATTTTGAGTGGAAGATGTATATCATGAAAGAAAAAGCAACAGACTTCAATTGCACCAACTCGAAAACTGCGCACATAAAATTCACTAAGTATGAAAAGGAACAGAGGGCGATCCAATTCGCCATGCGAAGATATAGATGGAGATGAAGATATGTCAACATGCCAACGTATATAAAGGCGATCATAGAAAGGCGACTAAGTATATAACCAGAAATCCATAATACATGGGAAGAAGAAAAGTGAAAAAGGAGTAAGGAGTCTGTGGTGGAATTGTAGATTGCGGAAATTTTGAGTACAAGATGTGAACCCGGTAGTCAATTTGTATATTGCGGAGGGCCGAATGCCAACTGTCCTCACTTGAAATATTGTGAGGGACCAACGTGAAAATTCATACATTCTGTTCAGTTGTCACTAGTAAGAGCACAACCAATATATATTAGGAACGAGAGGAAGTTAGTACTTTGAAACATTTGTTAATTGTTGTAAAACAAAACAGTATCCAAGAGTTGGACATTTCGTGAACTTGACAATAGGAGCACCTAAAATAGGCTGACAAGGTCTTTGCAAAAGACGCGAGGCCCCGACATTCAAATTGTGTCGCTCCGAACATTTGAATGCATAATATGTAACAGGGAGGAGCAGATGATGTCATAATCCGACAGTCAATTCGTATATCGCGGAGGGTGTGATGCCAATTGTTTCGTACCTATGTCCAGTTGTCACTACTAAGAAGTATTTTAATATTGAAAATAATTTTTTAGATGTTGTTATATACTTGATAGGGATTACCATCCGTAAACAATGGCAATCTCCACCCCGCCAACCCTGGACTCCATGTGTCAATTTGTATATCGCGGAACTGGGAGCATTGTTTGGAGGACACGGAATAATAGAAGTGCAATGTTGAGTCAGCTAGTCCACAGGTCTGCCTGTCAATTTGTATATTGCAAAATTTTGGGTGCTATTTGTAGGCCACGAAACAATGGACATCCAATTATGATCCCGCCCGCCCAAGAACCCACGATAAAAAATGTGTCTAGGTATGGAATACACAGTCCAATTCACCATAAAATTCACTAAGTATGAAAAGGAACAGTGGCCGACCCAATTCGCCATGCGAGGATATAGATGGAGATGAATATATGTCAACATGCCAACATTGGAGGCAGTGATCATAGAAACATGACTAATTATATAACTAGAAAACGATAATACACGGGAACAAGACAAAGGAAAAAGGACTAAGTATCTCGCAGAAGAACATCTATTGTTTGATTATTAATGCAAATTCTTTCAAACTCGTGTTGAGTTCTCATCAGTTAAGGCATAAATTGCAGATCACATAAGTATATTTCGTACCACTTTGTCCAGTTTCCACTAGTAAGAGCATTTTTGATGTATATCGTGAAGGATGCCAAGTTGTTGGGGATGGAAGGCAACAACAGATACTTTCAAGGAAGTTAATGTATACGAGGAACCCGCGGTGGAATTGTAGATCACAAATGTTTTGAGTGCAAGATGTATATAATGGAATGATAAACAATCAGGTTCGTAAGTGCCGACCCCGCAGTGACGGACATAAAATTGGATAAGTATGGAAAGGAACATTGTTTAGCCCGATCCATCATGTGAGGAAATAGATGGAGATGAAGACATGTCATCCCATGAACTCTGGAACCGGATACCATAGAAAGGAGACTAAGTATATATCCAGAAAGTGATAACCAGTGGGAAGAAGAAAAGGCCAACCCGACAACCCCGACCATAAAATTTCCTAGGTATGGAAAGGAACATTGTTCGGTCAGATTCGTCATGTGAAGATATAGATGGAGATGAATATATGTCAACTCGCAAACCCTGCAACTTCCCATCATAGAAAAATGACTAAGTATAAAACCAGAAAGCCGTAATGGATGAGAAAAGGAAAAGGGGAAAAGGGACAAGTATCTGACAGTCGAAAAACCCTTTTTTCCCATTTATTAATGACAATGTTTTCGAACCTCTGTTGGGTTCTCACTAGTAAAAGCATAAACTTCAGATCATTGAAGTTATTTGGCTGCAAGATGTATATGATGGAATAGGGGACATAGGTGTTGGGTACCTCGAACCCATGGGTTGGTGACCAAATAACTAGCTAAGTATTGGCCAGCAGATAAACTCATTATCATCTATTCATCTTGTATTCCTTGCAAACCACAGAAGCTCTTTGGCTACAAGATGCATATAACAGAACAGGTATGGGATGGGAGTAAATGTGTCTGAGTACACACACATTGCGTCAACATACTGAATAGGAACATTGCACCAACACATGAGATGCATTTTTGTAACTCATTAATTCATTCTATTTACAACACCCAAAGAATGGAAGCAGGACGGGTCCTCCAATTTGTTTCGTTAAATAGAGGGCCAACGCCACATAAATATGGCTTATGAAAAATTATTCTTAAATGTAAAATGTAAGCAACAAACAGAGAAGGATTTATTTAAATTGAAGTAGTGGGTAGCAGAAAGAAAAGCTTCTCGTCCATGTTTAATGACACAGGCAAAGGTACAAAATAAAATTAAAACAAATACCAGAGATTGGAAAATACTATTAAAAAATAAACCGGAATTATTCTATATTCAAATAAGATGGGTTACAAAATACAGTCGAGGCTATTTTCCACAACGATTGTGATTTGGCCTGCTGATGACCAATAAAAAATATGTACATTGATGAAGTTTCTTGACGTTCAAACCCTTTATTGGTAAAAAAACGAGTTGAACATCAATTTGGGGGTTTGTACTTAATCGGGGATGCCAATTACATCTATCCCAGTTTTTTGAATAACTTGTCTCTTCCAGATATGGCCTGCTTGCAATGGCTGCTTATTCAACATTCCATTCTTTGCCAAGTATTAATTTCCCTCCGTCGTCCAAAATTTGGGGTTTAAGGTGCTTTCCTTGCAATGTTCCTGACCCTTGACATCTGAGACAACTTAGAAATGTGATTCAGGATGATCTAGAAGTGGAGGGAGTCGTTTTATGTCACAATAGCCATGGCAGGGGAAAAAATTTCAAGTATGTTGTGACTGGTATTCTCCCTATATTTGATCATCTGGTTGGTTGAAAAGCCTGCCTGAAGATTTGTATGTTGAACTTCTTTTCTTTATTACAGTAAATTGGAATAAACGTCTAACCTAGATGCAAAATGAAAATCTGTTGAGGTACATAACTTATTCAGCCAGCGCATCTCTGGCAAGTGCATCAAATGTTGCAGAACGCACCAACACAGATATGGCAAGTGTATCAAATGTTGCATATCGCATCAGAATATATATTTCCTCATAGCGGTGGCAAGTATGGAGGCCCACAAAAAGTTCTGGAATGTTTGGAGGTGACACCAAATATGTGGATTCTGCAACTACATCCAGAGGAAACCGAAAAAACTTTGACAAAGAACATGGATTTATGTCAAGTCGGTTACCAGACCCACATGTAGCTCATCAAACTTTGAAATAGAAACTTTTGTAGTGATAATATGTCGTTTTATCCACCCATAGATTTTCCGTTACCCGCCTCTGGTTACATTTGCAAATGGAGTAATATTTCACGTCATTTATGAACATGACAGACCATTTTTGCAAGGCACTGTAAATGCGCCACCCCTGAGGAACACAAATTCTTGTGGGATTTGCATAATTCGATACACTTTCCAAATCTGTGTGGTTGGAAGAAGCTATATACTTCAACGCAGAACTATTTTGCACGTGACATGAAAATCCATTACAACTCCCAGCAAGAAAACAAATAAGTTCAACAAACAAATCTCCAGGCAGCGTTTCCAACCAACCAAAGCATCGAACACAGGGAAAACACCAACCAGAACATTCTTGTTCTATTTTTTTCCTCTTCTCCAAGTTTCTCTTCTATAACACAGTTTTGTTTTTACTGAAATCTCACATCACATAAAACCAGTCTCTCTTCTTTCATTTGGGTCTCAATCACATCTCTAAGTTGTCTTACATGTCCATGATCAGGAACATTAGAATGAAGGCACCCTAAAGCACAAATATTTGATGATAGAGAGAAAAGGCGATGAGTATTTAAAAGAAACGTTGGATGATCTTCCATAGATTTTCTGTTAATTCATTTTAATGACAGATGTTCTCAATATTTTCACTTATTAATGCCAATGTTTTCGAATATGTACGTCAAACAGTGACTAATAACACGTATTAAAATTCCCATATCCGAGCAGATTATCAAAAATGACATCTAAGATATGAAAAATATTAAAGAGGGACATGACATCAAGGCCTCTATGGGTGACATGCTCGTGGACTATGCCGAAGCTTTTAAGAAAACTATGTTAAGAACCAAATATCAATATAGCATAGAAAAACCTCAGAAAAAGTACTCAACGCCTTGAAAAAGAGATAATTTCAGATAATAAGCCTCTTCGAGGGGGCAACCTCCTTTTACCCCACTTAAATGTTCAAGTCCAAG
>ML780021.1:217679-246465 GCA_009831015.1 Picea engelmannii | reverse complement strand
ACCAACTCTCTGTTTTCTCTAGCACCCACTAGAAGGAAGCACCAACTCCCTGGTTTCTTTAGCACCAACTAGAAGGAAGCACCAACTCCCTGGTTTCTCTAGCACCAACTAGAAGGAAGCACCAACTCCCTGAGTGTTTCCAGCACCAACTGGATGGAAGCACCAACTTCCAATCATCCAGGCACCAACCTGTATAACAGAGAACAAGAGTTCTCCCTTGCACCACCCTGCCACCCTGGTTTCTCTGGCTGCAACCAGATGGAAGCTACAACTCCCTGTGTTCAAGCACCCACTTGAACCTATGAGGACAATAGTCCTCCCTAGCACCTCCCAACCACCCTGAAATATAAATCTTTGCTACTGAAACTTATTACAGTGATATGATGTTCAACAATGGCTTACTAGACTCATCATTGTTCTGCTGCATTTTGTTGCTCTGTCTGCCTCACTGCCTTCCTGCACACATGACTTGCGCTATTTGTTCTTCTGCTTTGTATGCTCTGTGCGCCATGTCCATTCACTGCACAGATCCTCTTTTGTTCAATTCAGCTGCTGCACTCTCCTACTTCTTCACACATGAATCACCTTCAACAACAACAACCACAACAAACTCCAACAGAAACCGCTACCGCTTCTCCTCTCTGTACCGTGTATGTATGGCTTCTGTGCATCTTGTGCATGCAAAATTTACCATTCCTCTGCATGCTCATACCGCGCCATTCTCCTCCACATCTCAAATGCTCTGCATGATCATCATCGCGACTCTTCAACTTCTCTGGCAGTTTAACCCCTGTGTCTATCATCACTAGGTGTTAAGCTGAGATTCCTCAGCCTCTCTGGTAGTTGAGACTCTTCGTCTTCTCTGTGATAGTCGATCTCACCTTCTCTGTTTCAGTTACATGCTTCCACGCTCATCCATCTGTCAATCCCTTCTAAGAATAGTCTTCCTTCACTTGGACGAAGCTTGGAGACTCCTCATCTCCTATGCCGATCACACAGAGGTCTCTTCGAATTCTCTAGCAGACACCATCAATGGTTTCTGGCAGTTTCACTGTGTCATGCATCAGTAGCCCTCCGATATCCTTCAGGTTTATCTGTGTCGTTGGATGAACTTAATTAATCTTGCCTTTAAATCGGGTTTCGGCATTTCGACATTCCTATGCCCAAGTGTCTTGACACTTCATGTCGCGATCTCCGAAGCTTTGATACAGAGATTTTCTATGCTAGCTCCTTCCTCTATATGGCTATGGTCATAACCAAGTGCCTATGCAAAAAGTGATTTTCGGGAATTCACGTTTCGTGGATCTGGAGATGAGGCATCTCGAATTTCCAAGTTACGATCTCTGAAACCCCGAAATGGAGCTTATCTAGAATGATTCCTTCCCTTCTCATGACCATGGGCTGTGACCACAGCCTTATGCATAAGGCACTTTCGCAATTTCGCATTTCGTGAGTCTGGAGATGAGACATCTCGACTCTCCAAGTCGCAATCCCCGATACCCTGAAATGGCATGGGATCAACGATCCTAATCAGAGCTTGATTCAACGACTGCGATTGAATCGCAATTCCGCATATCACGAAATCGGCATTCTTGTTGCATTGTTTACTTGCCACTCCATATTGCAATCCCCGAAACTCCGACACGGACTGGAATCAGCGGTCCAGATCAAATATTGATCTGACGGCTCAAATTACATCGTGATTTCGCATATCGTTGTTCCTTAGGCGAAGGTTCTCGTCACTCCAAGTTGCAATAGGTGAAACTCCGAGATGGAGCTGGATCAACGGTCCAAAATCTTGGTGTATTGACGGTCCAGTCTCTTCGTGAATTCGCATCTTGCAGTTCCTGTGATGAAGGGTCTCATCACTCCAAGTCACGATAGCTGAGACTCTGAGATGGAGTCGGATCAACGATCAAGATCAAACCTTGATCTGATGGATAAGATCAAACCTCAAACTGATGGCTAAGATCAAACCCCATTCCTTTGACTTTCTAGTCAACAACATGACGATCTTTCGCCACATTTCCTATGGACCCAATGGTTCAGATCTTGTCATGATTTCAACACTTCACAGGCCTTCTTCATGCTTGATCAACGGTCCACATTCCTTGGTGATCTGACGGTCAAGATCTTTTTGTGAATTTGCATATCGCGATTTCGACATTCCTGTGGTGAATGTTCTTGATGCTTCCAACTCCTGATCCGCAAAACTCTAAAAGGGTGTAAACCTGCTGATGTCACACGTGTTGAATACCTGCCACGTGTCACCCTGATTCGTGACTTACATGTGCTAGAAATTTTGAATCAGTCTGACACTTGTCATTACCTGGTTGTGCCACATGTTCTTAGCTGACGTGGTTTGCTGACATGAGTCAGATCGATGGTCCAGATATTATCTTGATCTGATGGTTGCGATTAAGTCGCAATATCGCATATCGCGATTTCGGGATTCCTTTGGTTTTTATTCTTTGACATCTTCAACTCTCGATCCGCGAAACTCCGACATGGACTGGAAACAACGGTCCAGATTCAACCTTAATATGACGGCTGAGATTAAATCACGATTTCAAGAGGTTAGGGAACATCGTTCCTTTTGTCTTCATTCAGATCTAACGGCCATCAGGAATTCATGATGAGATCCAGCGATCATTGGCGCTTGTCCTCCGGAGCGTACTTTGTCCTTGTTTTGCCTTCGCTGCATACTCTGATCTTGCCATCAATGACAAGCTTACTTTGCCTGATAACCTGCCAACAATCCTCTGTACTATCTCTTCTAAACTTATCGAGCTTGCTCTGCAGTGTCTTCCTAAAATACTTTTGATGCCCGTCTGTTACATTCTTCCTATACTCATGCCATCTTCATTGTTGTGCTTTCCATCAATGACAAGCATATGCTACCTGTTAAACATTTCCAACAAAGATATTTAGTATGATGGCCATATTTCTAAAGGTTTTGTGAAACACTACCATGGATGATCCAGGTGGATATAAGTGGCCACCCACCTCTACCACTAACTCACTAGAGTTCTCCATCTTGGCAGTTTTTTTATCTACAATTTTTTAGGTCCTAAACTTTTGAGGCCATTTTGATACCTTAAACAATGTTTTTTGGCCATTTAGAGGCTTGAGGTGGCCATAGCCCTTCCAGACCTACCAATAATTGTACTTCTTAGTTAGTTCTTTCCAACAAGCTATTGTGTGGCCCAAACAAAGATCATATGCAAAAGTTGTGCCCCTAGAAACTTGACATATTGACTAGCCACCTTGGGGCCCACAATCCTTTTGGCACTTCATCTCCTAGAGTTAGGATTTTGAATATTTAGGGTTTTTTCCTCTTAGGGTTTAGTACTTTATGTTAAAAGGCCATTTTAGCCTCTTATAATGTCTACTTGTGAATGAACATAGTCGACACCTCTCTCTTTAGAGAAAGATGCTACATTCTAGCTAGTTTGTAATGCTTTGCATTTTACAATCTTTTCCTATTTCATTCATTAATAGAATTCAGATTTCATTGTATTATTGTGCACTCTGCAATATTTCTATGTGTGTGTTTTCATTCATATTCATGCCTTTCATTTTGTTCTCTATACAATCCAAATTAGATAGAGCATATGCTCTTTGTTGTTTCTTAGTGCATGTCTTCGATGAGGTCAAGGTATAGAGAGTTGGGTCTCGGGATATTTCACTTGGGGAAGACATCTCTCGTCATCCCAAGCATCCTCCCCCGGAAGAAGGAAAGAGAGATGATGAAAACGAATATCCTTTCAAGTTGTTTCTCAAGGAATCCCTCGCACAATAGATGAATGAGATGATAGATAATTTCACCCAGATCCTTCAACAACTGCCAACAACGATCGAGGCACCTTCAAAAAGAAACCATTTCGAAGGTGTGACACCCTTCAAGGTACAATTCAACTTTGATATTGTTTTATTTGAAGGCCATGTAGACATAGATGCTCTGTAGAAATGGTTAAATCTATTAAAGGATTATTACTCTGTTTAAAAATTTTCCAACATCAAAAAGATCACCTTCACGCTCTTCAAAGCCCATCCTATGTCAAATATTGTTAGAAAGTTATTGGGAGAGATATAACATATATGAGTTTACAACATTTAGGATGGAACCCACTTAGATGAATTTTTTCAATGCCCTCAAGGACAAATTCTACCATGTTGGAAATTATGATGACAAGTACACAAAATGGACAACTCTGCATCATGAGAGAGACCGGATGATGCTAGAGTACAACAATATATTATATACCTTTCACTCAAATTTGGGTATCAAGGAATCCAAGAGGAAACTATTTTTGAAGTATTGTAGTGGCCTACATAGGTACATCCAAATAGAGATGGAATTTTGGACATCTCCTCACTAGGATCCATTTATCGATATGTTTTCAAAATAAAGAAAAAATTTAAGATGAGGAATAAGAGGGAGTTTGGGTCTATAAATCATCCACAATAGAAGCATGGTAAATGTTTCCCTAACTCATTGAATAAATGACATATCAAGGAGATCCAACCTTAATACAACTAGTCCAATTGAAAGCAAAGAACAATAATGGGAAGTCGAAGAAGGACACTGGAAAGTGGTGTGAGTTCCACAAAATCCCGTAGCAAAACACTAATGAATGTCACTCGAAAAAATCATAGTTGTACAAGTTAAAAGAAAAAGAATCAGACTCCGGCTCAGACTTTGATTCAAAGAAAAATAATGTAAAGTGGATCATTGATGTAGAACCCAGTGGTGACCTAGTGCCATGATTGAAAATGCAAAGATCCAACAAGAATAGTCGGAGAAACCTAAGGAGGGGGAGCACATTTTCTATTCACAGATATGGGTGAAGAGGACTCTAGTACATTTCATTGTTGATAGCAGTAGCCAAAATAACTTGATCTCAACTGAGGTCATCAAGAGATTGAAGTTGTCAACAACACCACACCCCCAACCATACACCATCAATTGGTTGAGCCAAGGACAAGACCTCTACCTAGACCAACAATGTCAACTTTCCTATAACATCAATCCCTTCAAACATGAGGTATTTTATAATGTTTCCCCACTTGAACTTTGTAATGTTATTTTAGTTAAACCCTATATGTGGAAATATCATGTTTTTTATGAGTCCATGCCTTGTAGTGTCGTTTGAGAGGCCAAATCTACAGGGTTTTTGTAGAGTAATCTACCATAAATATAGGCGATATCTATCACTAATCTGACAGATATCAATGAGAAAATATGGATCTAACACTATGATTTTCCTCTAGATCGAAAACATATATACATTAATTATTCTAAAAGAGAAGAGGGAAAGACATTACTTTTTTTCCTAATGGTTTTTCTACTTCTCTCTTTTGTGATGCATCTCTGAGACCTAACTCTTATTTCTTACAATTTGTCACTTGCACACAAGAAAACAACCAAAACCCTTCTCAAAGACTTTTAAGCATAAAGAGGAAATCATATATCAACAAATCTAATCTACCTTGCTCAAGAAAAGATAGATTAGCAATGTAACATATGAAACAATCATAGATCAAACATATTGGAGGGGAAAAACCATAGATCTATATAAATTATAAAGGAGAAGTACAACAATGCAAAGTTACCTTGAGACTATTGAAGTAATTCTCCGGATCCAAGCTCCTTGAGTAGTCCTCTCTCAAATGTGGATGAACCAACAATGAACTTTGAAGGTAGAAGTTTCTCGCTGGTTACATTTTGGCAACATAATCCTATCATGAATTGAGCTCTCTTACCTCTTGATTTGGCCTTATTTTATAGAGTGATGGAGGAGGTTTTATAGATAGGTTCAAATCTTGGAACTTGATGAAAAACATGTCAGGCATAAGTTCCATATCTCATGATGCATCATAGACAACCTATTCCAATCCAATCTCCTCGCAACTCCTTGAATCTAGAAGGTTCAAGAGGCAATCACTTTTTTCACAAGGGGTACAAGTGATCAATTACATGTTGAAGGAAGGAAAGATGCAATCACTCACACCTTTCATGAAGGAAAGGAGAAGTCGTGATCAAAATCAATGGTTTTTTGGCACTGGTATGTAATTATGGAAAGATGACATTAGTAGGTCCTTGATGAGGCTTGGGGTGAAAAATAAAGGTATAACATATGCCCCCTAATGTGTGATGTCATAAGAGGAACCGATGGATGAAATACAATACCAACAATACATAGTAGTCACATAAGGAAGGAGCTCTCGGTAAAAGGAACCAGTGAGTACCTGCAAACATTTGTCAACCAAACATATAGATCATCCACAAGGTAGGCATACCCATGCTCGGATACAGGAAAAAGAATGGCCACCAACACAATACAATATGGATCCATGAAATGATATGTAAGACCATGTCCAAGAAAAAGTAGGTTGTGGATCCATGTCATCAAAAATATCATAGACACAAGAAAATACAATGTGGGTCTATGCCACAATATACATTAGGAAGAAATCTAGCACCAATGAGAGTGCCAATGTGGTATTCAAAGTACTCATATTGTAGTGATATAATCCATCACAACTTGGGAGGGGTTGCATAAATTAGTGAAATGCTCCCAAGGTATTCAATCTAACCCTGTCGATGGTACGATTCTAAAACACACAAATAGATGATATAATGTTGATCATGGCAGACACTATATGATAACCGATCATTATGGAATATCATTAACATAGGTGAGGGGACCCACCAATAATGAAAATGGACCATAAGGTACCTAGTACAATCTAACGAGTATGAATATAGTAGCTTATATCAAACACATGTATAATTGATCAATTAGGATTCAATGAAGTAAAACCACTATCGATCATGAGGAAGTCTACCACTGAGGACTGCAAGTTCCAAGGTACTAGCTAGTTTATAAATCACTCTCCTAGATAATGTGCCAGTGTTGATAGGAATAGATTTGTTGAAGGAGGGCCTTAATGTATCCCCCATCAATAGAAACGTAATAGTCACCAAGATATTATGTGAATAGATAGAATCACCAAGTACAAATGACACATGGATGGTTGACATGAAAGTTCAACAAGACTGCAGAATAGCCAACTTAGGTTTCACTTCCCTTGAAATATAGCATGGCATATTGATGACTTGAAAACACTGACTCAAGAGCACCAATGATATAATACAACAATGAATGAGGCCTTGAAGCACTCTCCATAATGACTAGAAGAGTAACCATTCAGAGGATTATATGACTCATAATGATGGTATGGATCCTAAGCAATCTATAACCCAACTATAAGACAATGAAACAAATAGGTGCCATGTTCAAGGGAGACAACGATTGATGACTGCCACTTTACTAAATACAGATCAAAAAAATTCCTCTCCCTATTTTTTTTGTTTTTGTGTCTCCTTCATGTTTTTATGAGTGCAAAAGAGAGACAAAACATTCTCAATAATGCATTTTCCATGGTTTAACGAGCACAAAAAGAGTTAAAAGTCAATTAGGATTAAATGAAGTAAAACCACTATCGATCATGAGGAAGTCTACCACTGAGGACTGCAAGTTCCAAGGTACTAGCTAGTTTATAAATCACTCTCCTAGATAATGTGCCAGTGTTGATAGGAATAGATTTGTTGAAGGAGGGCCTTAATGTATCCCCCATCAATAGAAACATAATAGTCACCAAGATATTATGTGAATATATAGAATCACCAAGTACAAATGACACATGGATGGTTGACATGAAAGTTCAACAAGACTGCAGAATAGCCAACTTAGGTTTCACTTCCCTTGAAATATAGCATGGCATATTGATGACTTGAAAACACCGACTCAAGAGCACCAACGATATAATACAACAATGAATGAGGCCTTGAAGCACTCTCCATAATGACTAGAAGAGTAACCATTCGGAGGATTATATGACTCATAATGATGGTATGGATCCTAGGCAAGCTATAACCCAACTATAAGACAATGACATAAATAGGTGCCATGTTCAAGGGAGACAACGATTGACGACTGCCACTTTACTAAATACAGATCAAAAAAATTCCTCTCCCTATTTTTTTTTGTTTTTGTGTCTCCTTCATGTTTTTATGAGTGCAAAAGAGAGACAAAACATTCTCAATAATTTATTTTCCATGGTTTAACGAGCACAAAAAGAGTCAAAAGTGTGCTTGATAGTGTCTTTTTCATGGTTTTACGAGCACGAAAAAGAGTTAAAAGTTATCTCTTTTGGAGAAAATGAGTGGCTCCATGGCATGTAGCTACATTCCAAGCATGTGGAACAAACTAATGAAAATTGAATGCAAGAATGGTATTGGGAAATTAATGTCCACTCATATTAGTAGTTTTCTCCAAGGGTAAAGGTCACAAAACAGAGTCCAATTAATGCAAATCGAAATAGTTCAGGAATTCCTATAGTAAAAATAAGTGGGATAAAAGAAAACAACAGTGTAGCAGTAGGCACCAATACATAAGCAATGATATGCATATGAAAACATTAAGCGACATAGAATTAATGAAAATCATGATGGGACATGGCCATAAAAATATCAAGAGAGGAGAATGCAACTCAACTTTTCATCATGGCGAGTATAAATAAGGGTTTTTGGGCCTACATAGAAACACAACATGGGTGACAAAGGAAAAGACAAGTGTTAACTAGGGAACCCATGAAATGTAGGCACTACCACACAATTTACGATGTGCAAACAATAAGGGTTAATGTTGCAACCTAGTAGGATTGAACCTAAGGCATTGTGACGAAAAAAATGATGGTTAATAATGCAACAATGGGATGCAGGGAAAAAGATTATCCTATATGCTAGTTAGAACATGTACCTCATGGTTCATTGGATGAATCCATAAAACAAAAAACAATGTGATCCAAGTGGGCATTGATAGCCGCCTTCTTATTCCACTATCTCAAAATACAGTTTCCATTCTGGCATTTTTCTATAGTTTTTCGGGTCCCAAACTTTAGGTCCATTTTGAGGCCCTAAATGACGATTTTTTGATGTGGTAGAGCCCATTAGAAAACTAAGCCTTGTATTGGGACGTTCTGAATGTGTACTCCTCACATATACCTTTTCTATAGGGTACCAATTGCCCCAAACAAATATCATATGCAAAATTTATGCCCTTAGGAAGTTGATGTATCAACTACCCCCATCGGGGCCCACAAACCTTTTGGTGTTTCATCTTTCAGAGTGAGGGTTTTGGATGTTTATGGTTTTCTCATTTATTTTTTATGTTAAGAGGGCCTTTGTAGCCTCATTGTAATCATATTCTTTTGAATGAGTGTAGTCATCACATCTTGTCTTAGAGATAAGCTACCACCATTCTAGCGAGTTCATTTCACTATGTATTTTCTTTTACAGTCTCTACGTATTTCATTCTTTAAAAGAAATTGAGTATTATTTTACCTCTGTGTTTTTGTCTTATTTTTTTGTTTCATTTCATTCCCTCATAAATATGGATGCATTCATCAAGCCAAAGGGCATGACCAACCACTCGAAAAGACCTTCTTTAGACTTGAAAGTAGTCTTCCATACATCGGTCTGTTCGATGGGGACCTAGTGGTAGCTGGACTTCATCTTCAGGATGGAATCCTATGCTATCTTGGTCATCTTTTTGTTCCTTCAAGCAAGCATGTGAAGCTCATTTGGGAATCCCACTATAGTCGGGTGGTAGGACACTTTGGCGTGGAGAAGACAATGGAAGTACAATAGAAATATTTCTATTGGCCGAAGATTCGACATGATGTTAGTAAGTATATCAAATCCTGCACTGCCAACTCCATTTCCAAGCAAACCATTAAAAAATAAGGACTATACACCCCTCTACCTACTCCCGATGGTCCATGGGAATCCATATCGATGGACTACATCTCAGTTCTCCCCTCCACCAAGCATGGAAATGACTGTGTATTTGTGGTTGTTGATCGATTATCTAAGATATCCATTCTGACCACTTCCAAGAAGAGTATCACAACTAAGGCCACTGCCAAGCTCTTCTTCGAGTGTGTACAGGTCCACTTCATACTACCACAGACCATCATATCAAATCAGGACATCAAATTCTTGAGCACATTATGGTGGAGCCTTTGGTCGCTGTTGAACACAAAGCTCACCAAATCCACTACCTTCCACCCTTAGACTGATGGATAGACATAGGCCATCAATAGGATTACCATGCATCTCTTGTGCATGTACAAATCCAAGAATCCATGCACATGGGATGAGATCCTTCCTTATGTCCAACATAGCTACAACAGAGTCCTCCATAGCTCAACTGACCACGTCTCTTTTCAGCTGGGCCAGGGCTTTAAAACATTGGGCCCCATTGATGTAGCATTGCCCCTTGCATCCACATAGGAATAATATTCCCATGCTTAATCTGAGGCCGACAAGGCCACCGAATTCATTGAACGGATTCAACACATCCACCAACTGATCCATGATATTTTTCAAAAATTCAATGCTAAGTACAAGCAGCGCCATGATCAACATCAGGTTCCCCGCAAGTTTCAGGTAGGCACCAAGGTTTGGTTACATTTGTAGAAATATCACCTTATAGGACCCCATTGAAAGTTTCATCCACTTCTCTATGGATATTACACCATCACCAAGGCTGTGTGTGACAATTCTTTTGAGTTATGTATTCCTCCCTTCCTTGGCTTACACCCAGTATTCAATGTGGACCTCCTTCGGCCATAATTTTCACTACTACTAGAGACATTGGAAGTGGTGGAGAAGATGAAACCTAAAGATATAAACCTTGAATGCATGTAACAAGAAACTATTGATCAGATCAGGGACACGCAGGTTAAGGGAACCCACCAATAGAAGATCCAATTATATCGGGTTGTCAAAGCAAGGAAACTACTGCACCAAGGAAATTGGTTCACCTTGCATCAATTTCAACAGAAGTTTCCCCATTTGATGGGGGGACTCAACAAAATGGAGGAAATTTATTTCTAAGGGGGGAGGATTGATCCAAGTGGAAATTGGTGGCCACTCACCTATTCCACTAGCTCAAATTATGGTTTCCATTTTTGCAATTTTTCTACAGTTTTTCGGGTCCCAAACTTCCAGGGCCATGTTGAGGCCTTAAATGATGTTGCGACGCCCAATATATTTTTGGGGCTTGTATAAGAATGATAGGAATTATTAATTTTTTACTCGACCTTTCTGATGGGGTACCGAGCACCCCAAACAAAGATCTTATGCAAAAATTACGCCCTCGGAAAGTTGACATATCAACTACCCCCATCAGGGCCCACAAACCTTTTGGTGTTTCATCTTCTAGGGTTATGGTTTTGGATGTTTATGGTTTTCTCATTCATTTTTTATATTAAAAAGGAATTTGGAACCTCATTGTAATCATCTTCTTGTGAATGATCATAGTCGTCACATCTCTTCTCAAAGATAAGCTACCACCATTCTAGCGAGTTCATTTCACTCTGTATTTTCTTTTACAATCTCTACATATTTCATTCTTTAGTAGAAATTGAGTATTATTGTATCTATGTTTTTCTGTCCTATTTTTGTGTTTCATTTCTTTCCCTCATAAATCTAGATGCTTTCATCAAGCCAAAGGGCATGACCAACCACTCGAAAATACCTTCTTTAGACTTAAAAGTAATCTTCCATACATCAATGTGTTCTATGGGGACCTGGTGGTAGTTGGACTCCATCTTCAAGATGGACTGATATGCCATCTAGGTCATCTTTATGTTCCTTCAAGAAATCATGTGAATTTTATTTGGTAAGCCCACTATATTCGGGTGGTAGGACACTTTGTCATGGAGAAGATAGTGGCGATACTACATAAGTATTTATATTGGTCGAAGCTTCAAGAGGTTGTTAGTAAGTATGTCATATATTGCACTGCCTCCTCCATTTCCAAGCCATTCCTTAAAAAAAAAGGATTGTACACCCCTTTGCCTACTCCCGATGGTCCCTGGGAATCCATCTTGATGGACTACATGTCAGATCTCCCATCCATGAAGAATGAAAATCACTGTGTATTTGTGGTTTTTGATTGATTCTCTAAGATTTCCATCCTAACTGCTTGCAAGAAGAGTGTCATAGCCAAGTAAACTACCAAGATCTTATTCAAGCGTGTATGGGTCCACTTTGGAATACCATAGACCATCATATCATATTGGGACAACATATTCTTGAGAAAATTTTGGTCGAGGATCTGGTCACTGTTGGACACCAAGATCACCAAATCAACTACCTTCCACACTCAGACTGATGTACAAACAAAGTTCATCAATAGGATGATCGTGCATCTATTGCACATGTACAACTCCAAGAATCCATGCACATGTGATGGGATTCTTCCTTATGTTCAACATAACTACAACAAATCCATCCATAGCTCGACCGACTACAACCCCTTTTAGGTGGGCCTGGTATTTCAACCATTGGGCCCCATTGATGTAGCATTAGCCCTTACATCTACATAGGAAAAATCTTCCCATGCTCAATCTAAGGTCGACAAGGCCACCAAATTCATTGAATGGATTTAACACATTCGTCGTGTTATCACAAAAATTGTAGGTTGCGGAAAGCCCAATCCAATCCACGAGATGGTGATAACTATTAGATAAACCCTCCCCTCACTTTAGTGAAGGAGAAATCCTACACAATGGGGGAATCTCGAGTGAGCCTAGGGGAAATGATATGGAAAGTGAGGTTATGGAAGATGATTCCCCTATAGGTCAAAATACTAAGTGGAAAGTGGCTTGGGAACAAGTCTCAGAGATGGTTAATGGTTACCAAGTGCTTGAGTACCTGTAGAAGATAGTTTTACTTTCCTGAGACACAAGAAGAGACAAGTATACACACTCAAATATTAAGTGGACAAGAAAGTTAATCTTGCTATCCCAAACTACATTAATAAACAATATTATATATTAACAAGGAATAAAGCTAATTACTACAGGTTTAACCACTTTTACACACCAAAATGTCACACTTGATTTTTGCACCCTAAGTGTCGCAAGTGTCGCAAAGTGACGTATGCACCTTGTTAAGTGTTGCATGCACTATCGCCAGTGTCGTATTCACCTTACCAAGTGTTTCATTATTTTTTCTAAGTGTCATAACCCATTGACACCATGAAATACATTTTTCACAATCCCTAAGTCATTTTGGAAGAAGAAGCCAATCATTTGGGGTCTGGAACCATACCTTTTTCTTAGAAAAATTGACCATTTTTTGGAATTTTAGAAGGGTGGAGCTCCCCTAATCATGTTTAGGGGGCACCAAAACTCATCCTAATCCTACTAGGGGGTGCTAATGTTTCTTTATCTCTCACTATAGGGGGGCGCCAGTCTTGTTAGAGGAAAATATGGGATCTCCCACCTTTTCCTAAGGGCCAACTCTCTTGGGATGAGGTTTGTTGTGGTCGGCTCCTATACTATGGATTTATCTTAGGATATAATCCCAAATTAAGGAGCCATATCCTCAACCATTTTCCTCATTATCTCATGGTGGTTAAACCTCTCGAGCCTATGCATTGAAGGTATTTCCAAGGTGAAGGGGGGAAGAATTTAAATATCAAACCTTTGATCTTGGGAGAAGCATAAACATTTTGATTTCAAGTTTTCCATGCAAGTAATATACGAGGAGAGCTTGGAGAAGAGACTGCATCGTCAATAAGGCTTTGTAAGTGCCTCTTTTTGGATTTCCAATTAATATAAACTTGGCCTATTCCCTTCAAGTTCATGTGTTCTACATTTTCTTGTCTATTGTCGTTTCAGTCTTCATAGATAGATATGCTTTGTATAATCATATAGAGTAGGAGGAAGAGTTTTTTTTATAGTCTTTTCAAGAATTCAGTTGCATTTAGGAGCTTGGAGATCAAGCCTAAGGATTGGAGCAGCAAGGACGAACATCATAACAAGGTACATCACATTCTTCTTCTCTCTTGCTTGATTGATTGAGTTAGATCTATAGGGAAAGTAGTAACCAGTTGTTCAATTCTGTATTTGGACCAAAGATAGGGGTCTTGGTTCAAATGGGAGCTTAGCATGTCCACAGGGTAAGATTTATCACAACAACCACTCAAATCATCAAATATTTATTGAGAAATGAAGCATAAAACAAGTATATTCGTTCCCAATACTTTAGCACAAACTTCAATGGTATTAGAGGGTTTTTGTATGAAGTTTTTAGAGTATGTTTGTAACATCCAAGTGGCTGTAGAAAATATTTTCTACAGCAGCAAGTTTCAACCATGAGAACAAGCAAGTAATCCGACAAAAAGTTCACCAATTAGCAATAGAGTGATAGTAATGGCTTACTAGCAAATTTCCACGGTTGAAATGCAAGTTGAATTCAAAGATATAGAGTAGTTTTATGTAGCCCTAATGGTTGTAGCTTTAAGTTATGACAACAATAATAGATCCTTGGAAAAATAAGACGCCCTATTGGCTCAAGCAAGTTATTAGAGGATAGAATTGATTCCACTTCAAACAATTTGAAAATCACGTTACCCAATGCAACCAATTTTATTTCTCCAATGAAGAATTCAGATTAGTGCCTTTGAAATATTGGGTAAAATAAGTCTTGGATGTAAGGTTTAGATCCACAATATCCCTATGGGTGTAATCCCTTTTACTCCCCAGGGAATAAAAATCAAACTTAGGTTAATCTAAGAGGGTGTACACCCCTATAATCCTCCTAGCAACCTTGTCTAAAACTGACTTATCAACTAGCAATGAGATGATGCTTGATGGAGGATGTATGCACTTATACTCCTCCTAGGGTTTCAACCAATAACATTATGAAATAAGCAAGAAGAACTAACAAATTGCATATTTTTCTTACCAATTCCAAGAGAGATGCAATATAAAATCCTAGTTTACCAAGCAATGTCCATTCATAAGAAAGAGAAGAAGTCTCCAAGAGGTGCGCACCACCTTAACTCCACCATATACCAAGATAAATCACCAAAATACAATTGCACAAGAGAGATATATCCAAATTTGCCAAAGAGGGTGCAAATTTCAGCCAAGTATCCTTCTCCAAATGGGAGAGCTATATCTTAAAATGAAATGGAATGATTCTTATTTATACAAATATTCTAAAAAGTGTTTGTCTACTTAACTTAGGGTAAACCAAAAAATAAGGGAGACAATTCCCTTTATTTTTCCACTTTACAAAGTAATATTATTTTTGCACATAAGAAAACCCTAAAAAGACATGACGTCACCCCTTCTAGGGAAACATTTGGCACTTTAAGAAAGTCGTTTCAGCTTGGAGATGAAACGTTGGACCTCCAAAGGCCTCCTCCTTGAGTTTTAGGCTCTCCTCCATCAAGCCAAGGCTTCTCTCCATAAAAAAGGTGCCAAGTTTCAAGTCAACAACACCACCACTCCAAACCCTAGCTCCCAACAAGACGTCAAGCCCCAAGATGTAGCATTCTAGCCTCCAAAGGAAACTTGTTGGGTTGTTGAAGGGTTAGGAGAGGTCCTATAAGGTGTCTCTCAAGCCTCCAAATGCTACAATCATCACACAATGTGTGGACCATGGCATGCAACCCATGGAATTCTTTCCCCAATGAAGGCCCAAGTTGGGCTTGTTCCTCCAAATCGTCCACCAATCAAGGTCCTGTAAAGACAAACAAGTGCACCCTCCAAGGATATCAATTCAAAGTATCATGGAAAGTAAAATCACATTTAATATAAGATCCATCCAAGCATATACATCAAAAACTACCTCATCAAATTAAACGGGTGTTCAAAGACCCTATGCAATTTTCGAAGTTTAGGTATGGGAGGGTTGACAAGGTGACACATTGGGTGATTCATTCCTCAAGTCAAGGAGTGTTTCCCAGGTGGACCCATTTTTAATCCATGTAGAGAAAATTAAGTGGATGGGGGCAAGACTTTTGGGTATGGGTTTCATGACATACAAGGGTTCATAGTGTCTCATTTATGGATGCCTTTGTATAGGGTGTGTCGCACCTTCGTTTTCAATGCATCATTTTTCCAAGCCCAAAATTCCATTAATTAATTAAAATCTAGAACGACTAGGTACTCCCTAAGGGTAAAATAAATCTTTGGGGGCAATACCACAATGTCACTTGAAGGGAGAGGTACACATAGTTCCATAGGGGTAAAATCAAGCTTGTAACACACTTGTGTAGATATCTCAATAGGTGGGACATTATATATGTATGTATTTTCTTTTGCAGGTCTTTGATTTTTAAGAGAAACATTTCATTGTTATCAAGACCTATTTGGGAAAGCATCTGGAAGCTTATGATTTGTATTTTCTCTTTTCCCAACTACATTCCTTCTAGGCCTTCAACCCCTTATTCCCATGAAATGAGGGACAATCCCTTCTTGGGTTAGTACACTCGAAAATCCCAAAAGAAAAGGAGATGAACAAGGGGTGAAGTGATGAAAATGATAAGTATGATTGGGAGTGGCACAATGACTTGTCAAGGAGACATCCCAGTAGAAAACCCATCCCTAAGGGTGACCACTTACTAGGGTGTAATGTCAACGACCAAGGTGAAACATGGAAAAGAGAATAACTTCCAAGCAAACATTCTATAATCAAAAGAAACTTTAAATGCAACATACACAAATTCCTTAAATATTAAAGTGACACTTACCACAATACCTGAATTGTACCTCATGGAGCAAGATCCATCATCTTTCAGAAGAAAGATGATGTGGTGGATACCATCATGATGAAATTGAGATCCATGGTGGTGATGTGGGCCTTTGTCTTTGAAAGTGGATGTTTTCAGCCATCAGTCTCTCGATACTCCATTTCTACAACCTGAGGGCCTCAAGACACAATCTCCTTAGTTATCCATAGAAATCAGGGATACCATCTTTCTCCTACTCGGGGACATGTACTCGTCGTAGAGTGCATGTGAACCTCAACATCTTTTGGTCGAACTTGTGCCTACACTGAAACATAAAAACGTAAAATACAAGGTGGATCTATCACCCTTTTTCCATATACATCGAAAATACAAAAACCTCAAAATCAACAACTAATCTAGGAAAGAAAATTTTTAGCACTTTTTTTTTTTTAATTTCTAAACTAAATACGTAATATGATGAAAGAAATATGCAAGTAGAGAAAAATGTAAATCAATATGAAATGCAACTAACCTACCATGAACAATTAAAATGCAAATGCAAGAAATAAAGATGACCTACCTACTTACCTAGGGTTTGGGCCCTGAAGAAGTCAAGTGCCTTGAATGTAGGGTCAGAGAAGAGACCCATTTACTAGTAATGGAATATTTCTCCCATCCAAGGCTATCAAGTAGTATTTCTATTTCTTGGACTTCTTCTTGATAAGGTAAGGGCCAAGCCAAGATCTATCTTCATTCTGATCATATTTAGGCTTTCCCTTCCTCTTATCCCACATGAATGCAAGACTTCCTTACTATAGTTGATGTAAGGTATATCCTCGATGTAAGGATAGGAAGGAGGTTCTGCATTGACTGCATCTCTAATAGCCTTCTCACATTCTTGATATTCTTTCTTTAATATCTTAATAGACCATGGTTCTTTCCCTTGGAACTTTACAAGCTTCTCCTTGTATTCATATATCCTTGGGAGTAGCGTATCTATGCAATATTCCTACGCAAAATGGAGGTCCCATGGATCATACTCAATGATATGGTGAGGTACATCAAAGTCACACTCACTAGTGTAATCATGACTGTTGGGATCCATCACATGCTTCTCAACCCTTTCTCGACTATATAGAATCTAAAAAGTACCATCCCCCATGGGAATATGTGCGTGGGTGAGATCCATATTGATAAAAATACCAAGTGTAGCAGACCAGCTTCTTGAAAGAATAATTCCCCAAGCATCTGGAAAATCAATCACCACTATGTTCATAATGAGGTTGATATTAGGAAAATCCAACAAATAAACTTCAGTGTCTTACACAAGCCTGTAAACCTTAACTTTCATGGAATCAATACCACAAACATTTCCATATGGTTGGGTTGTCTTCAAGCTGAGCTATTCTATCACCTTCCGAGATATCAAATTTGTCGAGGCCCCAAAATCCAAAATACAATTTTTCAGGAGAAGACCATTTACACCCAAAGAGAGATAGAAAGGAGGGTTACTATCCTTTTGTCGATCAAGATACATGGTATTCAAAATGATGGGAGGATCCTCCTTCTTGGTTGGTACTTTTAATAACTTCAAAACTTATTTTCTCATAGAGGGAATCTTTCATATTTCTGTCACAGGCACCGTCATATTTATCTTTCCAAATATGGTTGACACGTCTATGTTTAATTGAATCTCCTCTTCTATTGAAGTTGGTTTTGGAATAAATTCATGAAATGGAGATGGAGGTGGTGGGGCCACCTTCTCTGTAGATGGAATAGGAACTTCCATATCTAGCTGAAGTGGAGTCGGAGGTTGTACCATAGGAACTAAATCTTTGTTTCTTCTTACATACATCAAAATTTAATTTTTCCTCAACTCCTTTATTTGATCATGTGTTAACTGATTTAATACTCAGATTCGTCCTTCTCTAGCTCCTCTTTTTCTGACTTCATCATTTTTTTCTTGAGTAATATCTTCTTCTCAGAAGTTATATATCATGTCCATGAAGTTCATACTATAAGAGGAGTCTTCATAATGTTTGGGAAATTCATTATCTCGATGAGATTCTTGACATGGCGAACACCATGGTGCTTCTTCTATGTTGACCATTCCAACTCGGTTCAATGTGTCAAGAGATTTTTCCTCTTGTTGAGGCCTCGGCCCCCAACATGTGGCATCCCTCTATTGTCTAGTAAACTGAAGTCTGGGGGAAGAATTATTTCTTTCTGTAGTGGTTAACCAACCCATGATCTAATTTTGAGCTTGGACAAACAAAGTACTCATTTGGTCTATCTTTTGAGTCAAGAGAGAAATTGTATCTGGCACACTGCTACTTGGATATTTTCTTTTTCCTTCTGTCTTGACACGAGGATACTGAAAAGGGCCAACCTTTGAGTCGAGAATATTTTCTTCAATCTCTGCACTATACTCTTTGGCTTGTGCCAAACTGGTGGGATTCTTATCCTTTAAGATGAAACATAATTTCCCATGAAAATCATTCATATAAAGGAGACGAACAACTACTTATGGAGGACACAAATACTTTGGGATTTGGTTGTATAATCAGTCAAACCTGTTGTCAAAATCACTTATTATCTCATTCTCCTTCTTCTTTATTTGATTGAACTAATCCACAAGCATCTCGTTGTCCTTCTTTGTTTTCCATGTATTCTTGAAAGACTTAGTGATATATTCATAGGATGCTACATGGTTATCAGGAAGGCCCCTGAACCATCTTTGGGCATCTTCATTCAATGATGAAGCTAGTAGCCTCATTGCTACATCTTCATGTTCTACTTCTTCATTCTCCATATCTTGACCCATGGCATAGAGATGATCATCAATTGTGATCACATTATTCTGGGAGAACTTTGGCAACCATTTGTGAGACTCTTTTGGCATGACATTGGGATATCCAGGAATAGTGGCCATGTTTAAGGGTTTGTAGAGGTATTTTTCCCAAGGGTGAGCCATTGGAACAAGGGGAAGTTTACCTTGGAATAGGGTTTTGACAATGGGATATTTGAGAGGAGGCCCTCTTCGGTAAACCTTAGAAGGATTGAATCTTTTCGGGAGAAAAGTATTATGGGAAGGTGGATTCTGGGATGGTGGAGTCACCAGATGAGCTTCAAGAATATCTCATCAAGGGTGGAAGGGAAACATCCTTCAAGTGGAGTCATCAAGCAATCTAGGGGTAAAGGCTTTGGGATGGAATCTTGCCAAAGTGTCGTTAGGGAACAAAAGAGGATTCAAAATCCTCCCTGAAAATGACGCCAAAGTGTTATCGCACAAACTGTAGGTTGGGAAAGAACAACCCAATCCAATATATGTTGATAACTATGGGAGATTCTACCCACTATCACCTTAGATAAAACCTCCCCTCACTTTAGTGAAGGAGAAATCCTACACAAGGGGGGAATCCCGAGTGACCCTAGGGGAAATGAGATGGAAAGTGAGGTTATGGAAGATGATTCCCCTATAGGTCAAACTACTAATTGGAAAGTGGATTTGGAACAATTCTCAAATATGGTTAATGGTTTCCAAGTGTTTGAGTACCTGCAGAAGATAGTTGTACCTGGCCGAGACACAAGAAGAGACAAGTATACAAGCTTAAATATTAAGTGGAAAAGAAAGTTAATATTTCTGTCCCAAACTACAGAAGTAAACAAGAGTATATATCATAAAGGAATAAATCTAATTACTTCATATTTAACCACTCAAAGAATCAAATATTTATTGAGAAATGAAGCATAAAACAAGTAGATTAGTTCCCAATACTTTAGTACAAACTTCAGTGGTATTAGAGGGTTGTTGTATGAAGTTTTCAAAGAATTTTTTTAACATCCAAGTGGATGTAGAAAATATTTTCTATAGAATCAAGTTTCAACCACAAGAACAAGCAAGTAATCCGACCAAAAGTTCACCAATTAGCAGTAGAATGATAGTAATGGCTTACTAGAAAATTTCCACGGTTGAAATGCAAGTTAAATTCAAATTTAACTTACAACTATCATAATTTTACAACTACCCTTTCCACTTCTATTAACAAGTTCTCTTTCGAGGTGTCCTATATAAAAATAATAATAAAAAGACCAACCCTTGGTATGATAAAGAATGTAAAATTGCTAGGAAATCCATTAGGGATGCTTCTAATGAGTCCTTAAAACTTGATAACATCAATACATACAAAGCCCTAATTAAAAGGAAAAAAAGATACCATATCAATAAAAGGCAAGAGCAACTTTCACAACTATACAAGTTGGATCCTAAGAAGTTCTGGAGCCAAATTCTAAAACGCAATACTAAAGAAAATAATAGGATTTCCTCAAGGACCTAGAATTCCTACCTTAAAAGTCTTAACGAGTTCCCTAATTCCATGGACACCTTTCGTATTGTCCCTACAAAGGAAGAAGGTTTTTCTTTAGATGGCATAGAGTTTGGGGTTAAGCAGCTCACAAATGGGAAAGCTAACGACATTGAAGGCTACCAAGATGAGATTTTTTAAATCAGAGGGTCAATCCTTATCCCTCACATACACAAGCTCTTCAATTTAGAAGTCAAGCAGGGCTTCCATAAAGCCTGGACACAAAGCCTCATTGTTCCTATTTTTAAAAATGTGGATAGAAACATTCCCTCTAATTATAGGACCAATATGATTAGCTCGGTTTTATCCAAGATTTATGGAATTATTTTGGAAAAGAAGATTAGCCTTTGGATAGAAAGTCACTATAAAAGAGCTAAAGGCCAGTCTGGGTTTAGGAGAAATCATTCAACTGTGGACCATATTTTTACCTTTAGGATCATTGCAGAGGAGTTCCACAATACTAAAACCAATCTTTTTTGTTGTTTTGTTTACTTTAGAAAAGATTTTGACAGGGTTCCTAGGAAAAACCTTTGGAATAGGTTGGAAGAGATAAAAGTGCCTCTCGAGTTGAGGGTTGTTGCAATAAGGATATATGAGAATGTTATTGCTAAGTTTAAAAACATTGAGGGTTGGTCAAAAGAGATTAAATGCAATATCGGAGTCAAACAAGGTTGTCCCTTGTCCCCTACCCTTTTTGGCATATACATTGACAAGTTAGAAGAATGCTTGGAAAAAGCAGGTTGTGTCGGCCCTACTCTCACTGGTATAGTCATCAATATTATTCTTTATGTCGATGATATCATTCTTATGGCAAGGAGTCCCCATGATCTTGAAAACCAACTAAGAATCCTCAAGGATTTTTTCTCCAATATGGGTATGACTATTAATACTGATAAGACTAAGGTCGTGATTATTAAATCCAATAAGATCCCTTATGATACCTTTGTATATGACAAAAACAACTTGGAGAAAGTGACTTCATACAAATATCTTGGAATTGATATTCACCACAAGCTCAATTGGAATTATAGCATTTAGAAAAGGATTATTGGGGGATGGAAAGCTTATTATGGACTTGAAAACAATTGTAAATCAGTTGATCTTTGGAGTTGGAATAAGAAGAAACTCCTATTTGAGACTCTTGTTACACTTGTTATTCTTTATAGATGTGAAGTATGGGATTGTAGTATCTCTCGTGAATCCTGGAGAAAGATAGAGAAAATACAAAAGAATTTTATAACCTATAATCTCAAAATTAAATGAAATACACCCTATCCCATCCTCCTCTTAGAAACAAGCCTCTCCCCCATTGAGAGCATGGCTATGACTAGATACCTAATGTATAAGAACAAGTTAAACAACATGGAAGATAAGAGGCTACCTAAAATTGCTTCAAAATCAAGTCATAACCACCACAACTCAAGTGACGATGCCATAAAGACGCTCCTTCTTGGCTAAGCTATTGGGGAATCATGGAAGAAACCATTTTGCAGAATAAAGATACTATTAAAAAAAATGTCAAATCAAAATTTAAGGAGAAAATGTGGTGTGATAAAGAGTTAGAGGAAAAAAGAAAATTAAGGTATTATAAATATGTAATCAACCCTAATCTAGAAGATCAAAATTATCTATATGTTTTTCCAAGTGTAAAGAAAAAAAAAGCATTGCTAAGATAAGAACAAATTCTCACGAGCTCCATAATGAAACTGGGCATTGGTTAATTCCTAAAATGCCATCGGATGAAAGAGTGTGTCACCTTTGTGACACTAAGAAGGTTGAAGATGAAAAACACTTTCTCTTAGATTTTCTAGCTTATACCCATATTAGATCTCATTGTCAAAATATTTATCACACTACCAACCTTCCTAACATCTTAACTCAAAAAAAGTATGGTGATCTTTGAAAGCTTCTCTTAATGCTTTTTGAGCACATAAACAAAACTCTAAAGAATAACAAGTAATCACTTACCCTCTTAAGGTCTGATAGACCAATTCGGTCTTAGTGGACGATAATCTTCATCATCATCATCATCTTATATATATATATATATAAAGAGGGTTGCAACCAAGGTTTAACCTAGTCGCAGGTTGCATCAGACACTGTCGCGGATTGTTGTTGGTATGAGTGGATTGTGCCGAGTTCGTTGGAGATCGTCGTGTTAAAATATTCGATGTTCTTGTTTTACCATAGAAAATATCATAATATTGTCACCCAACCATAGGCACGCAGCCACCCTCGAGCACCATAACATTTTCTAGATAGAATGATTCTGGAAGCAACACTAGAACCAACAAATAACCAAGAGAGCGCATCTTTCTCCAAAGAAAATGCACCAAACAAAAAGACTCAAAACCACATAACAAGAAAAGTAATCGACTACAACAGTTGCAGTTTCACTCACCAAGAATACCACCAAAAATATCATAATACTCACCAAGAGATACTAGAAGGTAGGGTGCATACCTTAGGCTAGATAGCGCTAGAGAGAGAGACCAAGAATTTCCCAGAAGATCCACCTTCCATTTTTGCAGCTGCATCTCCAAAATTGCGCCACACTTGAGAGAGTGAGTGAGGTGAGTGAGTACAAATGAGCTCAAGCTCCCTCTGTTTATAGTTCTCCTTGTCAACTGTCTAGGTCGACTTCTTCTTTTGGAGGGTAATACGTTAATATTAATTCTTTTACTGAGCCGACTTGTCTTCTAGGGTTTCTACACATCTGTTTAGGGTTTCTCTTACTTCCAGAATATTCTATTCTAGCCAAAGTTTACACATGGAGGTTAATACATCCCACAACTACCATAATATCAACACTCCCTCCTAGCTAGGGAGGTATTAACTATAATGGTCTCAAACACATCCATCCATTTCACATGGCATGGGAAAGGATCACATAGTCTTGTAGACCATTCTACAGGTAGCATCATCTAGCCACACATGCTATCTCATGATCACGCAGATCAAGTCACGAGCATCATCATCACTATCCATCTAGTTGGAAATCACCTCCAACACTACTTGTTGGCACACCAGCCTAGGAAACACCTTCAACACTACTGATAGTCTCCATGGAAATCTAGTAGTAGTACACAACTACCATAATTCCATCCAATAGACACAATAGTGTCGATCCATAACAACACACCACCGTTATCCAGTGGTACAAAACCACTCCTAGTAGATTACAACTACTATATAGTGACATATAAACACTACCAGTGGAACCCATCCACCACGGTAGCACATAGCTATTGTCTAGTGAACCACAATCTCCACTGCAATCAACTAATAGCTACACATGCTATCACCATGCAGTACACCATTCTCTTGGCATCAAATAATATCATCCTCTGCATAATATCTCGAGGCCATACTCCATCTGAGTAATCAAGAATGATGTTAAATAAGTCATGTGTTGAACCTAGCGCACTCAACATAATGTCTCGCATAGGTCACTCACTCAATAGACTGATATATGGACCATTCTTCTAATACTGACATATGTCTTAGAAGAATGATTGTCCCAACAGATGCGAAAATCCCCACGATGAGCTACAAGGACCATTCTTCTAATCCAAACTTACTTCCTAGAAGAATGACTGTCCTCCTAGATGTTGAAAGCCACACAATGGACTACAAGGACCATTCTTCTAATTCAGACCACTCTTCTAATAAGGACATATGTCCTAAAAGAATGACTTTCCTCCTAGATGTTGAAAGCCACGCCATGGGCTACAAGGACCATTCTTCTAATCTGGACATACATCCTAGAATAATGATTGTCCTGGACCATTTTACCTCCTACCACTACTATGAAATCAGGGAAAACGTATGTCCTGTACCAATCTCCCCACTCTAGTCACTACTATGAACTTAGGGAGATGAACCATTCTTCTAATCTAGGCATATTCCCTATAAGAATAGTTGTCCTAGACCATTCTACATGTCCGGGCAATGCCCAGGAGAATATTTTTTGATGCAGGAGCATCTCTCCATTCAGCCAGCCAGCCAGCCATGTCAGAGTGCACGCATTCAAAGGATGAAGGGAGGCGCAGCCTCATTTATATTTGTATTGAATGTAATAAAATGGTTTAGGCTGGTGAGCCATAGGAAGCCGTGCTTATTCAGGCGGTGTTTAGGATCGGCCTTTATGGTAGATCTGGCTAAGATCTAGTTCTGGATAGCAGACTAGACAACCCATTTATTGTAATTGATTGTAAATTAATTAGAGTAGGTAAATCCTGGAGGGAAGCACTAAGAGCACCTCAGGTAAAAGAGATAGAGAGATCTCATTTTGAGATTAGAGAGGTACATGTAGATAGAATGCATGTAGAGCTGAGGAGAGCTCGGGAACACCTTGTAAAATATACAGGCATTTGCCATTATTAATACAGAGCAGTTTTTCCTGCACCAGTCTGTCATTATATGCATGTCTGTATGTGTATGTTCATTATATGCTACAATTGTGTATTGCTATCATGCATTTGCAGGGGGTTGGTTTGATTTCAGGATTGGGAGGTCTTTGAGGGTTCATGCCATGAGGGTGTGACAGAGTGTTGAGACTTTGACTACTGGTGCATAGAGGATGCGCTTCTGAACTCGTGAGGAGTCAGACAAAGACGTGCTGAGAGCACCAACCTTGAAGTCAAAAATTCATACAGAGGGAGGACTTTTGGGGTTACTGAACACCTCAATAGTCAAGGCAGTGTAGCTGAGACATTGTTGTGGACAGAACCTGTTAGGAGTTCTGTAGAAGCTCTACCTAGAGTGTATCGATCATGTGTACTGAGGTGCACGGAGGAAAGAACTCGGCTGTGAGTTCAAGAAGACCAGAATTCTGTTGAGAATTCTGAGGAGCTCCATCTGGAGGACGTCGAGCGAAGTGCGTGAGTGCACAGAGATAGAGAAATTGTTGAGCGTTCTGTGGAAGAGAAGACACTCCGCCAGTAGGGCGTCGAGAAGGTGTGCAAGCAGGCGCAGCAGAGGAAAGAATTCTTTGAGTTCTGGAAGTTGGAGGAAAGGTCTACTGAGGGAACTTTCACTGGGTTTCTGAATACCCAGAAGTACTCAAGAAGAGGCTTGAGTAGAAGGGATAGCACGTGAAAAGGATCCATCAGAGATCGGGGATTTATGAGGATAGGGATTTTTCACCACGAGGACCACGAACCCCCGAACCCCGATACAGAGTCGGGGATAACCACGGTCAAGTGCAAAAGACCAGGGGGTGGAAATAAGGACCTGTGGAGCGGGGAATTGAGCGGGATTCCACTTGGGAATCTAAAGAGCTAGTGTGGCTCAGAAGAAGAGGATTTGAACGATCTTGTGAGAAGGAGGTCGAAGCGAAGAGACCCTACAGGGTGTTAGGAAAGACCTCTCTGCGTCAAGTGGTATCAGAGCGGGGACTTCATCTGTATATTTCAGGTGAAGCGAGAGGAGGCAAGGAAAAAGAGAGTTGTTGAAGACTCTGTAATGATTGATTGCAGATAAGAAACGATCAAAGAGACAGTTGGGGAGACTGTAAGGAGATGAGGTTGGAGACACTCTTAGTGTGGGGTGACACAGCAGATCTGCAACAAAGGCAGATAGAGGTAGAAGGATGGCTACTGAAGGTTGCAGGAAGAAAAGCAAGGCAGAAAAGCTTACAAAGATGGATAGAGAGCTCATTGGTAAATGAGCAGAGATAGAGAATCTTGAACTACAGATGCGGCATAATGAAGAATTGGTTTCGATATGTGAACCCGAGACTGGAGACAGCCTCGATGATTCTGAATTTGAATTGGGGTCATCTGATGATGATAAAGACTACCAGATGGGCAGAGGAGTAGAAATTCCAGATTTCCATGAAGGCAACGAGCTGAGATCACTGCGGGATCTCACAGATTGTCAGGAGGACAGTGAGGGAATTTCAGGTTGCTAGGAGGGCAATAGTGAGGGATCAACTGATGATTTCAAAGACTGCCAGGAGGGCAGTAGAAGGTTTCCAATTTGCCAAGTGGGCGAGGAAACAGAAATGGGATCGACTGAAGATCTCGTGGACTGTCATGAGGATGGTCAAGAAATTTTACATTGCCAACTGGGCAATGATCAGAGATCGCTGCGGCATCTCAAAATCTGCCAGGAGGGAAGTGGAAGAATATTGAACTGCCAGGTGGGCAGAGATGAAAATTTGGGGCCATCTGAAGGTCTCATAAAGAGTTTAATTCAGCAAGGAATGTTGATGAAGATGGGATCGATTGATCTCATGGTCTACCAGGGAAGCAGGGGAAGCGTCTCATATTTCCAGGAGGGCAGAGACGAGCAGATGAGACCATCTGAGGGTCTCATGAACTCAGAAGTGAGTTGGACTCAACCAGGGGAGCTGACAGAGTAGGAGAGCTCAGAATCGGATCAGCGTGTACAGCTGACAGCAGAAGAAGATCAATAGATGAAATTGACAGGAGAGGAGGAACATCAGGATGGTATACTGATGATTGGGGGAATTGAAATATTCCTGCCATTTGCCCAGGAGGAGGCAGGAAATTCTGTTCAAAATGAAACAACATAAGAGCAGTCACAGTTGGAGATGACTGTTGAAGAAGAGTTGGAGCAGGCATCTGGGACTGCCCAAGCAGATGCAAAACAGAATGAGTGTTCAGAGGGACAACTCAAAAATTTCATCCAGCAAGCTGAAGGAGCTGTAGCACTGAAGCTGACAGCAAAAGCTCAAGCGGGAGAAAAAGAGGAATATGAGCATTCTAAGGAATGGCTCAGCATTTACAGCCGTGGAGCTGAGAGGACTGCAACATGGGAAGTTGCAAAAGAAGAGAAATAAGTTGTAGCACTGAGGCTAGCAGCAAAAGATGCCGAGGAGCAGGCATGAACATTTATTACTCCATGGGAGATGGAGCTGGAGATGCTGGAGGATTGGCTGAACAATCCAGAGCCAGCAAGAGAACTGACAGAATGTGAGCTGTCAGAAAAGAGGATGACTGAGCAGCAGGTCAGTCAGGAGGAAACTGCAGAACTGGAGACTGCAGTAAAGTGGTGATTGAGGGCCACAGATGAAAAAGAAGAAGGTGGTATGGGAGATCATGATGATCTGTCCATTGGCCAAAATATTTTGCAGCTGAGGAGACTGCAAAGGCAGAGCCATCCACAGGAGCAGCTGGACCCAGAGATAGAGGACATCATAAGGATGATGTTGAGGTCAGCGCAGATTACCAGCGAAGAGAAGCTGGGTAGAGAAAAGGCAGCAGCAGCAGTAGCGCAGCGGAAGCAGCAACAACAAAATGGAGCAGAGGAAAAGCTCCAAAGAATTGTCTGGGACCCAGGTGGATTCCAACAGCTACAAGGGAAGCTCATGAGAAGGATCTCATGATTTTTGTAGCTGTGGAGTATGATGCAGGAGCATCTCTCCATTCAGCCAGCCAGCCAGCCACATCAGAGTGCACGCATTCAAAGGATGAAGGGAGGCGCAACCTCATTTATATTTGTATTGAATGTAATAAAATGGCTTAGGCTGGTGAGCCATAGGAAGCCGTGCTTATTCAGGCGGTGTTTAGGATCGGCCTTTATGGTAGATCTGGTTGAGATCTAGTTCTGGATAGCAGACTAGACAACCCATTTATTGTAATTGATTGTAAATTAATTAGAGTAGGTAAATCCTGGAGGGAAGCGCTAAGAGCACCTCAGGTAAAAGAGATAGAGAGATCTCATTTTGAGAGTAGAGAGGTACATGTAGATAGAATGCATGTAGAGCTGAGGAGAGCTCGGGAACACCTTGTAAAATATACAGGCATTTGCCATTATTAATACAGAGCAGTTTTTCCTGCACCAGTC
>ML780021.1:198910-217358 GCA_009831015.1 Picea engelmannii | reverse complement strand
GCACCAGTCTGTCATTATATGCATGTATGTATGTGTATGTTCATTATATGATGCAATTGTGTATTGCTATCATGCATTTGCAGGGGGTTGGTTTGATTTCAGGATTGGGAGGTCTTTGAGGGTTCATGCCATGAGGGTGTGACCGAGTGTTGAGACTTTGACTACCGGTGCACAGAGGATGCGCTTCTGAACTCGTGAGGAGTCAGACAAAGACGTGCTGAGAGCACCAGCCTTGAAGTCAACAATTCATACAGAGGTAGGACTTTTGGGATTACTGAACACCTCAATAGTCAAGGCAGTGTAGCTGAGACATTGTTGTGGATAGAACCTGTTAGGAGTTCTTTAGAAGCTCTACCTAGAGTGTATCGATCGTGTGTACTGAGGTGCACGGAGGAAAGAACTCGGCTGTGAGTTCAAGAAGACCAGAATTCTGTTGAGAATTCTGAGGAGCTCCGTCTGGAGGACGTCGAGCGAAGTGCGTGAGTGCACGGAGATAGCGAAATTGTTGAGTGTTCTGTGGAAGAGAAGACACTCCGCCAGTAGGGCGTCGAGAAGGTGTGCAAGCAGGTGCAGCAGAGGAAATAACTCTTTGAGTTCTGGAAGTTGGAGGAAAGGTCTACTGAGGGAACTTTCACTGGGTTGCTGAATACCCATAAGTACTCAAGAAGAGGCTTGAGTAGAAGGGATAGCACGTGAAAAGGAGCCATCGGAGATCGGGGATTTACGAGGATAGGGATTTGTCACCACGAGGACCGCGAACCCCCGAACCCCGATACAGAGTCGGGGATAACCACGGTCAAGTGAAAAAGACCAGGGGGTGGAAATAAGGACCTGTGGAGCGAGGAATTGAGCGGGATTCCACTTGGGAATCTAAAGAGCTAGTGTGGCTCAGAAGAAGAGGATTTGAATGATCCTGTGAGCAGGAGGTCGAAGCGAAGAGACCCTACGGGGTGTTAGGAAGGACCTCTCTGCGCCATTTTTCCATGGTACATCATCAATATTTCAACCTGGACCATCCTCCATAGGGAGAATGTCTGTCCACCAACAATATTTCAACCTGGACCATCCTCCACAGGAAGAATGTCTGTCCACCAACAATCTGTTCTTCCTGGACCATTCTTCACCTGGAGAATGTCTGTCCACCAGCACATTGACTATCCATGATGCCATATATAAGCACTCCCTCCCAACTGAGGAAGTCATCTCCTCCCTTTCAACCAAGGGAGGTATCTCCACTATATCATTTCTAAGACGTACTAGCATGATGCAAATGCATCATATCCAAGTTGTACTAGCATCATGCATCTCAAGACATCTGTATAATATCTAAGTTGTACTAGAATGATGTTGAAGCATCATATCCAAGATGTACTAGCATGATATAGATCAACACTCCCTCTCAACCAAGAGAACAATCTCCACAAGTCCCAACGTTTCCCTCAAGTATGTAAACATTATCTTGGATAGAGGCTTCATCAAAATATCAGTTGTCTGCTCATCGATGGAGATATATTGGAGAACTAATTCTCCCTTCTGGACTTTGTCATGGATAAAATAGTACTTGATCTCAATGTGCTTCGACCTGTCATGGAACACGAGGTTCTCTGAAAGCTTCACATAGTTCTGATTATCACAATATATCACGATCGAATCCAACACCTGATCAAATAATCCAAAAACCAGCTTACAGAGCCATATTGCTTTCGTACAAGCATCAAAAGCTGCAGTATACTCTGCTTCTGTAGTGCTAAGTGAAACAAACTTTTGTTTCCTACTAGCCCATGATATCATAATAGATCCCAAAACGAAACATATACCCGAAGATATATTTCTATCATCTGCACTCCCTGCCCAATTTGAAGCAGTCAATCCATGCAGTTGTACATCATTGTTTGAGATATATCTCAAACCATAATTTAGCATCCTACGAAGATATCTCAAAATGTGATTTGTATATATCCAATTCTCGTGTCTAGGTTCCACCTGGAACTGGATCAACATGTTCATAGAAAAGAAAATGTTTAGTCAAGTATTAACCAAATACATCAATGATCCAATCAACTGTTGGTACAGGGACGAGTCTACTAGATCAGAATAAGAGTCTCTCAACTTACTCATATTTATCACCATGTGAGTTTCCATGGATTTGCAATCCCTCATCCCAAACTTTTGAAGAATATTTACAACATACTTCCCTTGCCCCAAGAAGATTTCACCACGTTTTTTCTATACTTCTAGTCTCAAATAATAATGCATGAGACCAAGATCCTTCATATCGAATTCAAAGGCTAACTCCCTCTTACACTAAATAATGAGAGGCTCTTCACCTGTCAGAAACAAATCATCAACATATAGTAGCCGGATCATAGGTGCATCATTCACAACCTTGTAATAAGGATGTAGATCAACATAGCTCTTGGAAAATCCAAGTCTCGTCAAGTAACTGTCAATTCATGCATACCAAGCTCTTAGAGCTTGCTTGATTCCATACAAGGCCTTCTTCATACATGGGTTTCTCTCACGTGTACCCCAAAACCTTGAGGTTTCTTTATGTATACTTCTTCCTCAATTACTCCATTGAGAAAAGTGGTCTTTAAATCCATCTGATGTAAAATCTAACCCATGGTGTTGCAAGAGATATGATGGCTCTAATTAGACGTGTCTATGGAAACTAGAGAAAACATCTCATCATAGTCTTCTCCCTCATGCTGGGAGAACCCTCTAGCCACGAATCTTCCTTGTATTTATTGATACTCCCATATACTGCATGCTTTATCTTGTAAACCCATTTTGAAGTGACTACAGACTTTTCTTCAGGTCAAGGTATAATTTCCCATACATCATTTTTCATGATGGATTGATATTCTTCCATCATAGCTTCCTTCCATTCTTTCTTCTTGATTGATAGCCAAAGATCCTCAAGTGTTCAACACTTGGATTCTTTCCGAAGAAAGCTTCTTCTAGAGTCATGTTCTTCAATATATGATGAAGATTTCTATTCTGAACATATACGACTATCATAGCTTCTTCTCCCCATACAAACATGGATAGATTATGGTCATTCATCATTGCCTTGATAGATTATTCAATGGACCGGTTCTTTCTTTCTACTACACCATTATGTTGAGGATTGTAGGGAGTAGTGAGCTCCCTTCTAATCCCGACCTCTCTGTAGAATGTCTTGAAATCATCTGAGGTGTACTCTCCTACTTAGTGAGGAGGTTGAAATTGGTCCACACACATCTGAGTGAACGATGTCCAAAAATTCTTTTTGATTTACACTCTTCCTTTAGAATTGGTACTTGTTGAGATCACCTGCCTCACCACTTGATGGAGTCATATGCTCCATATTTTGCAACTCTCACTCTAGCTCCTTCTCAGAGCTATCACCTGTGACCTGCCCAAAATAAGAACAACACGAGAAAAAGTATTTCCAATATCATTTTCATAAGAACATATCTATGGTAATCATCATAGGATTACCAAGGTGACCTGCCTGGGAGAAAAACAAGAAATATCTCCTAGAGGAGATGTTAGTTCATTTTGCAAACAAGTGCGACAAGCATCTATATCAATAGTACTTACATGCAACCAAGTATACCTAGCAGTAATATAACCTTTCAAATATTGTTGTCACAACTATAGCAACTATCAAACTGGATATGTGCAAATTGAAACTTAACAATTAGATCAATCAATCTTGGAACCTGGAGCCTCAACTGCTTGTTCCTTTGAATGTATTGAATCCAAGATCATTGCTTGGAAAAGGTCTCTTATAGCATTCCCTTCAAAACAAACTCATGCTTTGTTGGATGATATAACATGAAAAGAATATACAAGTGCATACCTTTGAAATTTGTAGCATCATTCATCTTGTCTTCTAATCTGAAACTAGACGCCATCTTGACAAGAGGTTAGAAACTGAATAAAAAAGGTTCAATGATTAGAACAAGCTAGAAACCATGAAATTTCAATTTTGACCAAAAGTCAAATTTTGACTTTGACTTTGGCTTTGACCAGTCAACCTTTGACTTTGAATTTGACCAAAAATTCAAACTTGACATTTTTGTTGGTTGAGGACACCAGAGGGTGCGTTTGGCTAGGTCGCACTAGAATATCCAGAAATTAGGTCCAATGCTTCACTTAAGGTGCCTAAATAATTAGATTAGGGTTTGTTGCAACTGTAAAATCAGAAACCCTAATTGCAGTTGCAACTGGGGCTACAATGAGCTTGACAAAGAAATCATGCTCTACCTTCCAACCATTATAATGTTCTGAAGGTAGTGTGGGCCCATAATTTATTAAAATATTCAAGGTGATCATTTTACCATAGAAAATATCACATTATTTTCACCTAAACATAGGCACACGGCCACCCCCGAGCACCATAACCTTTGCTAGATAGAATGATTCCAAAAAAAACACTAGAACCAATAGATAACCAAGAGAGCACATCTTTCTCCAAAGCTAACACACCAGACAAAAAGTACGAAAACCAAAGAACAAGAACAATAATTAACTGCAACAGTTAAAGTTGCACTCACCAAGAATACCACCAAGAATGTCACCAAGAATACCACCAAGAGATACTAGAAGGTAGGGCACATATCTTAGGCTAGATAACGCTATAGAGAGAGACCAAGAATCACCCCAGAAGATTCACCTTCCATTTTTGCAGTTGGAGCTCCAAACTTGTGCCACACTTGAGAGAGTGAGTGAGGTGAGTGAGTACAAATGAGCTCAAGTGCCCTCTATTTATAGTGATCCTTGTCAACTTTCTAAGACAACTTCTCCTTTTGGAGGGTAATACTTTAATATTAATTATTTTACTGATCCGACTTGTTTTCTAGGGTTTCGACACATCTGTTTAGGGTTTCTCTTGCTTTCGAAATATTCTATTCTATCCAAAGGTTACACATGGAGGCTAATACCTCCCGCACCTACCATAATATCAACATGTCAGATCTGAGTATTTTTTACTATCGATTTTGTGAGTCTGGATTCTGCTCTGCGTTGTATATCGATTAGGAAAGGAGTGTCACTAAGGGGCTTTGAGGATAAGGGAAACCCTAGCTGTCGACTTTTGTATCCCATGCACTTTGCACCTATCCCTTGGTGTTATTTCTCGGTGGCTATGTTCCTTGGATGACCTACCAGTTGCTCATTTCTCAGTTTGAGTTGATGTCGCTGGTGGGGATTTTGGGGGGAGAGGTTGAGGCAATCCCCAGTCTCTCGTGCCCTCTCCCTTTGACTTGATATTGCTTCTATTGGTTTTCTAGTCGATCGGGATGCCATTGCTATCGTTGATGATGTTTTTCTTTTGGGGCACCATCTTTTCCTTTGCATCCTTTTGTCTCCTTCTTTTGGTTTTTCTCCTTTCTGGTGTTGGTTCGTTCAAGGTTTGATGTATCTTCATAGCCTCGTCACTCAGGTCCTAAGGCATTGGTGTCGTGTTCAGTTTTTTAGTGTTGGATTTCAGGGTTTTGTTCCCTCTCTTTCTCTTGGCCATGTGTAGAGGGTGCAATCACGTTTTTTTGCTTTTCTTTCAACATTCCTTTGTCGACTAGGTGTTCGTTGTTCGTAGGATCTTGGAGTGCTTATGTGTCGTTTTCTATATTTAGTTCCAACTCTGGGAGGATGTATGAAGCTCTGACCTGGTCCATCTGGCTTATGGGGCTTCTAGGGCTTCTGGGGCTTCTTTGGGGTTTTCGTTCGTTTCTTTCTCTTAGCGATGTTTTGGGTTTGCACTTGTGGTTTTATGATGGGGTTCTTTCGGTCCCTCTTTTTTGCTATGCAGGGATTGCTTTGCTTCCCTGCACTCTTACGTTTGTATTTTATATTATATATATGTTGAATTTTTCTGACATGATAGGACATAATGACTTGCTAAAGATGCTAGCCATACCAAATGTATGACTTCTCATGTATTCTTTAGAATGTAATTTTTCTCTATATGAATAAAATTTATGCTTTTTTTCTTTGGATATATATATATATATATATATATATATATATATATATATATATATATGATGTTTTATTATATTCTTAAATATTATTTTTAATAAACTTGTTATATAGATTAGTGTCCAAAAATTTAATTACACGAAACTAACTAAATACTCAATAATATTAAAAACAACCCACTAAACTAAGAAAAAAATGATTTTTCTATAAACACTTTTAAATTTAATTAAATAATATTTTAAATAAAATGAAATTCTACCCTTCAAATAATTAATAAACTCCAAATGAGAGGTTATATGAGGGAAATTGGTCTCGAATCCTGGCTATATGAATTTCTTCATGTCCGGACAGAGCAGGGCTACACCTGCCTCGGCTCTAATTCTCTCTGGTTTGCTCTGGTGCAGCCCAGCTCTTTTCGCGCTCAGACTCTCAGCTTTTTTGGTGTTTCTTTCTCTATTTGAAACGAGACAGGTTAAGCCTGCTCACGCCCTGTAACTAAATTCACTCTCGTCCTGGCTCACCTGCCTCTTACTGTCTGAGCTCTGCTCTCTCCCCATGGCTAGGAAAAGAGGAAGACCTCGCCGTGGCGCGGTCTGGGATGCTCGCAAAGCACAGAGGCATCGGAGAGAGTAGCTAGAGCAAGCCTTGGCTATGGAGACCTCCATAATAAGGAAAAAAGCAAGGGCAGAGAAGCGGGCGCTCCTCGCCACCATTGTCGAGCCAGGAGCCGGTTGCAATCATGACACTAAGAATAATATCCAGGAAGAAGGATGCTGGAGCGGAGGAGGAGTTTCCACCCTGCATTGTGGTGGAAGACCCGTTCATGGGGGACTTGACGATAGTGGAAAAGAACCGCGCCACTGAGGCGACTCTTTAGGAGAATCGCACTCCCGTTCCGGCACAGGACGACTACATCCCCGGCTGCATTGTGGAAGAAATTCCCTGGCCTAGTGATGACATTATCTGCAGTTGTGACACTCAGGCGAAGGAAGCAGGAATGGAGTGTGCAAAGGTGGTTGTGGAGCAGCGAGAGTTCAACGTTGGTTTGGGAGGAGCGACGGGCTCGATGGATGTGGGTGGCAGCTTGCATGGGTCTCTCCTCCGGGACGAGCACCTGGCTCTTGTGTTTGACCTTCGTGGCCACTTGTCTGACCTGGAGCATCGGGCCCGCACCATGGGACAGAGTATGGACATGCTCTTTGATGCTTTCTCCAACGCACCAGCTAAGCGGAAATGCCCCCTTTGCGCGCAAGCTTTTGCCATCCCGGCTGGGTTCACGTGGCAGCAGGACGAGGTCGACAGGCCACCTGGCACCTAGGTTTTTATGCTCTTGGTTCCTAGTTTACTTTGTTACTGTTTTATGTATATTTGGACTGTAGACATCTGTCCTRGTTTCCTTCGGGYARGACAGATGCTACATTATTTAAGTTCTATCATGCTACTTGGTTCTAGGTTTTWTCATRCTAYTMTGTTTYACCTATGYTGGTTTCCGGYTATCGRCARCAGTTTTSGTAACTCCAGGCATACTTCTCTGTACATTTTGCAAAAGTTTTTTGCCTCTTTAATATAGCAGGGTTTACCCTTTTTTATTTWWAAAAAAAAAKTTAATAAACTCCAAATAAAAWAAAAACTTGATACCATAAAATAAATTTAAAAATTTCTAAATAATATAAAAGACAAAAAAACATTTTGATATACTAAAGGATGAATTATCTTTAATTTTATTAATTAAAATTCTACTTTATTTTCATTTCAATTCTATAAATACAATAATAATCATAATAATCTATTTTTAAGGTTACGACCGAGTCACACTAAATTGGTGTATGAGACCTCTTTGTTTGTGGGACAAGGGACTCCTCTGCCCCCAGTGATTTGACTGGTAAAGTCTACGGAGGTATACATACCCTACCCCCCTCTGGATTTGAACCCGTGACCTCTTAAGAGGAAACACATGTTCTTAACCATTAGGCCCACTCAAGCTATATCACAAATTAAGAACATGAATGAACTTAATAGTTAAAAACATGTATTTTCTCTTAAAAGATCACAAATTCAAATCCAAAAAAGCTTGATTATTATTAATATTATTGAACATTTAATTAGTTTCATGTCATTAAAGTTTTGGAATATTAATTTATTAAAAATACCATTCAAAAATATAGAAAAACACCCCTTAAATTTGAGCATAAAATTTAAATAAAACAAACATTTTTATATTCATTATATTTTTAAATAAAAATTAAATTAACACATTTTTATAAAAACGTAACATAAATATGAAAGGAACGTATAAAAACGTAACACAAATATGAAAGGAACGTTTCCATTGATCATGGAGCTTTCTAGGACAGCTTTATGGAGAACTCAATAATAAATGAGTCTAAATTTTCTCTTTTATTCTTCATGTAGGGTGTTCACATGTAAAACTTTGGGTAGTGTTTATTAACATGGATTGTAACACAAATGGCACAATAATAATTTTGGATTTCTTTGCAATAGTGAAAAGGATACAAGTATTTAAGTATGTTCAACGGTCATGGTTTAATAGAGATAGTTGTATAGAGGGTTACGGTTGAATATTATGGATAGATACAGGGAGAATGTAGATTACTTTGAAGACTTTTTTTTAAGAGGAACATGACATTTTCATATCTCCATGGATGGGGAGGGCCTCGATCTATAATAAAAGGTTGGAGATCAAGTATTTTCTAAAGTCCTAGGATTTTTTTGTTTTATCATAGTGTCTAAAAATTACTTTTATTAGGATCCATAACAATTTGAATTTTTTTTAATGTGGATAGGTTTTGTAATGAGTACAACCTATGAGTGTTAATAGAGTTTTTATGGGAAACATCAAATATGTGGTTGAGGTGGCTTGTACTTAGGAATTTTATGTGTGGAAGTTATGTATCTGATATTGAAATTCAAAGTAATGGTCTTTTTCCGCAAGAGGGATTTAAGGAAAATTTATGTGAAGTTATAAAAGTTTTTCCATCATCTTGTGGTGGGTTTTTGTTCAAAGATTCCGAGCAGAGGTCTAGGCTATATTTTCCAGAGAAAGGCTCATTTAAAAATCCATTGAAGGTTTTGGATTGTGAGTATGACCCAGTTAGGAGGCATGGAGATGATCTTTTACTCATAGATCATGGGAGTCTGAGGCACGTAGCCAATTTGACCTTTTCCTGTGTGGATTTTAGTAAGTTTTTGAGCTCTTTCTTGTTCGATTCTAACCTAAAAAATGACTTCTCATATTTTCCTTTGTTGATTTATGGGGGTGATAGTTTTGAGGTTTGGTATATGGTTCAGGATAATAGATCTCTGGATGTTTCAAGGGTATCACCCGTCTAGAGAGAGCCCAATTGGAAATAGTGGGGTTGTTGATGAAGGATTTGTGAGTACTTTTGGGCCTATAAAGGAAATAGAGCGAAAAGTTTTAGTGAAGTGTTCTAGAAATAATTCTCAACAGGATCAGAGGTTTGGTGATGTTTTAAGGAAGCGAAAAAAGTGTGTAAAGTCAATAGGATCCCAAATCAAACTCATTCTAGGAGAGAATGTTAAGATCACCATCCAAACATTATAAAAATGCCTCAATTATATGAAGGCAAATATTGCATCTTTTCCTCGAAATAAAATTTAGATGATATGGAAAGTTGGTGATGGGAAAAGCATTAGAATTGGTGTAGATCCTTAGATGGGATGCCATGGAGATTTTAGGATTCCTGAACATTTAATCATATTGCTTAGATGAAAGGGTATATTCATTGTTTCTCATGTAGTAGATCACAATCTTTCCAATATCTGGAGTCAAGAATGGAAATCTATTGAGTTTCTTGGTCTTAGTGATGAAGAAACTAAGCTTTGGGAAGGTCGCATTTCAAATCTTATAATTAGTCATGCAAGAATCAAAGAGGATGATGACGAATTTATATGATCAAGGAATAAGAATGAGGATTTATACTCTCCAAATCTAGGATATAAGGTATTATGTGAAGGTTTTGACATTGTTGATCCAATATGGTGGTGGAAGTAAGTTTGGAAATACAAGTGTCCCTTAAAGTCTCATGTTTTTATGTGGTTGGCCTTAAATAACAAAGGTCTTATAAGGGATAATCTTAAAAAAAAATAATAAGGTTGGACCAAGTGGAAAACTCCAACCTAGGACAAACTAGTGAGAAGAAGCTTTGAAGGTCCTTCCCTTTGCCACATGTGTAGATCTAAAGGGGACAACAAAACATGTATTCAATCCCTTCCTAGAAGTGAATTTTCCATGGGATAAAGGTGCCAATTTTTTTGATAATCCATTCATCTTAGGCATGATATTGTATGGGTTCTTGAGAACTAGATATCATCCCCATATAAGAACTTGGTCCTTAATAGAGCTTGAAACCTTTTCCTTGGTTTCTTCCTCTAGACAATATTGAAAGAGTGCAATCAATGCCTCTTCAAGCAATATAGGTGAAGTGGTGAAGACATATGGAACTTAATCCAATCCAACATCCATGAATCAATTGGAGTTGTCTCATGGTCAGAGGAGACCAAGCACCCTCAATACAATGAGAGGATAATTTTCTTAGCATGGAAGTTTGATCAATACATTCATTTATCCAGATAGCTCAATCCCAACCCTAAGAACTCATCCATGGAAGCATGGTTCATACCTCCCCCCCTCTATTTTATCAAGCTCAACTTTTATAGGGCATCTAAGGGAAACCCATGTGCATTAGGATCCAAAGGAGTTTTCATAGATTCGTCAAGAACTATCTTCTTTATTTATACTCTCCACACTAATAAAAACATTGACAATGGAGAGAAATTAGCAGGAATGATTAAATGGATGCAATTGGTGATTCAATTCAATTTCAATAATCTATTAATCAAAGGATATTCATAGCTTCTCATTCAGGCCCTATCTAGGATCATCCATGGTAATAGGTTGGATAAAATCTCACATAATTGGTGTCTCTCAATAGGGTTAATGTGATTATCAGAGCTTGCTAAATCTATCTCAGTCATTATCCCATACCATGTGCATACAAAATCCAATGGCTTTGTTGATAAAATGGAAAAAGGGGTGGATCAAGAAAATTAGGATATACTTTGGTTTTGAAATGACACAATCCAAGATTAGCTAAGAGAAGATTGTCAAGTCTCCTCGACATCAAGGACAATCGACATCGGAATGTGGTTTCATATGTTAGGGATAGGACACTCCCCATGTTCCTTGAGGATATCAAATTACAATTTGGTGCATGCAAGAGGAAGGAGGTGAGTGAGAATAGGAAGGACAAGGGTGACCAATCCAAAACTATCATATTTGGCTTACATTTCTACAAATGATTTGATGAAGATGACTGCATTGTGCACCATCATGGAACATATAGGTATTTGGTTATTCAAGACATGGTTGATTGTAAAGGTCGAAGGTTTGTGGTCACATTTGTAACTTCAAAATATGAAAATGGAGGAGGAATCCTACCTAATCTTGGCTCATATGGTTCAACTATGAAATTGTCAGTCTATTTTCTTGTTCTACACTCCATGCTTTTTGTTTCATCCGTCACTACTTTTATTACCCTATTTTTTCTTTTGCAAGTGTTTGATTCTAGAGGTTCGAGGCAAGTTATCTCGGAATGTTGGGTGAATTATCTATGGAGCTCCATTGCCTTGTCTTAGGTGCTAATTCTTCCTCCTGACATTGCCTATTATAACCCTCCTCTAACTTAGCCTCCCTCATCCTTTGTTATTTGATACCCTTGTCATATGTTTCCCCTACTACTCAATACCTTTTGTCCTCCTGGGTTTATGAATATCATGAAACTCAACAATGATATAGGTATTGAGTTCAGTAAGTGAAGGCGTCGAAAGGGGTCTAGGAAATAAATAAAAAACCCTACCCCTTAAAATCCTTCCGGGTATGTTACTAAATCCCAAAAGGATGCCATAAGGTAGCCTAGGATTTCCAAAAAAAGGTTCTCTTTTGAAGTAAAAGAAGAGATGGCATAGTTGAAAAATTCAATTCTGTAAAAAATAAAAAAGTTGTCTAAAGATATGATTGAAGCTTAATTTGAGGGATGGATTCTTGATGTAGGTTTCTCTCTCCAAGGGAATTAGGCTAACTGAGCTTTATTTGCTCAACAAATCATTCATATAAAAAATTGATCAAGATTGGATCATTATATTATTTGTCATATATATCGATGCTCTTATAATGGAAAAAATTGGAGGAATCAACTTGCAGGGTCATCTATTCGCAGGTTCCAGTTTGGAAAATTGGGGTACGAGACCTTCCATATCCATTTGAGGCATCAAACATAATTTTTGGGGTTAAAATTTTCCTAGCATATCTTAAATCCTATGACGCTATTCTACACATTGATACCTTTCCAACGGTGAAAAAATCTTGTCAACCAAAGCTTGTATGAAAAAGTTATGCCTCGCACAAGTTGAACTACCGTGTTGACCACCATGGTACAAAAGAATGTCATTTCAACCCCCATTACTCATGCATATGGGGCTAGCTACATATGTAATTTCAAGAAGATTCTAGAAGGTTCAAACCCTATCACAATTTAGGGTTGAGGAAGTAAAAAACCTACCCCTATATGGTTATTAGGTGATGCTAAATACCAAACCATTAGGAGGAGAAGGGGTTCCATTCTATGTTATTGTATTTTGTTCCATAGCATAGCAGAACAACTGGGAGTGGGAAATTAAAGAGCATAACCAAGGGGATTAATGTCCTGTAGTAGCCTAACATGCCACAAGTCTCAGGTAACTCCATAGGGAATGCCTTCTCCTTTATACTTGCATTATTTCCATACCATAGAAAAGCGAGCAAAGAGACCTCACCTTATAGCTGGGTTTTATCCCCTAAGGTTTTCCTCTGACATATTGTGGTCCTAGTTTCCCCAGTGGCAGACCATAGTCATACACAATTGTAATATTTTTGTGCATTATTAATATAAGACTAGCTCACAAAAAAAACTCAATATTTGGTTAACTTTATAAATCAATTGATTTAATGGATACAAAAATGTCTTACATGCAATTTTTTTTATTAACCTTTTTTGAATCTGCTATGAATTTTTATTTCATTAAATTAATTCAAATATTTATAAAAAAAAATTATTATAAATATGATGTAACAAATTATTAGTGATAATAATTATTTCATGTTAGTGTAACAAGATAATATAGTTTGAGTAGGCTTAACAATTAAGAATATGTGTTTCTTTTTAGGAGCTTACAAGTTCAAATCTACAGGGGGTTGGTATGTACACCTTCATACATTTAAGTAGTTAAATTGTTGCATGGAGGGGGTCCCATGTTTTACAAACAAGGGATATCGATTTGATTTATGATTAAGTCATGACATTAAAAATAGATTATTATTATTTATTTTTATCATAAATCAAATTATTATAGAAATTTAAATTTAGATATATTATAAAAATGAAATATATTCTTATGAACTCGAATATATTAATTTTTTTTTCATTGGAAAAAAATCTTTTATATTCATAAAAAAGGAATATACATGTTTTGGTCTATTTCATTTGCCTTTTTCAGACCCGATTCATATTCTTACAAAACATGCAGCAACCAAACAGCTCTATGAACCCCTGCCAGTATCCTTTCCTACTACAATCTGTGTTTACATATCCTTTATATTACTATGCATAATAAAAAAAACATATACATCTCAAATTTCATCTTGTAGGTTTCTTTAGAGGCGAAACTCCATCTCTTCTATCTCTTCCCCACCGATATATTCATAGAAACCGAACACAGCCGATGGGAGAACAAGGGCTTATTTGGATAGCTCATTGACCTTGGAATTCAACTCATGAAGGATTTGGTGAAAATACAACCATTCAAAGGACTGTAAGGATATTTTAATGTCTCTCATAATAGTGTTCAGTCTGATATCTTGTGCCACATTTTTATTTCTTGCCTAGTCTATTACCATCTTGGAGCCTCCCATTACTTGGATTTTCCTTAAATCATTTTTCTTTGATTCCTCTATTAATGTCCACAATGAAATGACCTTCACCTGGTTGTTTGATCCTAGGCTAGGATCATACTTGATAAACAAATAATGATTGTGATTGATATAAATCACTACTCTGACCCCACACATAGGGGGGTTCTCCTAGATTTCCCTGTCAAAGTATCCCCACAATACTCCATAGTCAATTGTAGGTAGAACATGGATCCTGAGTTATTTTACTTTTGGGTCCTCTTTGAATTCTTTAGCCTGGTTGAGGGTGGTAGATGTTGTAATTTCAAGTGGCACAAACTTCTCCTTGAAAGTGAAGTTGTTGAATGCCCACCAAATGTTAGAGATTAACATGATCGATAGGCATGGATATATTTTGACCGATCTGTCTAGGATCCATTCCTTAAAGAAGTATTCCATATTTTCTTTATTTCAACTTCTCTTTGACTACCTTCATTACTTGAACTGCATATGGACAAGAAATAAATAAGCGAGCATAAGATTCTAAGTTTTCTTCACATAATGGACATTGATTAGGCCCACACCAACCTCTTTTGATTCTATTACCCATGTCAATAATTTATTATTGAGCGCTAGCCACAGGATGATTTTACACCTGGGGGGGGAGGCGCTAAGTTTCCAAAGAGATTACCACCACCATTTTTTTGTTCCTACAAATCTTTCTTTGTGCCAATGTTTGTAGCCTAGCTTAGCAGTGTAGGATCCATCCTTTGGGTTTTTGGACCAAACAAGGGAGCCTTTGGTTTCTTCTTCTATGGTTATAAAATTTATGCACATCTTTCCAAAAAAAAATTCCCACTCTTTATCTAGATATTCAAAAATACCCAGGGATGTTGTTGAATACTAGCCATTTCAGCCTCTGGGCCAGGGGGTTCCCACTCAAGCATCACTTAGGAGAAAAAAATTATCGTCTCTTAAGGTCTTGATAAGGGGTTTTGAAAGTTTGAAATAATTACCTTCTCCCAACCAAGGGTCTCCCCCTAGATGAATTTTTCTCTTGGTCCCAACCTTCCAGGTGGTCCACCTGCCCACCATCTGGAAGGCCTCTACCAGTTCTTTCCAAACTATGGATCCTTTCGAATATTTTTGTGAGGACCAAAACCAATCTGTTATGTAAATATTGGGAAAATGTTTGGAATTCATAATATGAGCCCAGAGAGAGTTGCCCTGAGTTAGCCTCCAAAGATTTCTCCTTGCCAAGGCCCATGCAAAAGAATGAATTTATTTTAGCCCCCATACCCCAAACTCTTTTAGGGCCATGATCACACTCCATTTAACTAGGTGAAGACCACCTGATTTCTTCTGCCTTGACTAGAGATATTGGAAAATCATCTTTTGGATCTTCATTAGGAACCCTTTTGGAATGGCTGTGATGGAGTTCCAGTAAACTGAATAATTTCCAACACCGCTTTGAGTAGGAATAGCCTACCTCCTCTAGATAGAAACATGTTTACCCATATCGAAATTCTTACTTATATATTTCAAATAATCCAATCCCAATCCTTATTTATGTAGCAATAATGCTTGAGGTAGAAACCAAGATACTTGAAGCCTTCTTCTAGAATTTTACCGGGGGCTAGGATTATAGCCTGGATTTTGTTTTCTTCAGTTTTCGAGCATTTGTGAAGGATAAGGCATGAATTTTCCATACTGATATTCATCCCTGTAGCTTTGCAAAATAAATCTAGAGTCGAAAGGTCTCTTGGAGAACCATTGATATTGCATAAGATATCATCTATGAAAAGTAGATGGGTGATCATCTCTTTGTCTATCACTTGTACTCTTCTTAGATATCCATTGTGTATGGCTTCCTTAACCATCCTTCTTAGGGATTATACTATAATGAAGAAGAGAAAGGGGGATAGTAGGCACCCCTTTCTAAGATCCCTCGTAGTTGTAAAGAATAGGGAGGGGGCTCCGTTGATTAAGACCGCAAAAGATACATTTCATAGGCATCCCATAATCCAATTTATTGAGTTTAATTTCATGCCCATCTAGGAACACAAATATATTAATATTTTCTTAAACAATATAATATGTTGAATTCATGATATCTCATTAAATTGAATGTGAATTTGAAATGAATGTATTGTTCAAAAGAAAGAGAGACTAAATTGAATATGATCTTAAACTGAATTTAATATCTAAATTCAATATAAAAAACATTACCATTTTGGATTAGCCTTTGGTGGGATAAATACACATTAGAGATCTTACGAATAACTTTCAAAAAATTTCAAGGAAGAACTCACTCCCCACATGATCATATAAGTGTCAAACACGGTTTGCAAATAGTATAGGAGAATTTTTTCGGAAAAATGTGATATGAAGGGACAATATTGTTATAACAAGATACGTGGGATTAATATCACCTCCTAGAGTAATATTGATCTGGATTGTATCATTATATTTTTTTTCATCTATCTCAGTACTTTATGGGTGGAAAAAAATGGAGGAATCAACTTGCAGAGTCATTTTAGCAGCAGGTCCCAATTTGGAAAATTGGGTCCAAAAAACGTTTGAAATCTTCTGGAACCATTTCAATGCATCAAATGACATTTAATTTGGGTCTAAACATACTTGTGGAGGAATATTACATATTCTATATGTCTATACCTTTCCAACGATGCAAGAATCGCCTCAATCAAAGTTTGTATGTGAAAGTTATGCCTCTTGCAAGTTGACCTACCATGTTTACCACCATGTTACAAGTGGATGCCACATCAACGGTGAACCCCCATTCCTCAAAACATGTGGGGCTAGCCATGTGTGTAATTTCAATAAGATTCTATAAGGTCCAAACATTATCACTAATTGAGGGTTGAGAAAGTCAAAATGTTATGATCCAAAGCCTTAAAAATGATAAAAATTCAATGAATACAATCCACTTCGAGGGGGAAACCATCTTTTACAATATATCCAATTTAGAAGACAAGATGATATGATTATAAAAATGATTCTCCTTTATTATAAATAGGATATAAAGTGAGCATGGTGTAATCTACCACTAATCCAACCTAATCATAACTAATAAAATAATAATAAATGAGTGTTAGGGCCTTAACATATCCACTCTCCTTTTTTAAAAGATTTTCTCTCAAAGCTTGTAATTAAGGGTGTTTCTTCATGAACTTCTCATTTTCCCAAGTACCTTATTTTGGCGGCATATTCTTCCACTTGATTAGGTACTCCATAATGGTTCTATTTCACAGAGATATAGAATGCCTATCTATAACTTTTTCCAGTTCAAGAATCAACTTCCCTTCTTCATCTAATTCTGTAAGTTCTATCTGCACTCACATAGTTTGTCCCAAAACTTTTTTCCGGAAAGATACATGAAAAAACTTATAAATGTGAGAAGAAAGAAAATCTAACTCATACACCACTTTTCCAATATTGTGAATAATTTTGTAGGGCCCATAAAAGTTTGGAGATAATTTATTATTATTCTTTTTGTTTGAGAGTAGATTGCTTAGAAGGTTGCAGCCTAAAAAATACCCAATCACCCTCTTCAAATTGTCTTTCACTTCTATGTTGATCTGCTTGCTTCTTCATCCCATTTTGTTTCATTTGAAGGTTTTACTTAAGATTTGTCAATGTTTCTTTATTATTTTCCATATGTGACTCTATTGCCTCCATTTTGGAATGGTCCTGTAGAAAGTATGAGATACTAGGAGTTGGATATCCATAAAGGGACTCAAATGGGGACATCTTAGTACATGTGTGATAGGTGGTATTATACCACTATTTGACTAGAGAAATCCACTTCACCCATTGATATTTCTCGTATGAAGAATAAAAACATATATAATCTTCTAAACATTTGTTAACTATTTATGTTTGACCACTTTTTTGTGGATGATATGTTCAACTCATAGCTAGTGTTGTTCCACTCATATTCCATAATTCTTTCCAAAACTTTCGTGTCAATTTTGGATATGTATCACTTACAATTACTTTTGGAAATCTATGAAGCCTATGAATTTCCTTCATGAACACTTCCACTACTTGACTTTCCATATATGTACTTTGGATTCCACAAAAATGTGCATATTTTGTGAGTCTATCCACGACCACAAAATGGCTTTTGTTGAGAACCAATTATCAATATAGCATAGAAAAACCTCAGAATAAGTACTCAACGCCTTGAAAAATAGATAATTTTAGATAATAAGCCTCTTCGAGGGGGAAACCTCCTTTTACCCCACATAAACGTTCAAGTACAAGATGATTCCAAATGAAAATGTCTCCTTGGTATATATAGTAGACTAGGAGGTATAATTATAACTAATGGAATAAAGCCGACATAAATAACATAACATTACTAATGTAATATGCCCCAATTAAGGGGTAATGAGCCAATATTAGGGCTTAACATGCCCCTCCCCTTGAGACAAGTGTTGTCCGCAACACTTGAGTAACTCTGGATGCTTATGTATAAAAGACTCATCTTCCCAA
>ML780021.1:115935-186050 GCA_009831015.1 Picea engelmannii | reverse complement strand
GACATAAATAACATAACATTACTAATGTAATATGCCCCAATTAAGGGGTAATGAGCCAATACTAGGGCTTAACAACTTCCTTATCTTCTGATTTTGGCAAACCTGTAATGAAATCCATTGATATATCTTCCCATCTTTTATTAGGTATGTGTAAAGGTTGAAGCAACCTTGGAGTTTTTACTATTTCTCCTTTATTTATTTGGCAAACTTGACATTCTCTTACAAATTTTTTAATGTATTTATTCATTCCTTCCCAAAATAAATATTTTTTTATACTTTGATATGTTTTAAATAACCCTAAATGTCTTGCCATCGGAGAATTGTGAGACTTCCTTAATATTTGTTGCTTCAACTTTGATTGAGGGCATCAAAATATTCTCCCCTTGTACCAGAGAATATATCTCTTCCACTCCCAATGTTCCATAAATTTTCTCCCTTCCTTAATACATTATATTTTTTGTCTCATACTATTGTCATTTTGTCATTCATGGCGAGATTTTTCCAACCAAACCAGAATGGAAGATGTAATGGAATATAAAATTGAGGCTTATTCTATTATGGAAAGGGCATCTGCGACCAAATTGTCCTTTCCCTTTTTGTAGATTATTTTTAAATCAAACCCTTACATTTTTTCTACCCATTTTTGTTGTTTTTATGATGACAATCTTTTCTCCAAAAAGTACTTAGGCTATCATGGTCTGTCTTGACTTTACAATTCCTCCCAATGAGACCTTCTTGCCGTTTTTTTATAGCATGTAAAATTGTTGTCATTTCCTTTTCATATGTAGATTTAACCAAGTCTTTTCCCTTTAATTGTTTAATTTCAAAATCCAGTGGTCTCCTTTCTTGCTTCAATACTGCACCAATTCCTTGTGTAGATGAATCGCATTCGACTATGAATTTCTTACCAAAATTAGGTGTTGCCAATACTGGTGTAGAAGACATGGAATATTTTAAAAGTGAGAATGACAAGGTAGCCTCTTCATTCCATACAAATGAGTTTTTCTTCAAGAGAGATGTAAGAGGGCCTACAATGCATGCATAATCCTTAACAAATTTATGATAATATCCTGTAAGACCCAAAAATCCTCTAAGACTCTTGATGTTATTAGGAATAGGCCACTTTGTAATAGATTGGATCTTTTGAGGGCCCACCTTAACCCCTTACCTTGAAACAATATGACTTGAATACTCTACTTTTTGTTTCCCAAAAAAACATTTGGATCTTTTTACATACAATTGATTGTTCTCTAGAATTTGCAAGACTTGATCCACATGTTTAATGTGGTATTCCCTTGATTTACTATAGATAAGTATATCATTAAAGAAAACCAACACAAACTTTCTAAGATGGGGTCGGAAATTTTTGTTCATAAGGATTTGAAAAGTCAAAGGAGCATTAGTCAACCCAAAAGGCATGACCAATAACTCATAGTGCTCATCATGAGTTCTAAAAGATGTTTTGGAATGCCATATTTTCTTAATTTGATATAGTGGTATCCTTATTTAAGATATAGATTTGTAAAATAAACCAATCCATGAAGCTCATCTAATAGCTCGTCAATATTTGGAATAGGGAATTTATCCTTTGTGGTGATTTTTGTTAGATCTCTATAATCATTACACATCCTCCAAGAATTATCTTATCTCCTCACCATCACTATTGGATATGAAAATGAAGTCCTTCTTAGTTGAAAAATACATGAATCTAGCATGTCTTGTACTATTTTCTCAATCTCCCCATTTTGTCGATGAGGATATCTATAAGGTATTTTATTAGGAGGACTACTTCCAGGTATTAGTTTGATTTTTTGTTCATGATATCTAGATGGAGGTATACTTTTATGATTTTTTTTGAAGATCCTATAGTGATTTTCCAAGGTGCATCTTAATTCCTCTATAATATTTTCATCTTCCTGCTTAACTTCATAGAATAAACTTTCACCAAAACTCCCTTTCTACCATTTTTTATGAGATTTTCCATTCTATGAGAGTTGATGGCTTAAGAATGTCTAGATTTTTGTCCTTTGAGTTCATATTGAAGTCCTTCCAATTCAAATCTCATGAATAATTCATTATAGTTTGTATAAATTGTACGCAATGTTCTCAACCATTGAATCCCTAGAAAAACATTTACACCTCCAATGGGAATGGCATAGATTGGGATTTCCATATTATATTCTCCCATACTTAGTTTAAAGTTGTGTAATTTTCCCACATAATCAATACTCCCTCCCTTAGCAACCAAGACTTGAAAATTTGTCACTAGATATACGAAACAATTGAGGTTATTTGTTAATATTTTATCAATGAATTTATGGGTACTACCCAAGTCAATGACCATTATAACCTTTTTCTTCTTAATGTAACCTACAATCTTCAGGGTTTGAGGTGCTAACAATCTTTCCAATGCGTCAACATATATTTTACACATATCTTAATCAATGGTGTGCACAATTTCTGCCTCTATTTCCTACTCTTTTAAGTTGACAAGTTCTTCCTCATTTCTTTGTTTAGTTTCCTCCTTTTCCTCTTCATCATTATGTTCCAAGGTGAATGATTTATTTCTTTACATTTATTCCCTTTTGACCATTTGTTGTTACAACCAAAGGATACTCCTTTTTTCTCGTATTTCCTCCATTTCCTTCTGTGATATTCAAGTAGGTTGAGGTATACTTATCTTATGAACTCCAAAACGATCTATGCTTCCTATGTATTCTCTAATGGTAGAATTGTGTGTAGCCTTATTCTTAGCTTGAATATGACAAGCAAATTGCATAGCTACCATAAGATTTTTAAGATTTTTTAGGAGAATATCATGTTTAATATCTTCTTTTAATCCACCCATATAATCTTCCAACAAATGTTCACCACTCATGCCATCCACCCTTGTGGCCAATACCTGAAATTTTGAATTATAATCTTGAATATCACCTAAGTGTTTGATTCTTGTTAATTGATTGAAGTAGTCTTGTTCCCAAACATTCCCATATTGTTCTTCTAAGTCTCTTGTAAATAAACCCCAAGTATGTTGATGAGAAGGGGGATTCCTTTTAACTACCCATTGATACCATTGATATGGTTTTATCTCAGAGTTAAAAGTTTCTATGTGAATCATTTAGTTATAATTCATAATATTATGCAGTTCAAAATATTGCTCTATTTGGTTCACTTAGGTAAATAACTATGTTCCATGAAAATAAATTCAACCCTAGGAAGGTTCACTCCTTTTTGAGACCATCCATAAGTTGTTGAGATTCAACAAGAAGATCCTAGTGAAAATTATGCACCTACACTAGGATGGAGCCTCAGGCTATTTTTAGGTGGAAGTCTACTTTTAGAATGCATGAGCAAATTCTATTTATATATGATGTTCTATTTATAGATGTATGTGTGAGTTCTATTTATAGATCACATGTTTATTTATAGATGCATGTCGACTATTGTTATCCCTTAATAATAGTTGGACAATAAATATTAATCTATTCTCAATGAGCACTTGGAAATAGTTAACTGAAGTTCCAAATCAGTTATCTATAGGAAATTCGAGTTCAAAGGTTGGTTGGTGGGACATGCAAGTGGACTTAGTTGTAACTGAGTGATTCGAAGTTGTAACAAAGTTGAATGTGTAGTTATGTGAGTTGTAAAGTAGTTTAACTCAATTAAGTGAGTTAAACTCAGTTGTGCTAGTTGTAACTGAACATACACTAGTGAGAGATCAGTGAATTAATTATTAATTAATTCTCGATCAGTGGTCTCACATGAAACTAAATATTTACTATTGTTAACTACATGCATGTCAGATCCAGTGGAGACCCAGTTGAGATATAGGTGAAAGGGACAGTTTGACTATCAGTTGTGACATTAGTGGGTGCACTCATGCAACCACACACACATTGGATGAGCCCATGAGGATTGAATAGTCAAGGCAAGAAGGATTCAATTCATTTAGGGATTGCCATCAACAGGGATTGCGCAGTGGAGGCAGGTTGTCTGGAGGCAATAAATTGACACATGAATTTGCCAATTTTTGTATCATAGTGTGAGATGATTGTATATTGTACTGAGATCCCTTGGATTAGAGTTTTGTATGAGATTGTTTCATGATCCATGATATATACATAATATATGATAGTGGGGTTTTTAGATTTATGCTTTCCCGGTAAAAACTTATGTGTTATGTGTGATTGATCTGTCTTCTTGATATTGCAATTGGCGATCGTGTTTTAAATTCCGCAAGAATTTTTGTAGAAGCAATTATGTATTTAACTGTGGCATATAATTGTTAGATCAGGAGAATCTAGGAAATACATAGTTTGTATTAAAATTTCTACATGGTATCAAAGCGTAGGAAATTGCAGAAGTAAAGCAGAACCTAAGTTTGTCACTGGATAGAATTCGAATTTGCAAAAAGACTTTCTTGGCGCTACAACTGATTCAATATCGAAATGGATTTCAATGGCTTGAGGTTAGAGTATGCACTTGAGGGCATCTCGAACTACATTGCTTGGAAGGACATGATGGAGGTAGTACTCGAAGACAATGGCTTGAAGGAATTCATTGACAAAGATGTTCCTAAGCTAGACGTTGCAAATCTTGATGCATGGAAAAGAAAGTGGAAAAGGCGAGGAGGATCCTATTGGACGGAGTACGAGGCCACATTGTCTCAAACTCCATGGGAAATCCACACCATATGCAATGTGGAAGGCTTTGATGGATCTATTCCAAAACAACAACGACCATAGGAAATTGGTGCTCAAAGATAAACTCAGGAAGATCAAGATGGAGAAGGGCAACTCCATTCCAAAATATCTCACAAATTTTGTCCAATGTCAGGATGAGATGGGGAGTGTGGGAATAACAGTCATTGATGATGATTTGGTGAGCTTGGCTCTCCTAGGACTTCCCAAGAGTTGGCACAGTTATCAAGACTTTGTCAATGGAAGGGAAAAATTTCCAGATTGGGAACGACTATGGTCGGATTTGGTGCAGGAGGAGTTTAGGCGGAACACCAGAGATGGATCTTCATCAAAGCATGATGATGAAGAGGATTGTGCTTTGGTTTCCAAGGCAAGGAAAGGGAAGGGGAATAAATTCCATTCAAAATCCAAGTCTAAAGGAAAGAAGCTGGATCTGTCCAAAGTGAAGTGTTTTCATTGTCACGAACATGGGCATCTCGCTACTAACTGTCTGCGGAAGAAGAAGAACAAGAAGGTTGTTGGAGGTGCAGATGGTGAGGCCCTTGCCTCGTAATTTGAACTAGAATTCTCATTGATCGCATGCATGGTGTAAAGTGCATTGGGATCGGTGTGGTATTTGGATAGTAGCGCTTCCTTCCATATGACGAGAGATAAGGAGCTTTTCAGTGACTTGGAGGAGAAAGATCTCAAAATGCATATAGAGATGGGTGACGATGGACGATATAGTGCGACTGGCATTCGTACCATTACCTTTCAGAGGGATTCAAGTAAACCATTTCAATTGAAAGATGTTATGCATGTTCCAGGTCTTAAGAAAAACTTGGTCTGAGTCGCAATGTTGGAGGAAAGAGGCTATGACGTTGTTTTCAGCGATGGGAAATCTTTCCTGTGACATAAAACAATGGTTCAAGTCAAGAGAATATGGATTCGAGTTAAGAATATCTACAAGATGGAAGTAGATGGTTGTGTTTCCATGATGGGCAAGGAAAAAAAAGTGGTGAGCCTGGATAAGGGGGGATTATGGCACAAGAGATTGGGCCATCTTCATCATGGAGCCTTGAAAATCATGTAACAAATATCTACTGGACTTCCAATGGGAACAATTGCTCAGTTAGATCAGTGCAAGGGTTTCACCATGGGGAAGTATGTAAAGTCCACCTTTCATGAAAAGGAGAACCATGCTTCGATGATCCTGGAGAGAGTTTACACAGACGTGTGTGGACCATTCTCGGTTTCTTCAACAACAAAACATAAGTATTATGTTATTTTTGTTGATGAATTTTCTCATAAATGATGGATCTTCGTCATGCAGAAGAAGGATCAAACATTCTCAAAGTTCTGTGAGTTTAAAGCATTGGTGGAGAAAGAATCGGGGAAGCAAGTGAAGGCTCTAATGAGCGATAATGGTGGAGAATACATCTCTAATGAATTCAAATACTTCTACAGCAAAGAAATAATTCGAAGAGAACTCATAGCACCTCATAACCCACAGCAAAATGGGGTCGCAGAGAGGAAGAGCAAAACGATCGTGGGTGCAACACGAGAAATTTTTCATTTGTGGGCAGAAGCATGCAATACTACGGTTTATGTGCAAAACCATTGTCCTCATAGAGTACTTGGCATGAGTACACCTGAAGAAGCTTCCATTGGTAAGAAACCAGATGTTTCTCACTTTAAGATTTTTGGCTCATCTGTTTATGTGCATGTGACCAAGAACGTTAGGAAGAAGCTGGAGCCGACTACTGAAGTTGGAATATTTGTGGGGTACAAAGAAACACCCCATAATTATCATTTGTATTTTCCTAACAGTAAGATGACTGTTATGCAACAGGATATAAAATTCGATGAGGGGAAAGCCATGTAGTTGTCGCTTGAGAGGGAGCTAGACTTGCATGCAGAGGAGGAACTGTTGGTTCCCAAAGATGAGTCTCAAGATGTGGATCAACCACATGAGGAGGTTCATGGAGTGGAGGAAGCCACTCATGCAGATCCATCCATAAAAAATGGTAGAAAGCACACCGCGGAAGCTAATAGATTGAGACTAGATGCTGCACAGAATGTAGGAGCCCCTACTTCATAGTGCAGATAGAGATAGTATCCTGATCAATTTACTGGATACATGGATATCATGAGAAAATGTATTGTGACTGAACCATCTTCCTTTCAGGAAGTAGTGAAGGATCCCACTTGGGTTGAAGCAATGGTGGAGGAGTATGAATCCATTGTCAAAAACAGTGCATGGGAAATTGTCCCAAGACCAGTCGACAAATCAGTGGTAGGTTCGAGATGGATCTACAAGGTAAAGCAAGATGTTGATTGGAATGTAGAGAAATACAAGGCCCAATTTGTGGCCCGGGGCTTCTCACAGATCGAGGGATAGATTATGAATAAACCTTTGCACCTGTTGCATTGTATTCTTCCATAAGGACCGTCCTTTCTCTCTCAATGTAGATGGGTTGGCGCATTCATCAAATGGATGTAAAAAATGTGTTTCTTAATGGAATCATTGAGGAAGAGGTGTCCATAGAGCAGCCTGAAGGATTTGAGATCTTCAGTAGCGAGTTGCATGTGTGCCAACTCAAAAGAGCGTTGTATGGGCTGAAGCAATCACCCCGTGCTTGGTACACTCGGATAGACAACTATTTCATTGGATCGGGCTTCACCAAAAGTGAAGCAGATGCAAGCCTATACCAAATTGTGGTGAAGGGTAAGATTTTAATCATTTTTCTTTATGTTGATGATTTAATACTGACTAGTGATGAGAAACTGATACACGCATGCAAGGAGAACCTTGCAAAGGAGTTCGAGATGAAGGAAGTGGGCCTCCTTCATTATTTCCTTGGATTGGAAATATGGCATCGAGATGGTGAACTTTTTGTGTATCAAGGAAAGTATGCAAGGGATATACTAGGTAATTTTCACATAGAGGGATGCAAACCCATGGATACTCCTCTTCCAGGAAAATGGAAGAAAGAGGATGTTACTTTTGGAGAGGTAGTGGATGCTACTGTCTATCAACAATTAGTGGGTTTGCTAATGTATCTAGTGAACACGAGACCGAACATTTTCTATGTGGTTAACCAGCTGATTCAAACGATGGCTAAGCCTACCAAGATATTTTGGAAGGTGGGCAAACATGTCCTGAGATACTTGAGGGGCACATCTGAGTATGGCTTATAGTACAGACAGACGAATGAGGTGAAGTTGCATGGCTTCACGGATGCAGATTGGGAAGCCCAACGGACAGAAATAGCACATCAGGGGGGATCTTTAGTATTGGATCTACAATTGTTTCTTGGTACAATAGGAAACAAAGATCCATGGCACTCAGTTCAGCGGAAGCGGAATACATGGCAGGGAGTCAAGATGCATGTGAGGCTATCTGGATGAGAAAGATCTTGATTCGTTTGTTTGGTTCTCATTTAGATCCGAGAGTGATTCATTGTGATAATCAGAGTTGCATTAAACTCTCGATTAATCCTGTGTTCCATGATAGATCTAAGCATATAGATATTCGGTATCATCATATTAGAGATTGTGTGCAACAGAAGATCATGTTGCTTCAATACATTCCTATGGAAGATCAAGATGCAAACATTCTGATGAAGGCGCTCACCAGGAGAAAATTCGAATACCATAGAGACAAGATCGGGGTGAAGGATAATCCATTTTCTTGTTTAGAGGGAGTGTTGAGATTCAACAAGAAGATTCGGGTGAAAATTTTGCACCTACACTAGGATGGAGCCTCGGGCTATTTTTAGGTGGAAGTCTATTTTTAGAATGCATAAGCAAATTCTATTTATAGATGTTGTTCTATTTATAGATGTATGTGCGAGTTCTATTTATAGATCGCATGTCTATTTATGGATGCATGTCAACTATTATTATCCCTTAATAATAGTTGGACAATAAATATTAATCTATTCTCAATGAGCACTTGGAAATAGTTGACTGGTGTGGCAAATCAGCTAGCTATAAGAAATTCGAGTTCAAAGGTTGGTTGGTGGGACATGCAAGTGGACTTAGTTGTAACCGAGTGATTCGAAGTTGTAACAGAATTGAATGTGTAGTTATGTGAGTTGTAAAGTAGTTTAACTCAGTTAAGTGAGTTAAACTCAGTTGTTGTAGTTGTAACTGAACATACACTAGTGAGAGATCAGTGAATTAATTATTAATTAATTCTCAATCAGTGGTCTCACATGCAACTGAAGATTTACTATTGTTAACTAAATGCATGTTAGATCCAGTGGAGACCCAGTTGAGATATAGGTGAAAGGGAAAATTTGACTATCAGTTGTGACATTAGTGGGTGCACTCATGCAACCACACACACATTGGATGATCCCATGAGGATTGCGCATTCAAGGTAGTCAGGATTCGATTCATTTAGGGATTGCCATCAACAGGGATTGCGCAGTGGAGACAAGCTGTCTGGAGGCAGTAAATTAGCACATGAATTTGCCAATTTTTGTATGACAGTGTGAAATGATTGTATATTGTACTGAGAGATCTTGGATTAGAGTTTTGTATGAGATTGTTTCATGATCCATGATATATACATAATATATTATAGTGGGGTTTTTATCTTTATGCTTTCCTGGTAAAAACATCTATGTTATGTGTGATTGATCTATCTTCTTGATATTGCAATTGGCGATCGTGTTTTAAATTCCACAATAATTTTTGTAGAAGCGATTATGTATTTAACAGTGGCATATAATTGTTAGATCAGGAGAATCCAGGCAATACATAATTTGTATTAAAATTTCAACATAAGTAACCCCATTATTGAAGTTCAATCCCCCTAGAAAATTATTATTATTGGAGAGTTGTTCAACTTGAATACTACCTTTATTTTCATGATTCCCTTCAGACACCTTATCAATTTTAGATAACCTCCCATTTAAGGATTCTATAATATATTGTTCCATTTGTTCCAACTTTCCATCCATTTTTTGTTCCATCATTATTTTCACATGTTCCTTATTTTCATCCTTCTTTCTTTCCATGTCTGTTTGAGTATTCATCAAATAAACATTTTTCATTGACCTATCATTTAATTCGTTGATTTGACTATTCAACTTGGATAACTAGTTTTGTATCTCCTCATTTTATTCATGAGTCATGGAGGATATTTCTGGAGGTTTAATTGGTGAAGTAACTTTTGGATCTTTCTTTGGAGCCATGGAAAATTTTTATTGAGTCCTATGGATGAGGGAGAGTCAGGTGCTATATCTCTCTAATATACATGTGTGGTACAAAAAAAGTACTTGGCCCAATATCTCAGGGAATTAACTAAGGAATCTCAATCACACCCTTATCTGTACTACCTAAGTACCTAGGTACTAGAGAGAGGTATCCCTGAGTGTTGTTCTCGGTGCACTATAGAAACAAGATGAACAAATAAATTATCTAAGGTTGGTTTCAGGTATACCTAGGGGACTCATATATACCCAAAGGTATGTAGAAGTGATATTTCGTTTACATGTATTATCTTATCCGGTACTAGTCGAATGGGTACCAACAAGGGTTACATGAGTTTCCAACCAAGTGAAAAAATGTGTTTCTAGCCATGTGAAACTATGCATAATTCATGTGTGTATTCTTCCCAAACCACAATTTTATCCATTGAATGATGGATCTTGTGTTATTTAAATACGTCGAAACATGTCTCTAAATGTTTTTTTAAAATGAGCTTTCTAACCATGGAAAAATCTCTTAAAATCACCAAAAAATAACTTGTGCAAAAACCCTAACTTCCACAAGTAATATATCATAAAATACAACGATTCAAAATTTGAAAAATTTTCCACAAGTACTTCACTATGTCATCTTAGGATTCTTAAAATTTCAGAGTCTGAAACTTTACTGAAAAAATTACAACACAAATGCCAAGATAATTGATTTCAGGATTAGTCACAAACCTTGTCTTCCATGTACTATACCTTCGATAGTATAGTGAACTAGAACCTGTAATTTTTACCACCTATACTATGACATGTCTACTGAGTTTTCAAAAAAAAATATTGTTTGAATCTCCCAGAAAAAACGTTATAGAAAAAATCCCAATATGACTCATTTAAAAATGAATTCAGGATTAGTCAAAAACCCCATATTCTATAGGATATATCTCTGAAAGTATAACAAACCAAAAGATAAAATTTATATCAGAGGTAGTTTGATATGTATCCTAAGTAATCTCTAAATTTCGATGTCTGAAGCATCCTAGAAAAAAGTTATAGTGAAAATTCCAGGATGACTCGATTGAAGCAGAAAAACCCTAAGATCGATGATTTGATACCAAATGTTATGATCCAATTCCTTGAAAATGAAAAAAATTCAATGGATAGAGTCCAGTTCATGGGGGAAACCTCTTTTTACAATATATTCAATTTAGAAGAAAATATGTGATGTTTATACAAATGATTCTCCTTTATTATAAAAAGGAGATAAAGGGAGCATGATGTAATATACCACTAAGATAACATAATCATAACTAATAAATTGATAATAAATGAGTGTTAGGACCTTAGGGGCCTTAACAAAAAACCCTAACCCTAGACCACTATCAAGCTATGTTAAATACCGAGCCGCTAGCATGGAGGAGGGTTCCATTCTTTTGTATTGTACTTGTTCCATAGTCGTAGAGAACATCCAAGGAGTGGTATTTTGAGATCATATCAGAGGCGGTAGGAGATTTTGTAGTATCTTTTCAGGCCACAATGTCAAAGTAAACTCTATAGTGAGTGCCTCTTTCTTTGTAATTGTTTTACATAACTGAAGAGAAGAGAGTATAACATATGCCTCACCTTCTAGCTTGGTTTTCTCCCATATTAAGTTTCTTAGGATACATCTTGTGTTCAATTGTGTGGATGGTGTGTATATTTTTTTCATGTTCTTTCATTTTCATATTCAACTAATTTCATAAATTCAAGAAAAGTTAGTAATTAACTAATATGGGATCTAAGGAAATAAACTGCAAAAACCTAATATTTCAAAATATTTTAAGATATGTTTTGATGAAATGTTCCAATGGAATATCCATGACAATTTACATATCATATTGTTATCAAAGAATTTTTATTTGGGATATCTATGGAGAGTTGCAGTATCTAAAAATTGACTTTAGAAAAAATTCGCAAAACCCTAGAAATGGAAGATAAATATTTTCATAACAATCCTCAAGATCTAGCAGAAGAGAAATTTGCGAGGCTAGAAGAGAAAGTCACCGACATATCTTGCAATGTGTCCCTCTTCATGGAAAATCTAGCAAGAAATCTTAGACCATTCATGAAGGTTGGAGGCTCTAACTCAAAGATCAGATGAAAGGGGAAATCGAGAGATAATCAAGACCCGGAAAAGGAGTTGAGGAAATAGCTCAAGAAAGAGAAACCAAGTTCCACTTCCATTACCCCTTTATTTATTTAAAATGGAAGAAGAAGTGGATATCCATCCATACCAAGGTGAGATCGATACATGAAAGTTAAATGATTGGTTGCAATAGTTAGAGGTATACTTCAATGTTCATAATATAAATGAGCAAAAGAAGATTTCATTTTCTTGACTAAAATTAGAGGGTCGTGCATTAACCTAGTGGGAAATCCACACAAATACACTTAGGCTAGAGGACGATCCACCAGTAAATAAGTGGAAGGGTTTAAAAAACCTCATTAAGTCTCAGTTCTACCCTATTAGGTATGTAGAGGATCAATAGATATGTTGGAAATACTTCAGGAAAAGGCAGGGGCAGAGTGTGAAAGATTATACCACCGAATTCAGAAATATGACTATCATGCTATGTATCTCACCCAAGAACCTATATGTACTCCTCAAGTATTTGGGGTATCTACAAAGTCATACGTGGAAGCAAGTGATGTTCTTCAATCCTAATATAGTTGATGAGGCATGTGTGGAAGCACATTATTGAAAAATATAGGCTAGAAGAAATGACATCCAAGTGGTTCCAAACATAAGAGCACCAAGATGCTTCTAAAGAGGGGAAGAAGAAGTGGAAATGGAAATGGAAATACAAGAAGATGAAAACCAATTCACATCAATGCAAGGATCTAAGTAATGATTGTAACCATTGCAATATCGATGGTCACACTAGAGAAAAGTGTTGGAAACCGATTCCAGATATGAACCCTAAAAAATGTAAGAGAGATGCCAAGAACCTTCTAGCCACAAATTCAAGCAATCATGTAGAGAGAATCTTATATGTGGATGAGAATATTTCCCACACTTTAGTCTAGAAGGAGGTGAATTTGTGTATCCTCCATCACAAGGAAGAGGAGATGACAAAACTCTTCCATATCAATATCCATGCCAAGAAGACCAAGGTAGATGCTCTATTCGATTCTGGTTCACAAGCCAATATCATAGCAACTGATCTGGTCAACAAGCTTGGGTTGGAGGTTCATGACCATCCTAGCCCATATATATTGGGGTGGGTAAACAAGGATGTAGAGATGAAGGTCATGAAACAATGTAAGATCAAATTTGTTATAAGTACATATTTTATTGATGAAGTGGAGTTAGATATAGTGCCCCTTGACATGTGCGGTGTAGTGTTTGGAATCCACTACATGTATAGCGGGGATGTGATCTTCATGTGGAGAGAAAAACAATACCATTTGACATAGATCATTTTAGGGGAGAAATTTCTAAGGGGCCCCAAATTTTTATTGGGGTGAATTTTTTGTGTTGTAGTGGTTTTTTTATTATTTTATCATTCACTCCTATTTATTTTTTTTAAATTGTATGCAGAGTTAACCTAGGTTTTTATGAGGGAGAGGGAAAAAAATTCGCCCATAGAATTTCGAGTTGCAAGCTCCATTCGCTCGATTTCTAGAAATATGGGACTTGTTGATAGAAAATTCACCCTCCCATTTAGTATATTTCAGGGTTAACGCTTTCATTCACCCAAATTTCAGGGTATGGGGCAGTTGCAACCTTCCATTCACACGGTTATTTAAAAAAGGGGGGGCATTTTTGGTAGTGATTTCGCCCTCCCATCTTGTATAAATCAGGATTCATGCTTTCGTTTTCTCTAGAATCCAATTTCATGGTATGGGAAATGGGCATTAATTATTCAATTGCAATATTAGCACCATTGAGCAAGTATGATTTCTTAGTGGAGAAGAGCACCATTGAGCACAACTTATTCACAACATTTGGAAGGTATTCGAATTTCATATGAGGGTATTGGTAAGGAAGAGCAATAGCATTATTCAAGAGAAGATAAATACATAATAAATGGTGAAACAATTCAGTCTTGTTTAGACATTGAATTTTATATCAGGTTATAGGTAATCCCAAACTTTTCCACTTAGTTTAGCCAGTCAGGATTCCTTTATTTTTACTATGGTTTGAATGAAAAGGGAGTCAAGACTATTCTTATTTAAATCCATTAGCTCTTGCTGAACTGGAACCCTTCGACTTGATAGATACCCTTTACAATTGCATATACCCAATAATGAAGATTGAAACATCAACATTGAGACTCTTCTTCTTTAAATCCATTAGCGCTTGTTGAACCATAACCCTCTAACTTGATATATACCCTTTACAATTCCATAGACCCAATAGTGAAGATTGAAACATATTATAAGATGAGACATGGGATATGGTAGATTCAATAATGCTATGACCATATGAAAACATGGTATTTTGATCTTGGAAAAGTTATAGTTTTGATGGTTTACCAATTTCCTAACTTTATTGTTCAATGTGCCAGAAATTATGATCCCAAACAATGATTTATCTTAATGAATTATAGAAGGCATTATCTCTCTCCCATATCCTCTCTCCAAGGTTTCCATTTCATCGAAGCATTTTTTATGATGTTTTTGTAAGACATCATTTTTTGGAGTGAAACACAATGAAAAAATTCAAGTTCAAGGGTCGACACTACATATCACATCACTAGAATCCTACAAATATCTTACTCACCTTTGGAAGGAATAAATAAACTTGTAGGAGTTGATAATGTGTAGTTGTGTAGCTCCCTTTTATTTTTCTACCCCCAAGGGAATTTTTTCCTATGCCCTCGATGAATTCTTCCCATGACTTGTAATTCACAATAAAATGCAAAGCATGCCTTAAAATGATGAGATATTAGTTCTATTGGACACACTACAATGGTGTTACGTTATGGGACATCCTCTCTCTTTTATGAAATATTTTTTTACAATGTCTTGTAAACTCGGTTTTTGGCTAGTGACACACAATGAAAATATTCTGTTTGGGGTGCCAATCTTGCATATCATGTCGTTCAAATCCTGCTAACAAGGTCCTTGCCTTCGATGGGAATAATACACTCACATAAGATAACTATATGCAACTACATTAATTTGTGGTTTTTTTGCACCCATGATAATTTTGGCCTATGTCTTTGAAAAACATTTCTCACAAGTTGCAACTCACAATAAAAACTAAATCAAGCCTTAGAATTACAATCCATAAGTTTTGGTCAACTCACCTAAATGGTATTATGATAGGATCATCCTCTCTCATTGGTTTCCATTTCACCCAATCCTTTTTAATGATTTCTTTGTCAACTAGGTTTTTGGCTAGTGAGACACAATGATAAAAATCCATTTGGGGACTCAACACTGCACATTATGTCATTGAAAACTTGTAAACAATGTGATATCCCCCAAAGGGCACAAATATATTTACATGAGTTAACCATATGTAGTTATTCTACTTTGCTTGGTTTTTCTTCCCTTGGGATCATTTTGGCCTATCAACCTGATGACCTTTTCCCATGAGTTGTAACTCATGATCAATGTCAAATTGAGCCTCTAAATAGTAATGTGTTGGTGCCGTCCTCTCTTCAGTGTTCCCCTCTCATGAAAGCATTTTTTATGATATCGAGATTTTGTAACTAAGGTTAGCTTATTCAATAGTGACTACATAATTCAAATGAATCTTTGTCCAAATGTTATGGTTTTGTGAGTTCAAAAACACAATACAATTATGCATATTAGTAACATGTTCCTAGTTGTGAGTTCCATTTTCCAACATCTAGAAAATAAGTTAAGATTGATATGTATATTTTCCTGTCTTAATATTGGTAAATTGTATTAAAATTCATCTCAATGAGATACTAATAGGAAGAGGAAGTTCATTCTTTGGAATAAAATTGTTCATTCTATAGAGTATAAATGAAGCACTCAACCATGTTGGCATGCCTAGGAAATCTTATAGACTATCCGACAACATAGCCATATGTCCTTCTCATTGTGGTGTTTTTTTCTAAATCAACAATATATTCTCCATTATCTACATGAACACCTCATCATGTCAATGTAGCCAATGTACAAATTTTGGGAAAGGGGATTTATCCTTGGCAACAACACCATTATGTTTCCTCCAATATCTTCACAAAAGATAAATCCAATCATTCAAGTACAAACCTTAAAACAATTTGACGACACCACCCAGTGCCACTTCTATGGTCATTCTCCTTGCTTTAGGCTAGCACTCCTATGTCACAAGGGGGGGATTCCCTAAGATCAAATCACTATTATGTCCTATTAACACATCTGAAAATTAGATTAGTGATTTGGTGTGTTTTATGATTTTCTTTAGGTGCACTATATATGTGTCTTTAGGTGTTCAAGACATGGGAGTTCTTCAAGACACCCTTGTGACTCCTCAATATATGTGCCCAACAACTAACATGACCCCTTCACATGGAGAACTCTAGGAATATGTGCATTTAATAGGGTGTACCATGTGGACCATTTTGATCATGTCTTTATCCATAAAATATTAATCAAACCTTGAAAGGATGAGCACTCCCCCAAATATGGTTAAGTCTTGTTAATAAATGTGCAAGGTGGACTCAACAACTTAAAATGAAGGTGTTGTACCTTTGAATTTTGAAGGAGAAATCTAGGTTCCATGTGTCCTTATTTGATGTAGGGCGCTCTACAAGAATGTGCCTTCTACCAACCTCTTAACCCAAAAATAGCAATGAAAATCCAAAAAAAGTGGTGCAATGTTGCCGTCAATAATGCTTCTAAAAATGAAAATTGGATTTTACATTTTCAGGTGGTAACACTACCCATATGGTGAGAAAAACCACTTGGTTGCATCACAAGCCTAATGTGTGTGCTTAGTTATATTAAAAATTGTTGTGATTGTTATATATAACATTGTTAATGTTATATGTATATGCAAACCACTCATGTAGAGTAAAAGAGGAGATAAAAGGAAAATGTTGAATGGCATGTGACAAATGACAACTCTGAAAAGTGGAATGACAATGTATCCCTATAAATTCAAGTAGAGCATCCTAAATATCAAACCTACATATATACAAGGTATTTTGAAGAAAATGCATAAGGAAATATTATATCTCTAAAGTTATTTAAACTAATTCTCTAGAGTGTGACCTTTGGACAGTATTAGTATTGCAGTTGCACAAATTTTTGGAGGGTGTGCATTTCCATGTAGATTAAAAGTTGCAAAATTTCAGATCAAGTATTACATTTCTGAAGTGAAACCATGCCTTTTTAATTGAGGTAACCAATCATTTGCATCCAAATGTTCACAAGGTATGTGTGCATAACATTTCTTTTATGTGTACCAAGATGTCATTGTGTATTAGTTATTTAAACTAATTCTCTGGAGTGTGACCTTTGGATAGTATTGCAACTGCACAAACTTTTGGAGGGTGTGCATTTCCATGTGGATTAAAAGTTGCAAAATTTTAGATCAAGTATTAAATTTCTAAAGTGAAACTATGCTTTTGTAATTGAGGTAAGCAAACATTTGCATACAAATGTTCACAAGGTATGTGTGCATAACAGTGATTTTATGAGTACCAAGATGTCATTGTGTATTCATGAGAATGTGCATCCAAGAGAGAGATGTACTTCAACTTCAAGAGTGTGAAATTAAATAACTCAAAATTACTTCCACTAATTTTTCGTAATGCTGGTCATTATATGGAATATGGCCACTTAGCCACATCTAAGAAGATATTAAATTCTATAATTTCTCTTTTCGTTGACCCATTATCTAGCAAAGTTCACTGTGGAGTTCAGGTTTTGCATCAGGCAATTGGTTATCATTTATTCTCTTGTGTGGTGGATTGTATGGTCCAAAATCATAATGTTCTAAAGCCTGAAGGATCCCACCAACACATATTTCACTTGCATGGTAGATGTTATTCACAAAATTATGGGACCTGTGCCATTGGATCAGCTCCTCCTGAGCATTAGAGACCTGCCAATTATATTTCTTCAGATTAGAGTTTGAAGTTTGAAACTTAAATCAAAAAATAATTGTTGCTATGATTTCATTTTGAGCAATTAAGATAGATCAAGTAGATAAAACAATCTCATGTAGTTGCCAAATCAAAGAATCTAAAATGTCATGGCAATGCAAATTTCGCTACCACTTTCTAGCGTCATTGTCAGGGCTATCAAAAAGTTCATAACTTCTAAAAATTTCGAAATTGAATGCTATTAATTTAACCTTTATGGCATGATACCCAGTAGATTGCAAGAAAAATACGCTACGAATATGCCATAATATGTGCAAATATTTACACCGTTGTATCATGGTTTCTTGTCTACAGTGGACATATTATTTCAATCCTAGAGAACAATAAAGTTTTGGAGGTGTTGCATTCCATAAAATAAAACGTTCCTTGTCAATTGGACATATATTCCTTTTGTAGGAAAATACTTTCTCCGTGGAAACCTTGGAATTGGATTAAAAAAAATTGAATTTTTTTGGGCAATTGTAACAGCATAATTCAATATTTTGAGGTGGATATTTAATATGTTTAGATAATTCATACTAATTTTAAAATTTCCATTCAAACGTTTGAACCACAATGTCTGTTAGTCAAAAGAAAAGATATTCATTATGCACTTCATACTCTATTGTGACCTCATTAATATGTTCATTATGCACTTCCATTCAAATGTTTGAACCACAATGTCTCTATGTCAGTTAGTCAAAAGAAAAGATATTCATTATGCACTTCATACTCTATTGTGACCTCATTAATATGCTCATTATGCACTTCTGGGTGATAAGCATGGAAATATTCACAGATGAAGAATAACCAGTTGTCCAATCTGGAAATCAATTACTTCTTTATGATGATCAACTTTCATATTGTATGCTTCATTTGTGACCTGCAATTTCTGCTTCACCTGTTGCTGCATATTATGAATGTGTTCAATAAAGTGTTCTACACCTCTGCTAACATGTGTTCCTTCAAATAGATCAAGTAAATCCATTGCTTTAGGGTTTTGTCCATAAATCATTTGAAAACATGACATTCCAGTAGATCTGTTAACATTTGAGTCATAGGAAAATTCTTCTTGTGCTAATAATGTGTCTAGTTGTCTTTAAATTTTACCAACCAAACTTCTCAGTAGATTACCTAAGCTTCTGCTTCCTCATCAGTTTGTGGATGATAGGTTGAACTATACTTGAACCTACTATCTAACTTTCTACATAATGTCTTCCAAAAGTGACTAAGAATTTGTGTATCTCTATCACTTGTAATATTTTTTTCCATTTGGAACCCAATGCAATTGTGCAACTACATTCTCTTTGATAAACATAGCCCAACAAATCAAAGAAAAATTTCATAAGATTCCTAAAACACTTCAACATAGTTTGGTGGTCAATGCAAGAAAGGATGTGTTATGTGTATGCAAGAGATGCTTGCATTCAAAATATTGATCAAATGCTATGAAAGTATTCCTATAAATCTTGTAGTTGATGGGAATGTTGATGAACTCATAAAGGTTGTCATTGATGTTATTTATGCATTTGCACAAGAATTGGGCAATGAATTTACCATTTTTGTTCCATATACATGAAAAAATCTACAGTGACGTATTTTAGGGTTTTGTAGTAACCCTAGGCATCAAATTAAGATAAATTTGATATCAAGATAAGATAATTTTTTGAGGCCAATATCCAAGCATATCCAGTTTAGGTATCTACAGTTTCTTTTTTGGGGTATTTTGTAGGGTTTTATTTCTACTACTATTTTGTGGATCTACACATTGAACATATCATATCCTCATATGCCAATATTTAGTTAATTATCTCCTACTATATTTTCTACAATCATGCACGAAATTCAATGATGTGTACAAATGTGGTAGCCATGTAGAACAATACATCATGTAGTGAGTTTAATCATTGTGGCACAAACATTGTTGCATTTATGCAGTCTTGAGGAGTTTATTGTTGAAAAGTCAACAAGAAACATGTGTCTAATTTACTTTTCCCTTAAATAAATTGGACAACAAATATTAATCTATTATCTCATAATTACTTGAAATAATTAACTGAAATGGAAAATCGGTTAACTATGGGAAATTTGAGTTCAAAGGTTGGTTGGTAAGACATGGAGGTGACTTGAAGTTGTAACAGAGTTCTAAGTGTAGTTATGAGAGTTGTGAAGTAGTTTAACTCAATTAAGTGAGTTAAGACCAGTTGTGCTAGTTGTAACTGAACTTACACTAGTGAGAATTCAATGAATTAATTATTAATTAATTCAAAATCAGTGAACTCACATGCAACTAAAGATTCACCACGGTTTACTACATGCATGTCAGATCAAGTGGAGACCTAGTTGAAATAACAGGTGAAAGGGACAAGTTGGCTATCAATTGTGATTTGAGTGAAGTGCACTCATGCAATCACACATGCAGTGGATATGCTCATGAGCATGTGCAAACTAGGTAATTCGAATTCATTGTGAGAATTCTAATTGCAGAGATTGTGCAGAGGAGGCGGGTTGTTTGGACACAGAGAATTGGCACATGTATTTGTTGAGTTTTGTATGGCAGTGTGAGACGATTGTATTGTACTGAGAGCTCTTGGATTAGAGTTTTGTATGAGATTGTTTCATGATCCATGATATACATAATATATGATAGTGAGGTTTTTAGCTTTACGCTTTCCCGGAAAAACTTATGTGTTATGTGTTCTTGATATTTCACTTTGTGATCGTGGTTTAAATTTCCGTAAGAATATTAGTAGAAGCAATTATGTATTTAACAATGGCATATGATTTTTAGATCAGAATAATCGCAGGAAATACATTAATTGTATTGAAAATTCTACATGGTATCAAAGCCATGGAGCCACGGAAGTGAGGTGCGAAAATAATAGTATTTTCGCAGGTCCCGTCTCTGTCAAGGTGCGAACCTTAGTATTGAAAACTTCGCACATTTCTGAGAGCAGAAATTCTCGCACCCTACTCAAAGGAGAGGTGCAAACTTCCTTAGGATTCTCGCAGGTTGCTTAAAGGAGAGGTGAGAACCTCCCTCACCCCACAGTGAATTACAGTGCGAACTCTCTCATAAGGTTCGCAAGCTTTACATAGGTGAGGTGCGAACTTCCCTTAGGATAGTAACTAGTCAGGTGTGAACCTTCCAGGGAAAGAACGATTGCAACAGTTGAGTTTGTGGTTGGATAAAATTTGAATTTGCAGAAGGAATTTCTTGGTGCGACAGTTGATTCAAGATCGAAATGGCTTTCAATGGCTTGAGGTTGGAGTATGCACTCGAGGGCATCTCAAACTACATTGCTTGGAAGGACAGGATGGAGGCAGTACTCGAAGACAATGGCTTGAAGGAATACATTGACAAATATGTTCCTAAGCTGGATGCGACATACACTACAAATCTTGATGCATGGAAAAAGAAAGTGGCAAAGGCGAGGAGGAGGAGGATTCTGTTGGAGGGAGTATGAGACCACATTATCTCAAGTCTCCATGGGAAATCCACACCACATGCAATGTGGAAGGTTTTGACGGATCTGTTCCAAAACAACAACGACCATAGGAAATTGGTGCTCAAAGATAAACTCAGGAAGATCAAGATGGAGAAGGGCGACTCCATTCCAAAATATCTCACGAAGTTTGTCCAATGTCGGGATGAGCTTGAAAGTGTGGGAATAACAGTCACTGCTGATGATTTGGTGAGCTTGGCTCTCCTAGGACTTCCCAAGAGTTGGCACAGTTATCAAGACTCTGTCAATGGAAGGGAAAAATTGTCAGATTAGGAACGACTATGGTCGGATCTAGTGCAGGAGGAGTTCAGGCGGAACAACAGAGATGGATCTTCATCAAAGTGTGATGATGAAGAGAATTGTGCTTTGACTGCCAAGGCAAGGAAAGGGAAAGGGAATAAATTCCATTCAAAATCCGAGTCTAAAGTCAAGAAGTTGGATTTGTCTAAAGTGAAGTGTTTTCACGTCACATACATGGGCATCTCGCTACTAATTGTCCACAAAAGAGGAAGAACAAGACGGTTGTTGGAGCTGCAACTGGTGAGGCTCTTGTCTCGCAATTTGAACTTAACTTCTCTTTGATCGCATGCATGACATTAAGTGCATCAGGATCGATGTGGTATTTAGATAGTGGGGCTTCCTACCACATGACGGGAGATAAAGAGTCTTATAGTGACTTGGAGGAGAAAGATCTCATAATGCATATAGAGATGGGGGACGTTGGACAATACAATGCGACTAGTATTGGTACCATAAAATTTCAGAGGGAGTCAGGTAAACCATTTCAATTGAAAAATGTTATGCATGTTCCAGATATGAAGAAAAACCTGGTCTCAATCGCAATGTTGGAGGACAAAGGCTATGACGTTACTTTCAGCAATGAAAAAGCCTACTTGTTACATAAAGCAACGGGTCAAGTCAAGAAGATAGGGATTCGAGTTAAGAATCTCTACATGTTGGAGGTAGATGGATGCGGTGCCATGGTGGGCAAGGCAGAAAAAGTGGTGAGCCAAGATGAGGGCGAATTATGGCATAGGAGATTGGGCCATCTTCATCATGGAGCCTTGAAGATCATGCAAAAAATATCTACTGGACTTCCAAGGGGTACACTTGCTCAGTTAGACTAGTGCAAGTGGTGCACCCTGGGGAAGTATGTAAAGTCCACCTTTCATGAAAAGGAGAACCGTGCTTCGATGATCTTGGAGAGAATTCACACAGACATGTGTGGACCATTCTCGGTTGCTTCAACAACAAAACATAGAGAAGGAATTCAAAGAGAACTCATAGTGCCTCATAACCCACAACAAAATGGGGTCATGAAGAGAAAGAACAGAACGATTGTGGTTGTTGCATGAGCGATGTTGCATGATCAGGGCCTACCAATGCATTTGTGGGCAGAAGCATGCAATACTGCGATTTATGTGCAAAATTGTTGTCCTCATAGAATACTAGGCATGAGTACACCTGAAGAAGCTTTCCCTGGTAAGAAACCCGATGTTTCTCATTTTAAAATTTTTGGCTCATCTGTTTATGTGCATGTGACCAAGGATTCCAGGAAGAATCAGGAACCGACTGTTGAAGTTGGGATATTTGTGGGGTACACAGAAACACCCCAAAATTATTGTCTGTATTTTCCTAACAGTAAGATGATTGTTATGCGACAAGATATAAAATTCGATGAGGGGAAATCCATGTGGTTGTCGCTTGAGAGGGAGCTAGACTTGCATGCAGAAGAGGAGCTGTTGGTTCTCAAAGATGAGTCTCAAGATGTGGATCGGCCACATGAGGAGGTTCATGGAGTGGAGGAAACCACTCAAGTAGAGCCATCCATCAAAAATGGTAGAAAGCACACCACGAAAGCTGACAGATTGAGACTAGATGTTGAACAGAATGTAGGATCCCCTACTTCACAGCACAGACAGAGACATGTTGGATACATGGCTCTCATGAGCAAATGTATTGTGACTGAACCATCTTCTTTTCAGGAAGCAGTGTAGGATCCCACTTGGGTTGATGCTATGGTAGAGGGGTATGACTCCATTTTCAAAAACAGTGTATGGGAAATTGTCCCAAGACCAGTCGACAAATCAGTGGTAGGTTCGAGATGGATCTACAAGGTAAAGCAAGTTGTTGATGGGAGTGTGGAGAAATACAAGGCCAAGTTTGTGGTGCAAGGCTTCTCACAGATCAAGGGGATAGATTATGATGAGACCTTTGCAATTGTTGCAAGGTACTCTTCCATAAGATCCATCCTTGCACTCTCAACGAAGATGGGCTAACATATTCATCAGATGGATGTAAAAACTGTGTTTCTCAATGGGATCATTGAGGAAGAAGTGTACATTGAACAACCAGAAGGTTTTGAGACCTTTGACAGAGATTCGCATGTGTGAAGACTCAAGAGAGCATTGTATGGGCTAAAGCAAGCACCCTGTGCTTGGTACACTCAGATAGATAGCTATTTCACCGGATTGGGCTTCACCAAAAGTGAAGCGGATGCAAACCTATACCAAATTTTGGTGGAGGGTAATATCTTAATCATTGTTCTTTATGTTGATGATTTATTACTGATTGGTGATGAACAACCGATACACTCATGCAAGGAGGACCTTGCAAAGGAGTTCGAGATGAAGGATTTGGGCCTTTTTCATTATTTCCTTGGATTGGAAATATGGCAGCGAGATGGTGAACTTTTTGTGTCTCAAGGCAAGTATGCAAGGGAGATACTGGGTAAGTTTCACATGGAGAGTTGCAAACCCATGGATACTCCTCTTCCAGGAAACTGGAGGAAAGAGGATGCTACTTCTGGAGAGGTAGTGGATGCTACTATCTATCAACAGTTAGTAGGTTCGCTAATGTATTTAGTGAACATGAGACCCGACATTTGCTATGCGGTTAACTAGCTAAGTCAAGCAATGGTTAAGCCTACCAAACTCTTTTGGAAGGTGGGTAAGCATGTCCTGAGATATCTGAAGGGCACATCTGAGTATGGATTATGGTACAGACAGACGGATGAGGTGAAGTTGTGTGGCTTCACGGATGCAGATTGGGCAGGCAACCCAACGAACATAAAGATCACATCAGGGGGGATCTTTAGTATCGGATCTACAGTTGTTTCTTGGTACAACAGGAAACAAATATCTGTGGCACTTAGTTCAGCGGAAGCGAAATACATGGCAGCGAGTCAAGCTGCATGTGAGGCTATCTGGATGAGAAAGATCTTGGTTGGCTTGTTTGGTTCTCATTTAGATCCGACAATGATTCATTGTGATAATCAAAGTTGCATTAAAATCTCGATTGATCATGTGTTTCATGATAGATCTAAGCATATAGATATCCGGTAACTTCATCTCAGATATTGTGTGCAGTGGAAGATCATGTTTCTTCAAAACATTCCTACGGAAGATCATGATGCAAACATTTTGACGAAGGCGCTCACCAGGAACAAATTCGAATATCAAAGAGGCAGGATTGGGGTGAAGGATAATCCCTTTATTGTTGAGAGGGAGTGTTGAAAAGTCAACAAGAAACGTGTGTCTAATTTATTTTTCTCTTAAATAAATTGGACAATAAATATTAATCTATTATCTCATAATTACTTGAAATAATTAACTGAAATGGCAATTCAGTTAACTATGGGAAATTCGAGTTCAAAGGTTGGCTGGTAACACATGGAGGTGACTTGAAGTTGTAACATAGTTATAAATGTAGTTATGAGAGTAGTTTAACTCAGTTAAGTAAGTTAAGCCCAGTTGTACTAGTTGTAACTGAACTTACACTAGTCAAAGTTCAGTGAATTAATTATTAATTAATTCAAAATCAGTGAACTCACATGCAACTGAAGATTCATCACGGTTAACTACATGCATGTCAGATCCAGTGGAGACCTAGTTGAGATAACAGGTGAAAGGGACAGGTTGGCTATCAATTGTGATTTGAATGAAGTGCACTCATGCAATCACACATGCAGTGGATATGCTCATGACCATGTGCAAACTAGGTAATTCGAATTCATTGTGAGAATTCTAATTGGAAAGATTGTGCAGAGGAGGCACGCTATCTGGACACAGAGAATTGACACATGTATTTGTTGAGTTTTGTATGACAGTGTGATACGATTGTATTGTACTGAGAGCTCTTGGATTAGAGTTTTGTATGAGATTGTTTCATGATCCATGATATACATAATATATGATAGTAGGGTTTTTAGCTTTACGCTTTCCCAAAAAAGCTTATGTGTTATGTGTTCTTGATATTTCACTCTGTGATCATGGTTTAAATTTCCGCAAGAATATTAGTAGAAGTGATTATGTATTTAACAATGGCATATAATTGTTAGATCAAGATAATTGTAGGAAATACATTAATTGTATTGAAAATTCTACATTTATTTGATTTGTAAGAGGTGTGGTCTTCATCGACATACATTTAAGATAGTGTTGGTACATATCCACTCTATTTCTATTGCACAAAAGTATTTTCATCATTCCCAAACCAATTGATCCTACACTTGATTTATGTCAAGCTTTATATCAAACGTCATTGCTACATGTGTTGATTTGAGGATGAAAATACTTGATTGATGAGAAGAAAGCATGCAACAATATTTGTTCTCAACATGATGAATATGTCGTTTAAGATGGATTTTATCGGTCTATTAATACTTAAAAGAATGACCCTTGGATTTTTATTGTGATATTGTGGTGAGGATTTGCTACAAATTTTGTACATGTAACTAGTTGGCCCTAGAACCATAGCTTACCATGCTTGATCATCTTACTTGTGTGTGGGTGGATTACTTTTCACTTGGTGCAGTTTGTCTCCAAGCTTATGTCTAGAATGGTATGCTATTTACAGATGCATTTAACACTTTATGACCCGTGATAATACTATCTTTGATTTCTTTGATGTGGCCATGAAGATCTTGGGTTGAAATTCCAATTATACAGGGTTTTGATCCCAATATATATTATACCCCAGCTCCCATTTTCACAATTATAGGGATTGGTTGCTTTCATCTTAGAAATACCATCTTGTTCTTGGTTCATTCTCTCTCTACAATCTGTTGGCAACATGCAAGATTGTTGAGCAGTACTTGCAACATGGAAAGATCCTACAATATATTATGTTTGGTTGTGGGAAAAGGCTTCAAGGAAAATTTGATATATCTTTGATTTCAAAGTTAATGGGTATTAATTTTTTGGTTGCCCATTCGCAAAAATGTTCTTGTTCTCCATATGATGATTTAGGCCTTATGACTCTGGACACAACAAAGCTAAGTGGAGGCATGGTTTCTAGAAGTACCATTCTCTACAATCCTATAATTGTAATATCTTTTATTCTAGATGTAAAGAGTCAATACCTCAATTTCATCATAGAGATGTTGACACTTTGTATTAGCTACAAACACATTGGTTACATAAGAAAGCACTACTAAATCACAATTTTTTATTTTATATGTTGGATCAACTGTTGATTCTGCCCCAAGTGTCTTCACACATTCAAACTCAAATCTCAATGTAAGGAGATTGAACTCATTAAACACAACATATAAATCAAAATTTTCAAAGTGTAGAAATCATCCCTCTCACTCCCTTAGTCGAATTAGCTTGCTGGTTGAGCATTTTCGTTACCCACAAGTCGTATCTTTCTTTTGAGCCACATTTTAGCTTGTTTTTTGAGAGAATTATTTATTGTTGGGCCGAATTCTCCTTACTTGGGTCAATTTATCACTTGTTTGAACGTTTCTCTTTGCCCGGGATGAGTTCACATTTCCTTGGGCATATAAATTAAATGATGGGTCGAATTTACATTTTCTGGGTCATTTTTAAATGTTGTCGAGCGTTTTTAGATGGGCCTGGGCGTTTTTAAATGTTGTCCGGGTTTTTATATGCGTTTTTAAATGTTCTTGGGAATTTTTAAATGTTGTCGGACGTTTTTATATGTGCCTAGCTGTTTTTTTTAAATTGTTGGGGGCGTTTTGTAAGTCCTTCGGACATTTTCCCAATTGTTTGGGTCAATTCCCACTTGCGTGGGTGTTCTAATAAATTCTCGAGCATTTTAAATAGTTGTGGCACTATTAAATTTGTTGCTATATTGTTAAGTTAGTTGTTGATTGATCAAGTTGGGTTGGAAAAATATTTTTTATGTGAAAACACTGAGAGATAACCGCATACATTTTTATGAGAGATGAGTGTTTAATAAATAAGTTGGCTATAAAGAGGTGTGAGGAATTCAGGTTCATTGTTGATTAATTAATGAGCAATTGCAACCAGCCATGAAGAGGAGAATTGTGTTGCTTATTTGAATTGTAGACATTTAATCAATGGAATCATGAAGGGGCAGAACGTTCTTGTTTTGTTGGTTGTGTAGGAATGAAACTATGACTGCAAAGTGGGTTGTTGGGTTGGCTCCACACAAAGCTAGGGGGCTTACTTCTTGAAGGGAATTTGGTTTGACTTTAGAAAAAAGGGTCTATTTTTTCTAACTCTGGCTATAGTGGCTCTCTACTCTTTTTATAGCCTCCTTGAAGTCTTTACCATATTGACATTGTTTATTCCAAGTAACTTCGAACTCGGGTCTGATGCCACTTCATATGAAATACTCAAAGGTTGACTTACTTAAAATTACAACCATTGAATTTGTGGAATTACAAAGGTTGTAAGTTTATTCCTAGTGCATTAGGTTTGAAAGAACAAGCATTAGGAATGGATCTTTAATGGCTGGAAATTCGATAATAATGAAATTTGAAAGGTGGAATATTTCTATGAGGTGGAGAAGACAATGGGAAGTTGGAAATCAAACACATTTTCCATTAAAGGCTGTTGGAATCCACATACCTATTGCTCATTATGGAAACCAAAGCTAAATCTAAATTTAAATCCAATCCTCTAGATCCATGGTTTTGACAAAAAGTCTTTATATCTTGATAGATTACTATTTTTCTTTTAGACTCCCAAATACCGTGTTTAGATCACATGGTATATTTCTCTTGACTCGTGGTAGTTGTGCCTTGTTTTACTCTGTTCTTGTTCGGAATGGATTACCTTGAACAACGAATTATGAAGCTTGTACCTTTGCTCTGCTAAGTTAGTTTGGTAAGGAATGGATTTAGAACTTGGGACGGGGAAACCAAAGGGCATCCTCATTGTCTAGAAATTCTTAGAGAAACAACCATAAGGAAATCTACCAATGAAAAAGAAATGGAAGCAATTTTACATGTAATAAAAAAATTGGTGGCAATATCTCATTGGGAAGAACTTTAAAGTCAAGACGGACCGTGATAGCCTAAAGTACTTTTTGGAGAAAAGATTGTCAAGATTGAAATGTTCGGTTTATTTTGGTTAAAATTTGTGTTAGTCACTTGAATGTGCCTAGTTCTCATTTGATGTTTGACTGAACCATTTGTTGTGGCATGATTAGTTTCATTTGATTTCCATTGATTCAAGGGTTTGGGTTAAAGTTAAAGACATTTATTGAGTAAAAAACACGTTTGTTCATCGTTTTGTCATGTTTATTTGAGAAACATATGGTATTACGTTTAATATATAGCTTTAGTTATTCTCTCGGCATTCAATGTGTTTTCCATAATCATTATTATTTTCTTTATATATTTGATAGTTCAAGGAAAGCTTTTTTTATTTCATTTCACTTTGTGGCATGACTTAAGCATCTTCGCCTTTTAGGATCTACTATGTTTATTCTATATTTTCTTTGAGAAGAATTGTTGGTTATTTCGAAAGGGAAATGAGCTTTAGTTAGCTAAGTGAAGAGAAAAATGGTCTATGCACTAGGTTCTTGTGTGTTCATCATAGGAGACCTATTAGCATGAGACCGACATTCCTCTAATGAAATTATACTTTTGATGCCAAGAATAAAATAGCATTTCATGTAGTCAATCAATTCAAGGTCAATTTTTGTTGCTTCTTTTCCTTTAAATCTTTCTTTCAATTCCTCAATTTTTGTAATGATTTTCTAACAAAAGTCTAGATTCCAAATATTCTCTCAAGCAATTGGGGGAAGATTCGAGGTCACTTGCCCCATAGTCTCAGTCATCTTCAATTATCTAGCCTTTGAGTCCATTGTTGCCTTATTAAGACCATTTTCTTCTGCATTTTTTTATTTGTATATATGAATGATAACATTATGAGTAAATCCCTCCATCAACTCTCTAGCCCTCCTAAAGGCATCTTGGAGCAAACAATTATTGATGCATATGTGGTTTCCCTGGCATCAAGTTTTAACAATTTGCAGTTGCTAGACTTGAGTGGGTAAGGGAATACATATGGGAATTTAAAAATATTTTCCATTTCTATCTTGTAGGTTATAAATTCTATCAATTATGAATAAATTTTAGTACTTTTGTTGAAGGCAATCTTGAGATGACTTAATTAGCATTAAAAAAATATGTATTTCAACTATTGCTTTGCATATCAAGCATCATCGACGGGGGACTTGGTATTATATTCAATGGATATTTAGGAAATCTCACTAAGATACTTATAGATCTCTTTCCTAACATATATGTCAGTAGATGTCTTATATACACTTTGTCTCAGTGAACAACCTTAATGTTGGTATTGCAAATATCTGTTTAATGCATTTGTTTTATATTTATAGTTGTTGGTTCAAATGTCACTCTACACATAGCTATTTGTGTTTTTGTCCTTGACCTTATATTTTGGTTATCTGGCCCTTTTCTATTTCCAATGTTTAATGTTTTCATCATAATGGTTTTGCACTATATAGTTACCTATCCTATTGTTTCCTTCAAAGAAAATGTTGTTTCAATGTCCTACTCTACAAGCAGTGCATGTTGCATACTACGATGAAGTATTAGTGAATGAATTTCAAAGCAAGGTATGCATACTGAGTTTTTTTTTAGCCTCAATTCTACACACAATAATATTATTTGCCAAATCCTCAGCTAGCTATTTGAATTGCTAAATATTGTGTAAAATATAATTGAACTACAAAAATCACAATTCTCATCATTTTGTAAACACCATTATTAGGCTTCTTCATAGGAAGAAATTAATCTTAATGTAGTTTCATGAAAAAGATAGTATCTTTGTTGGTGTGTTCAGGTGGATTCTTCCTTTCAACATAAAACTTTGTATTTTTCCACAAAGTGAATGGTAGATGGTTCCAAGAGAGTTCAAGAACTATGTTTTGGCATCATACATGTAGCTTTTGCTTTTCAAATTGAAGCTTTCATCATCTTCAATACTTTTCAATCCAATAATTAGCATTTTCCTTTTGATTAAGAATCTATAGCATGAAATATGCATATATTTGAGTATAAAACATGGTAATCATACTTCAATTTTGTGTGCAGCCATGTGAAGATAAAAAAAACTAGCAAAGAAAAACAATGCACCACAACTTTTGTGATGTTTAGTGCATACAATGTAAAGCTTGCTCGTTTACCATTATAGAAGGTTGGAATTCCTTTTAAATATTTGGTCTATTGTAGATATTGAGGGAAAATAGTTCATTGCTTGATATACCTGCAAACATTATTCCAATATACTAAGATTGATCTGATATGAAAGGCCTCGATACATTTTTGAAACAATTGATGAAACCATTGTAATCAAAATTATGATTATTGCAATTTTTGATGAATTTAAATTTTTTTTGTCCTTTATCATCGATACAAAGAGCATCCTTTATGATTGATCAAAATTTTGTTTATTGTAGTGTTGTCTAGAGGATGGACAAATTATGTTTCTTTTTCCAAATATGTAAAATGAGTATATTACAATTTAATGAATACATTTTCCTATTATTATATATGGTTTTAAATTTTATCAAAAAAAAATTCCAAGACTTTACAAGGTTTTATAATTCAGAGAAAGATTCGCCAAGATTTTATAAAATTTTATAATTCATTAAAAGATTTTTCAAGGTTTTACAAGATTGTATGGAATAGTAAAAAATTAGCCAAAAAATTATATACACACATTATATTATTGATAAAATAGCCTTTGAATTTTCCTATGAATCATGGAGATTCATCCATTTATTATACATATAAATTTAGAGGGTTCTTAAAATCACCCATGTCGTTTGATTAAGGATGGGAAGTATTTCATCATCAATGTGCATAAAGCTAAATCGAATATCTCACTAGTAAGTGCCAACCAATCCAAAAAAGTCGATTAGTTCAAGTAAAAAGCATGTTTTTCTTTTCTTACGAGAGAATCAATCAGGTGATGAACCAGTAAGAGTAAAGGTATCCCTAGAGGGATGTACTAAAAAGCATAAACAACAATTGGAGGAGTTGTTGCAAGAATACATAGGAGTGTTTCAAGAGTCTACATGACTACCACCTAAAAGGAAAGTGGAGCATGAGATATAGTTGTTGTCTGACTCCCCATTACCCAATATTGGGTTGTATAGATAGTTTGTTCTAGAAGTAGACAAAGTGGTGAAATAGTTGCAATAACTGTTGGATTAGGGAGTAATTTGACCAAACACCTCACCTTGTGGGTCACCTATAATTATAATACTGAAGAAGGATGGGACTTGGCAAATGAGTATCAACTATCGAGCTTTGAACAATATTACACTCAAGAATTGGTACCCTCTTCCTAGGATCGATGATTTGTTAGACTCGTTGCAACATGCCAAGTACTTCGCCAAGTTGGATCTCAAATCAGGATACCACTAGGTATGCATCAAATAAGAAGACATCTAGAATATTGTCTTCAAGACAAGGCAAAGTTTGTATGAATGATTGATCATGCCATTTGGTTTATGTAATGCACCAACTACATATATGAGAATGATGAATGATGTATTGCACCGATATTTAGATTCATTTGTTATATTATATTTGGATGATATATTGGTTTATATCTCTACCTAGGAGGAGCACATCTCATAACGCATGAAGGTTTTAGAGACTCTGAAAAAAGGCAACAATTGTTGGCTAACTTCAAGAAATGTGATTTTGTTCAACAATCATTAGTGTATTTGAGTTATGTGATTGGTGGAAGGGAGCTCAAGATAGATCTCAAAAAGATGGAGGCCATCATAAAATGGCAAGTTCCTACCAATGCCACTCAAGTTAGGAGAATTGTTGGGGCAACACAATACCTACAAAAGTTCACAATGTCTTTTTCAATGGTAGTTGCACCGCTCCATGCCATCACAACGACCACTAAGAGTTTCCAGTGGGGAAAAAATCATCAGAAATATTTCAACAAGCTAAGATGAAATATCATTCAAGCACCAGTTCTCGCATTGCAAAACTTGCATAAGCCCTTTGAAGTGGAAACAAATGCTAATAGACGGTATGCCATGGGAGCAGTTTTGATGCAAGGAGATAAGCCAATATGCTGTCATTCTGAGATGTTTCATGGGAGAGTCTTAAACTACCCCACATGTGATAATGAACTCTATGCCATGGTTCAAGTTGTTAAGAAGTGAAAGCATTATCTAATGGACAAGGAAACCATTATCCACACAGATCACCAACCACTGTAGTATTTGTAGCCCCTGAGAAAGCTTCAACAAACTAGGCATTACAAGTGGATGGGTTTTTAAGGAAATTTCGTCAAGTCATCAAGTATAAGAAGGGCATCATTAATAAGTTGGAAGACATGATTTCAATGCCACCCACATCAAATATTACAACTTTGGGAACTCTTATGCACATGGATCATTTTACCCATGATGCATGCAAATAGGCATACACAGAAGATGAGGACTTCAAGGAGGCATTTCAACAACTATAGGACCAAATTCATGTAGAAGAATGTGATAGTAAGGTTGAATATCATCCCCAGAATGGGTTACTCTACAAGCTAGACGAACTCTGTGTTCCTAAAGGTGAAAGATTGCACCTTCTCATAGAGGCTCACACCTCCAACGTTACAAGACATTTTGTTGTTGGGAAGACAATTGCTAACTTACACAGGTACCTGTATTGGCCCAGAATGAAAGAACATGTAGCATAGTATATCATAGGATGTATACTTTGTTGTACCAACAAACCCAGTAACAGAAAGCAAGGTCTATACCACCCCTTACCTATACCCACTCGACCTTGGGAAAGAATTTCCATGGATTTGTAGGAGGTTTACCAACAACCAAGAAGGGACACAACTATCTTTTTTTGGTAGTTGATAGATTTAGCAAGACATGCATTCTTATTCCTTGTAAAAAGATCATCATAGGACAATAAGAAACAAACATGTTCTTTGAATAAGTATGGGTGCCCTTTGGGATACTGAGGAGCATCATCTCAAACATGGATACAATATTTCTCAGTGCCTTTTGGACTACACTTTGGGAGAAGATGGAAACGAAGTTGAAAACACCTAAAACATTCCATCCACAGACAAATGGGAAAACAGAAATAATCAACTGGACTTCGGTGCAATTTTTGAGGGGTTAAAATCAAAAGCATTCAGAAACCTAGGATGAAAATATGATCTATACTCAATGCTCGTTTTAACATAGTGGTCCACACTTCTACTGGTAAGTCCCCTTTTGAAAATTGTTTTGGGTATTTTCTTCCTTCGCCCTTGGATGTTGTTTATGGACAACAAGGAGTGAGAGAAGACACCATGGGAGAAGCATTAAAAGTAGAGAAGTTTGTCGAAAATATTAGGAAAATATATTTGCAAGTATAGGAGATACTAAAGAAGTCACGGGAAAGGTACAAGGCATGACATGATCAACACGAAATAGAAAAATCATTCAAAGTGGGAGACAGAGTTCGGTTACAAATGAACAAGAAAATACTACAAAGACTTGGTAAGAAGATAAAGGCTTTGTAGTATGTCCCTTTTGAGGCATTGGAGAAGGTGGAAGATAACGCCTATAGACTCAATCTAATTCCATATGTGTGCATTTCATCAATAGTGAATGTGGAGAATTTGAAATTGTATGATCCTTCTATGTTGGATTGGGAGGAGGAGCAAGTCCTACCTACCATAGAGGATTTTCCACCAGATGTTCAGATAGAGTTGGAAGAGGACACAATTTTGCATAAGAGGTCCAAAACTACAAGACATGGACAACATGACTTTTTGCATATTGGGTTGAAATGACAACTTCCAAGCAAGGCAAAATGGTACTCCAGGGAGAAGGTAGAGGGAAAATTTTCTCCCCTCATTTTAGTTAAGATTTTGGGGACCAAAATCCTCCCTAAATGGGGATGTATGATACAGATTGGATCATTGTATAATTTTTCATCTATCTCGATACTTTCTAGGTGGAAAAAATTGGATGAATCAACTTGCAAAGCCCTTTTAGTAGCAAGTCCCATTTTAGAAAATTGGGTCCAAAAAATCATTTGAAATATTCCAAATATATCTTGAGGCATCAAACAACATTTTTTCTTGGGGTCCAAACCTACTCTAGAGAAAGATGTCATATTCTACACATTGATACATTTCCAACAGTGCAAGAATTGTCTCAATCGCAGTTCATATGTGAAAGTTATGCCTCTTTCAAGTTGACCTATTTTGTTTACCACCATGGTATGAGTGGATGCCATGCCATCCCCCATTACTCAAAACGTGTGGGGCTAGCCATGTGTGGAATTTCAAAAAAAATCTAAAGGTCCAAACCTTATCATTGATTGAGGGTTGAGGAAGTCAAAACCCTAACCCTAGACGACTATCGGAATATGTTAAATATTGCGCTGCTAGGAAAAGGAAGGGTTCCATTCTTTTGTCCTGTACTTGTTCCATAGTTGAGCAGAGCATTCAAGGAGTGGTATTTTGAGAGCATATCAGAGGAGGTAGGAGATTATGTAACAATCGTTCACGTCACAACGTCGAAGGAAATTCTATAGTGAGTGTCTCTTTCTTTGTACTTTCTTTTTATAACTGAAGAAAATAGAGCAGAGCATAGGCCTCACCTTCTAGCTAGGTTTTCTCCCATATTGGGTTTCCTAGGATACATCTTATGTTCAATTGTGTGGATGGTGTTTATATTGTTGCATGTTCTTTCATTTTTGTATTCTGTTAATTTTGTAAATTCAAGGAAAGCTAGTAATTAACTGATCTGAGATTTAAGGAAATAAATTGTACAAATCTAAGATTTCATAATAGTTTAAGATATGTTGTGTTGAATGTTTCAATGGAATATCCACGACAATTTACAAATCAAATATATTTGAAATATTGTCAAACGATATTTGCAAATAGTTAAGGATCATTGTTTTAGAAAAATATGAGATGAGAGAACAATATTGTTATAACAAAATACATATATCAATATTTACCTCTTAAGGTAACAAAAGACTTCAAAGAAGCAAGAAGGCACTTGAAATAAAAAAGTTGTTTTAGGTGAAGTAACATAAAGATCTAACTAGCGACATGCAAGAGAGATTATAGAAAACAGAAATCAAGTTAACCTTTAAGATTTGGAAAAGTTCCAATGATAACTAATGTGAATAATTATAAATTATACTAATAATGAAAAGAGATTCCGAACTTAGATGAAATGATTAGGGTTTAGGGATATACAAAATTAAGATGAATGTATCATGTATTTGCATCATGTATTATGAAAGAATATCCAGAAGAGCTGATTAGAATTTAAAGATATACAAAATTAAGATAGTTTAATGCAAATGTATAATGAAGGAGAATCTAGGTGATAGAGTTAATATCTAGACAAAGGTTTAAAACTTGATTTTGTAAATAAGTATATCACCTTTTCATGTGTCTCTTAGTTGACAAAAGAAAACTATATACGAAATAAAAATAACTTATTGCAAAATGTACCATGAAGGTGAATATTGGTGATATACTTAATATCGAGGCAAACGGCTAGAACTTGAATTTGCTAAAACAATATCACCATTTGCTAAAACAATAACAATATCACCTTTGCTATGGCTCTTAATTCACACAAAGAAATTAAGTAGGGAGAGACTTTGTAAACAGGGCCTTAAATTAACTAGGGAGAGCCTTTATAAACAGGGTATTATTGGACCATTTAGATATACCGTGTATAAATTTAGTGAAATAGTTGTTAAATCTGTAATGCACCTCAAACTGGTTAAAGTAGTAATAAATCCCATCAAATAAGTGCAGTAGAAAATTAGAATATTTCCAATCTTCGATAAAAATCAATAGATTTATTCAGAAATACTTTTTTTTTCACTTAGACTAATGAATTATCTAATTGGAAATCACAATAGAATGTAAAGCCATAATATAAATGTGCTTAGGGGTTTTTGATTATGTTGAATCTATTTTTATATTAAAAAAAAAGTTTTAATAGGACTCTCTAAATAATTTTAGCTTACAACAGTAAGTTACATATTTATACAAATACAATGTTATGGTTGTTAAATAATTGTTTTGTACTTTGGTTTCCATCTTGGGAGAGCCTAGGCTTACTCAAACATGATGATATGTTTTTTTGCTAGAACTGCTCTGATTTCCATTATGGTAGAGCTTAGACATTCAAGCCTATAACCTTTTTGGTATATTATGAATATAGTTGATACTTAGTTAAAAAAATACTTTATTTAATATTATTTTTATTTCAATATTTTTTTTAAATTAATCATAATTTTTATTTTTCCTTCCCCATATTTTTTCAATATTTTCTATTTTTTTTATAATTTCCCAAATCTCATTATTTTTTCCTTTCCCATATTTTTTCAATATTTTCTAATTTTTTTATAATTTCCCAAGGAATACTAATCTTTATTGGTAATCAAATTATAATTTTAAATTAATTATAGTTATAAGTTTCATATTTTTCAAGGTTATTCATATTATTTGAAATTTGTATGTAAATGGATTTTCATAAACTTATATTCTCATTATTTAGATTTAAAATGCTTGTTAGGAGGATTCGATGTGTAACAAACTATTTTTTAAACATAATCAATTTATCATTTAATTTATCATTTATGAAAGAAATAATCAAATTAATATAAAAAATAATAATCATTTTTTTTGTTTATTAAAAATGTTCATCACTTGCGGGATCAACATTTTAATTGTTGGTTAAGAAACTACAATCGAGGGGCATTTAAGCCATCAAAATTATATGGGGATTGCACTTGACTTGGACCACACTAACCTTTAACATGGCTAGATTTTTCAATGTCTCCTCCCAACTAAACACATTGTAAAGGAATTGAACTCGGATCACCTAACAAATGAAACCCACACCTTAACAAGTTGAGCTAGCGAAAAATGACAAAGGAATAATCAAATTACCATAAAAACATAACATAAATACAAAAACAACATTTCCATAGAGAATGCCTTAGTGGAGAATTGGAGCTTTCCATGATAGCTTTATGGAGACCTCGATAATAAATGCATCTAAATTTTCCCTTCTATTCTCGATGTAAAGTATTCACATCTAAAAGTTTGGGTGTTGTTTATTGACATGGATTATAACACAAATAAGCCCAATAATAATCTATATGTGATTGGATATTTTCTTTGCAATATTGAAAATGATAGTAGTAGTATACAAGTATGTTTATTGGACATGATTGAATAGAGATGGTTGTATGGAGGGTTGGGGTTGAATACTATGGATAATTATGAGAAGAATGTAGATGTAGATTACTCTAATCTATGTGTGATTGGATATTTTCTTTGCAATATTGAAAATGATAGTAGTATACAAGTATGTTTATTGGTCATGATTGAATAGAGATAGTTGTATGGAGGGTTGGGATTGACTATTATGGATAATTATAAGGAGAATTATGTTTAGGCATTGATTGGACTAGTTGGTTTTGCTAGAATCGGTTCGGTTCCAATAACATTGATACACACACAATCTTGTGTATGTGTATGTGCATAAAATTTACAATTACAAATATAAAATAGACATAAAGATGCAAAATTTTAAACTAGAAAACATAACTACATCAATCACAAAGTGGCACACATTTATTGACATGTTGAGAGACATTGCAAGCATTTTCTTAATTTTTGTAAAAAAATTAAACATTTTTGGCACTATGGGTCCCTTACATGACCTAACACACTATGGCAGGGTGTCAAAGACACGTTTGACATGTGTCAATGCATCCAACAAGTGGACATGCAACATGTAGGCCTGCTTAACGTGTCATGTTTTGTAGTGTTGCATGAGTTTCCAAGATAGGAATATGGGTGCAATGAGAGAACAAGTTCCATAAATGGCTAGGAGTTTCCCCCAATATTATAGGGGACAAAAAAAACATTTAAAAATTTTAAAAATTCTTTAAAAAAAATCAAAGAAATATGCAAAACTCCCAAAATTAAAAACCTACATAGGAATTTTAAAAATTAAGCATGATACATACATGATGTAGCACACATATCAGTCATGACTCCATAAACAATAATTAAAAAAATAAAAACTAAAATGATAATTTATTTGACAAAAATGCACAGCTACATAATCCAAAATGGAAAAATGGATGCTCCAAAGACCAAATAGTGATTGCAAGTCGCTTGTTGGTTAGTGTGTTTAGCGAACCAACTATGGCTCTCTTCTTTCCTACAAAACATGTGAAATGTTTTCAAAAATGATTGGCAACATTTTTCTATTGTTAGTCTTATGGTTAAAGTTTCATTTTCTTGTTTTCATGTATTCACCAAGTTGACCCCTAAAGGACCCACACTTGGCTAAGTAGGTGACAAACCAAGCCTGTTTTGGTGCCCACTGGGACCCAACAAACTCGAGGACACCCAAACATCATTTATTTTGGCATGAGACTCCGAGAAACATTGGGGGCATTCCCAACATCCTTAAAGCCATCCCTATACAAAAGGGGGCATATTAAAAGGAATAGTTATGATCATGTTGGGGACAAAGCCTTTAAGCCAATGAATTTACAAAGTTGTATTACTAGCTCTTGGCCAAAACCTACCTGTAACCGGGGTTCAAGATATTCAATGTTCAAGAACATCTGTATCTTTAAATTGCACTTTCACTCCCTAGAGGATATCATCTACCACTATATCAACACTTTCATAGTGGCCAACGACTCCAAGAGTGAGCCAATATCTCACACACCTGCCATGCCCCCCTACCCACCCATAGCCTTCAGAATCAACATTCCTTGACATCCCCTACCTCTCTCTCTCACTCAACATCAATATCTCCAATCTCTACCCTTTATATTGTATCATTGCACTTATACGATTTTATCTTTGGTTAGACTATTAGTGTATAGCTTACCTAGACACTTAGTTATGCGTCCTTTTGACTTACTTGCTTTTAGTATTGATGTAGGAGATGTTTTCGCACTTTGACACTATATTCACACTAGGTGTACCTTTTTGTCACATTGACCCACTCTTTTGGTCATTTGTTGGACATTGATAAAATGATCTTATCTTATCCTATCTATTATTTCCAAACAAAGATAAAACATATCCTAATTTGTGTCATTATAATATGTAAGATTTCCCACATTTATTATAATAAGAGGCCCATACTCATTTAATTAAATATCCTTTTGAATCCTTCCTTCCTAGAAGCAACAAGCTTAATGGAAAGAAAACTATGATAGTTACATAAATGGCAGTGCTCCTAAGAAATAGGAACTATCCAATTCATCTATACATAATACCCAGAAGTTGCACAGATTTGATGGAATGGGCATGAGAAAAGAGAAGTAGGCCAAGCCAACTTAACAATTGAATTTCACAATAATAGTGTTAAGTTATACTACAATCTTCCCTACTTAGGTATAGCTGAAAGAAAGAGTAACTTCATTTAGTTGAAGATAACAATCTATTAAATTCATCTGTTGACATACTAGACAAGAAAGCTAGCAAACTATAATAGAAGAATAGAAGGATCCAACACAATAGGTTCTAATGGCATCCAACCTAGTTTCACTTGCAACCACCAAACAACACACACTAAGAATGGAACCCAAGACTCACAATTGCCAATCTGAACAGTTTGTTGCTTGACAACAAGCCCGTTTTGAAAAGAATAAGATACATAGACATAAATACACATATCTGTATACTCATCACAACTAAAAACAATGAATTTGTAACGTTCCCAAACTCTTATCTTAGCCACATTACTACCATTCCGACTATGTTCATGTTGAACTTTCAAATTTCGTCCAACCTGGCTCATATTTCCACAATTAACAACTTTGATACCATATAATATTTATGCTCTGCACATGCTACATATATGCAAGTCATATATGCAACTCTAATAACGTGCGATACCACACATAACATATGCATAACACATAATAATATACATAAATACAAATGTGCATGACAACATAAATCAAGCACATTAAAGACACATCATAAACATCGCAAAAAGATGATAACAAGAACACTTATCTTTTATAAAAGCATCCACTGGATGCAAACCTCAAATGTTCCATCGAGCCATATACACCATTGCTTTAGCTCTCTCAACAACGAGTCACCCCTAAGCTAGGGCTATGACTCCACTAGGACAAAGGCTACCTAAGCCAACCAGGTATCACTGACAGTACATAAAAGTATTTAGACCAAGTGTTAGGTATTTAGAGAGGTAGTTGGGGGCCCAAAGGGCCCATAATGATAATAGTGGAGGCCATTCAATGTAAAGTGGACTAGATCCACTATATTATTAAATAAGGCCCACTATGGTAGTTAGATATAATAAATGTAAGAGGACCTTATCCTCTTACATTTATTATATCTAACTACCATAGTGGGCCTTATTTAATAATATAGTGGATCTAGTCCACTTTACATTGAATGGCCTCCACTATTATCATTATGGGACCTTTGGGCCCCCCACTACCTCTCTAGATACCAAACACCAAGGTACCAAACTTCGGCAACAATTCCAACCATCAATCTCTCACTCCCCTCAATTTGCACAACTGAAGAAAATGTACCCCTTATCTGCACCGCAATCCCTTAGGTTGTCCCACTTCCCTTCCAAGGATCCAACACAAGTTGGACAAGAAATCTCAGAGTTGTGGCTCCAAGAAATCTAGTTGCTCCAATGGAGTCTCCAGGCACCCTTCAGGTCTCTCACACTGGGCAATCCTACCCACCCAATTCCCCCTCTAGGGATCCACCTTCTCGAAGACAACCCAAGGAGAATTAGCAACAAAATCCCCGTAGGATTCACAAGGTTTACTAGAATACAGGGTCTCAGTGGTTTTCTAGGCTCACACCCAAATTCTATTCACCTAAGTACCATGAATTTTCCCAAGAATGATGATTAGATTGAATGCCTTTTCCATTAGAAAACAAAGTTGATGTATGCATGTCACCCTTTTTTACAAGTGGAACTCAAAGATCTTCTTCCCCACCACTTGGGAATTCATCTCATTACTTGGGAACTTATGATAAAGTACATTAAGTTATGATTTTAAGCTTATATCGTGCCTTTCTGACTTAGGAACATATCCCCATAAAGTGGCTTTAGAATAAAAAAAGGTTACGACTTTGGCTTAGGAATCATTTATTGGTTTAACCCCCTCACCTTTCCCTCTTGTGGAGTCTTATCCCAACACACTTTCTTATCCTATGGTCTGCAGTCATGATGTTATTTTATTTATATGTGCGAGTGTATGTACAATTTACATAGCTGGGTTCTTTGGCCTTAACCTTTACAAGCTCTTCGACTCAAACAATTACATGCACTCCAACCCAAAACACACCATCTAGGAAGTCAACTTAATCATGAAGTGGACCAATGTAACATGTCCACCGACTATATGAAAAAGTCAATTGAATAGTTGACCCAATAGACTAAGTGATCAACCCAATCGACTATTAGGTTGGGTTGACCAAGGAAACATGGCATTCGACCCACTAGCTCACCAACCTATATAACATATGTACATATAAAATTTATAATCGGTGTCAAATTGGGGTATTACGTTCCCATCCCCCTTATTTTTTCACTATCCTCAGTGCATCATATACAAATGTACAATCAAAATTGCTCAAAATATTCAAAAAAATGTGGTTACTTCTCTCGTATGGCATCCTCATGCTCTCACATAACATCTTCGAGACCATAGCACATCCATTGAACCTTTACCAAGCCGACGGATCAATTCCAAAGCACCTTGATCTTCATGTCCAATATGCACACTCGCTAGACCTAGAAGTCACCCTCATGCTCCACCTAAATCACAATCCAATCAATTATGTGGTTAGGATCATGAAAGTACTTTTTAAGCAAAGACACATGAAACACATTATGTATGTGCATGGATGCATGTAAAGCTAGCATGTATGCAACATGATCGATTATTTCCAAAGTCTCTAATGGCCCACAATAACGCACTGCCAATTTAGAGCATCTTCCCAATTTCGCTAAACTTTTCTTAGCATTGACCTTTAGAAATACATGATCACCCACTCAAAATTCCCTATGTATTATTCCTTTGTCATCGTAATTTTTTTCTCTGGCCTATGCATCCTTTAAACTTTGTTTTATTTTGACCATCTTCTATTCCATTATTTTTTAGCAGCTCCGGCCCAATAATCACTATGTCTACTAGGTTGTCTCAACTCACTAGTGTGTTCCATTTTCTACCATACAATGCTTCAAATGGACTCATCTTTGAAGATTTTTTATACCCATTATTGTATGCAAACTCAACCAAATGAAGGTAATGTTGTAGAATTTTCTGGATAAAAATTGTGTATCAGGTTTCGAAACATCCAACGTTTCGAGTGGACACTCCACTCGACCAAATGAAGGTATTCTTCCAACCTGGAAGGCTTGTCCATAACATAGATTCTCAAAATATCTTCAAGCACCTGATTGATCCTTCTGGTTTGTCCATCTGACTTTGGGTGATATGTTGTACTAAAATTTAAATTTGTCCCAAATCCCTTAAATAATCCTTTCCAGAAATTTGAAGTGAATTTGGGATCCCTGTTGGATACTATTACCTTAGGCACACTATGTAGGTTGGCAATCTCTTTCATGTAGATATCAACGATGTTGGTTGCCTTATGTGTCAGCTTCATTGGAATAAAATGGGAAGCCTTTGTTAACCTATCAACCACTACCATGACGGAATTGTGGTGCTTCATTGTTCTGGGCAACTTGGTAATAAAATATATTGTGACAATCTCTCATTTCCACTTAGGAAAGGGAAATGGTCATAGCAATCCAACTGGATCTCTGTGCTCAGCCTTTACATGTTGATAATCCATGCATCTAATAATATAATCAACTATATATTTCTTCATACCTGGCAAAAGGTATTGGCCTCTTACAACTACAATTGTCTTTTGATACCCTGGATGTCTAGCATAGGGTACATTATGCATTTCCTTCAACACTAGATTTTTTAATTCCTATTACACATTTCCTTCAACACTAGATTTTTCAAATCCTGAGAATTAGGAGCATAGACTTTGTTCCTGTACAAGATAATTCTATCCTCTTCAATCATGTAATCCTTAAATTTTGGTTGTAATTTCCTTTGTTGTATGTTTTCTTTGAATTGCAAATAATGTTGGTTTGTTGTTGCAACCTCTAAAATTATGTCTTCTAAATTAGACATGTACATGTTTATGGTTGTAGCATGCATCTCATTCACCCTCCTACTAAGTGCATCAACCACTTTATTTTCTTTCCCCTTGATGTGTTTGATATCAAATTCATATTCGTTGAGGAATTCCATCCATCTAATTTGTATGGCATTCAATGTTGGTTGCTCAAACAAATACTTTAGAGCACAGTGGTCTGTCCTCAACTCTAACTTTTTACCCATGAGGTAATGTCTCCACATCTTCAAGGCATGAACTATGGCTACCAACTCTAAGTCATGTGTGTCATAGTTCATTTCATGCTCTTTTAACTTCCTTGACTCATAACATACCACATGCCCATTTTGTGTAAGGAATCCACCTAGCCCTTCCCTGCATGCATCAATGCACACTATGAATCCTCCTCACGATCAACAATCTTGAAGATTGGTGCACTAGTCAATAAATCCTTCAAATGCTAAATTTTTTCTTTACATTTGGAAGTCCATTCAAAATTCACACCCTCTTTTGCAAGGAAGAGATTAGGTGTGCAATCTTGGAGAAGCCTGCAATAAATATCCTGTAGTAACCAACCAACCCCATAAAAGATCTTACCTCTGAAATTTTCTTTAGTGTTGGCCATTCTCTAATCGCATTAATCTTGTATGGGTCCACTATTATGCCCTCTTTTGAGATAATGTGGTCCAAATAGTGGATCTTATTTTGATAAAATGAGCACTTGCTCAAATTTCCATACAACTAATGCTCCCTCAATGCATGTAGCACCAAACTCAAGTGATGTTCATTCTCTTCCTCTGAATTTGAGTAAATAAGAATGTCATCCAAGAAGACAATTACAAGCTTGTCTAAATACTCTCTAAACACTCCATTCATCATACACATGAAGAAAATTGGTGCATTTGACAACCCAAATGGAACCACTACAAATTCATAATGGCCATACCTTGTCCTAATTGTTTTTTTATTGATATCATCTTCTCTAATTCTCACTTGATGGTATCTTGACCTCGAGTCAATCTTGGAAAATATCATTTCCCCTTTCAGTTGGTCAAAGAGATCATCAATGCTTCGCAAATGATACTTATTCTTTATAGTGACTTTATTCAATTGACTAAAATCAATGCATAACATTAATGTTCCATCCTTCTTCTTGAAAAAAGATACTGGGGCACCCCAAGGTGAGACACTTGGGCATATGCACCCTTTCTTCAAGAGTTCTTCTAACTACATTTGCAACTCTTTAAGCTCTAGTGTGTTCATTCTATAGGGACTCTTGGACATTAGGGCAGCTCCAGGCATCAAATCAATAGAGAAATCAATGTATCTCTTTGGTGGCAAACCTGGTATCTCCCCAAATACATCGTCATACTCCTTCAGGATTGCATAATCTTCAACACTTGGAACTTTATCTTTGGCTACTTCCTCCAAATGTGTTGCATAAATTTGGCACCCTTTCCTGAATCTTCTTTTCATCTGGAAGGCTTAAACCTCTATGATGGATATGGATCTTGGAATACCTTGAAATTTCCTTTGATGTCCTTCCTCATCAAAACAAGTGAATGTTTTGGCGTAGCAATCTAGGATAGCATGATGCTTGCGCAACCAATCCATACCAATTAAGAAATGATATGAACCCAAAGGTATGATGTTCAAATCTGTCTTTGAAATGACTCCATTTATGTCCATTTGACAGTCCTTAACTAGCTCATTGATCCTTCTCTTAGCTCCAGTGGCTAGTTGAACCAACCAAGACTTCTCATGTTTTCATTTCTTTGATTTGAATCTCTCAACCAAATTAGGATCTATAAAACTATGACTAGCTCTAGAATCAATTAAAATGGCTATGGACTGATTATCAATCTTAACTTCTACTTCAATCATGTGAGGTTGGTATTATGATTCAATGTTTTCCAAGGATGCATAGATCCTTGGCATGCTTCTGTCCATGTCTTCCAATGTATCAACCTCCTGGATGTTGTCAATAGTCCACATTCTCTCTCCCTTGTGAGGACAGTCCTTGTACATGTGGTCTCCTTCACATCCCCGACACTTAATGTGTTGTTGTCTTGGTCTTTTCCCAAAAGAATCTGGAATCTATGGCTCACTTTGTTGGTATTCTTGAGGGTTGTTCCTAAAGAATGTTGGCTTGAATCCATTATTCCTTTGCTCCATCTTGTCTTTCTTCTTATCATCCCAAGCCTTATGTAAAGTTGACCTCCCCTTGTTCTGCTCATACAAATACTTATCTTTTCTTATGGATTCTAGGGTCCTAGGCTCATCAAACCAAATTTTATCACTGTAGAATGAGATTATCCCGCTCATGAACCTCTAAATAATCACCTTCTTATCCTTAATCAAACCCACATACTTCAAAATCTCCAAAAATATATTTTCATAGTCTTCCATAATCATGCTTCCTAGCTTAAGCTCAAAGAATTCTTGCATTTTATTGTCATAATAATGTCGTGACGAATATTGTTGCTAGAAGTACTTCTTGAACTGCTTCCAAGAAACTTTCTTTTCATCAAGATTCTTGACCTTCTTTAGTTGGTCCCACCACATGGAGGCTTTCCCTGAAGATGGTAGAGAACAATTCTTGCTTCAAGGTTTGATGAGTAATTATGAAACTGGAAATACTTTCTCATGCCCAACAACCATTCTTCAACATCTTCACCTTTCCTATGCTCTCCATCAAATGTAGGTGGCTTGAGCTTCCTGAGATCTCCTTGCAAACAATCCAACTCAAACCTTCTCCTTTGATGCCTCACAAGGGACAAACATGGATTACTCTATGAGTTTGAGAATGCACAGGCTCTTCTACTTGAATGGTTGGGTGAATGATAATGCCTAATAGCACTTCTTAAGTCCCTAGACCCTCAACAGTCATCTCTCATTTCATGAAACTTGTAATTTGTTACATGTCCCACACTGGTTGCATGTCTTCTGCTAAACTCTTTATAAATTTGCCTACGCAAATTATTTAGACTTTGTAGAAACTGAGTGTTAATTTGATTTTGTTCCTCCTAAACTCTTATGATCCTTTTATTGTCTTCTCTGTAACTTTGTACTTCCCTCTTCAGACTCATGACGGTTTCAACAAACTCTACAGAACCCACCCTACTTTTGTGCCCATTAGACTATGTTTTTGCATTACCTAAGTTGATATCCAGGCCTCTGACTTCCTCCTCATGGTTGTAAAGATCCATGCACATGTTCCATATACCTAGTCCTCATTTTTAACCTACTTTGTTTTTCATATATCCTTAATTTTGAAAAATGTAACCAAATTGTTTTACATAGGAAACCCTTCGGCAATTAGAGAAAAATATGCATATTTTTTGCTCTTTAAGGCCACCAGTTGCCTTCTTTAGTTTTCCTATGAATTTTTGTTACTGAAATTCAAATTCTAGGCACATATATGGGTTCTTCTCTTGATTTCTAAAGAACATTAATGAACTTATATATCTTCTAAACCCTCATACATGCTCTCCTTTGAACCAAATCTCTAGTACTTGTACTTGTTGGAGGTGTTATCACAAGATCTAGCACCCTTGTGCAAAGCATATCATAAGATGCAAGAAAAGTGTAACTTTGGAAGTATTTGCAACTATCACCTTATCAATTACTTCCCTTGTTTTGGTGAAGGAAGAAATCCAACACAAGGGAGGCTTCCCTAGCAACCTCAAAGAATCATATAGCAAGACAAGGAGAAGGTGAATTTGGGGTTCAAGAGTCACTACGATGGATAAAGATTAGTCTCGATTTATTCTCTTGGGCATATGGAGTCAAACAATGCTCTTTCTTGGAGGAAAAAGGCGAAAGAAAGACTTAAGAATAAAACCGTAGAGTAGTCCACTCCAAAGCCTAGGTATTTATCCTTTAGAATGACAAATTAAGGTATTCCACTACAAACCCTAAGGAGTCATCCTATGTCTTCAAGCAACTTTTAAAAATGAGATCAAGATGGATCTTGGGTAAAACCCTAAGGTAGTCCACTACAAACCCTAGGATGTTATCCTACAAGAACACAACTAGGGTAGTCCACTACAAACCCTAGAAATATTATTGTGTCATTTAACAAGCTTCAAAAAAATGATTAACAAGGGAAGGTAATCCACTACAAACCTTCCTAGGGTTTCAAGACAAGGTTTATTCAAGAGAAATACAAGATTACATGCACTATCACCACTTTGATAAAACATTCACTTAATACATTCAAGAAATAAACCAACAAAGACTTTGGAAGAACACTTACTAGATAAATCAATGATTACCATGAAACCCTAACCATGAAATCATCTATCAAAACTTGAAAGCATCCAAAATATCATCTCTAAGAGAAGGCGCATAAGTCATCCATAGTGAAAGAGAAGTAAAAAATAGTAGTAGTAGTGATTCTCCACAAGTTATGATATGATTTACAATGAGGTAGTGCTCCCTCTATATATATGAGGAAAGCAAGCACTCCATCTCTCTAAGAAGCCTCTAAAACATAAAAGTACATGATACAAGGTGGATAAGTCTTAGGCCGACCCCCAAAATTCCTCTAAAACAAAGATATAATGCTAAAACATGAAAAATTCCTCTAAAAGTGCACATGTGTGAGTGTAGAAGGATAAAAGAGGGTGGTGTCATCTCCTCAAGAGGTACAAAACTCCAAAATTCATGCATCTCTTCCAAAAGGTGCAAAGCATCATCAAAGGTCATGCCTCCTCATCCAGAAAACAACATCTCATCATCCACAAGGTGCCAACTCATCATCCAAATGCTAGTTTGTCAGGTTGGCTCAAGCAAACGTCACATTATCCTCAAGCATGATGTCATACTCTACATGTGCAACGTCCTAGCCTCCAAGCATGGTGTCCTCATGGAGAAGGGCTCCATAACCTCTCCAAAGAGGTGTATCATCCTCATCAAGGGAAACGTCATCCAACAAAACCCTAACATTCTCAAAGGGGTTCAATGTCCAAAGTGGGGGGCTTGTTGCCCTCTAAGTGACCATTGTGGCAATGGTGCAACGTCCCAGCTCACATGTTCAACATCCCAGGTCCAAGAGGTGGTGGAAGATGTCAAAGAGAATGCTAGTTCATCACATGACCCAACGCTCATCATCTGGGGTGCAACATCATCCATACATCGTGAGAGACGCGTCATGGACATCTTTTGAAGGACCATGTCAAGGGGTGCATCATCATCAAGCAAGGGCTCAAAGAATCAAGTGAGACCAACCATCATGGATACAAGAGTCATTAGAATAAAAAAAATTAAGTCACAATTTAATGTAAAAGCCACGTAAGTAATTCACAATAGATATCTTCTTCAAACTTCACACTAGCTTATGACTTTATGTAGTTTGTCAAGTTTAGGTATGGGAGGACCATCAAACAACCCTATTTGGTGTGCAAGTACCCAAGTAGAGGAATAGTTCCCGAGAAACCCATCAAAGTGTAAGTATGAACGAGTGGTATGACCTGGAGTTTACTTCATGGTCATGGTGTCATTGACATGAAAGGCCATGTGTGATGTTCATCTCCATGAATGCCTTTGTAGAGGGAGTGCTTGGTGCATTGAGTTACCCTTTCCTTGGCACTATTTTTTTCCACCCCTATTTTTCCTTTTGATATTCATTAATTTTCTTTGCAAACCCCTTTTCGGGTTTATGCATTTATTACATTGGGATTCAATTAAGTCCTTTCTTTAGATATGCATTCAACACATTAGGACTTGGGGTGATGGCCTCATAGAGAAGGAATAGAGCTCAAGCTAACTTGGCTTTTGATTTATCATTCACATCCCTTTATTTCTTTTGCATTTTGAATTTACAATATGTTCTTTTCATTCTTTCTTACCTGTTGCATCAACCTCAGGAATTCAAGCCCCTTCTCATAGGAGAATGAAGTACAAACCTTTTTGGGATACATGTAACAACTATTTCCAAAAGATAGGACAATGGAAGGAATCTAGATGGAAAGTGTTAAGTATGGAAAAGGTATGGGTATGTTACCCCTATCAAGGCCTCCCAATAGTACCCCTATTTCCCAAAAGTGACAACACTTGACTAGAGTACATATGATGGCCACCAAGGTGAAACAAGGCAAAAATAATGGCTTCCAAGCATCATGATCCATTATCTAACTTCAACCCATGATCCACACCAAAATGCCTAATGCATTAAATGTAACATTTTGTATGAAACAATGACTAATGTACCTCATGTGTGTTGAACCACCATCATCGAATGAGCCTACTAATTAAGTGTGTGAGCTAAACAACAGATGAGGGAGAGACATCTGAGGGGCTTCTATATGTGGAGAATGTTGGTCATCATCTCTGGGACTAGTGTCTACAAATGTGTATCATGAAAAATGATCTCCTCTAGTTACCCCTAGGTCAGAGGGGGTAACAGGAGGTTATAGTTGATTGGTCGACTAGGCCAGGCAGTGGACTAAGTCAGTCAACCAATGTAGCATGATAGTCGACTATAGGGACAAGTCGACTAAGTAGTCAAGTTGGTCAAGCGTCAGGTTGGATCAACCAATGTAATATTCCAGTCGAATGCAAAGAAGAGTCGACTAAGTAGTCGATCTGATCAACCATTGGGTCAAGACAACCAATATAACACTCCAATCGACTATAGAGACAGGTTAACTAAGTAGTCGATCTCGTCAACCATTGGGTCAAGTCAACCAATATCATATTCCAGTCGACTATAGAGACTAGTTGAGTAAGTAGTCAATCTGATCAACCATTGGGTCGGGTCAACCAATATAATACGCTAGCGGATGGTAGAGACAAGACAACTAAGTAGTCGATCCTGTCAACGATTGGGTCAAGTTGACCAATATAATATGCAAGTCGATTGTAGATACGACTCGACTAAGTAGTCGAACCATTACACTGCTAATAAGGTAACTTTCCTCCGAAATATCCAACAGTAGATATTGATTGCAATCAATTATCTGAATTCATTATGGCCCTATAGGTGCTCGACTGATAACAAAAATATTTTCACCCGAAAAGAATGTTAGGATGACACATGTCCCACCATTTCTCGACTCAGTTTCCCCTCCCCTATGAACTCTGTCATGGGGTTGCCATGAAAATACCAACTTTGACCTTCCAAACCAAACTTAATTCTATGACTGACAAATCAATGCAATTAGTTGTCCCTGGTAAAATTATGAACACAAATTCGACCTAAATTGCTTGGAAATTTGGAAATTTTCTCAATTCCCCCAAATTCTCAATCTGGAAAATTTCAAAACCCCAATTTCTCACTTATGTCATTTGCATAGATTTTTCCATACAAACCTTTGTAAAACACTTTGTCCACAACTATAATTTCTGCATAGTCACTTGAACTAGTGTCGAGCCCATACAACCCCAGTGTTGTAACCATAGCTCTAGTACCAATCTATAACATACCCAGCCACACCGGTCCATTGTTGGGGCAGTGGGGTACTTCAAAATTCCTTCCCACCTTATCAATATTTAGTTCTGATACCAATCTGTAATGTGCCCATACTCCTATCTAAGCCACATTACTACCATTTCGACTATGTTCATGTTGAACTTTTAAATTTCATCCAAACTAGCTTATATTTCCATAATTAACAACTATGATACCATATAATATTTATGCCCTTCATATTCTATAGATATGCAAGTCTAATAACATAAAATACCATGCATAACCTATGCATAACACATTATAACATACAAAAATATAAATGTGTGCAACGATAGAAATCAAGCACATAAAAGACACATCATAAACATCGTAAAAATATCATAACAATAACACTTATCTTTTATAAAATCATCAACTCATTGTAGACCTTATATGTTCCACTCAGCCATAGACATTGCTTCTCTAGCTCTCTCAACTATAGGTCACCCCCAAACTAGGGTTATGACTCCACTAGGGCAAAGGCTACTTAAGCCAACTAGGTCTCATAGACAATACAGGAAAATGTTGAGACCAAGGCACCAAACTCTGGCAACAATTCCAACCATCAATCTCTCATTACCCTCAACCTGCACAACGCAAGGAAGTGTACCCCTTCTTTGCACCGCAATCCCTCAGGCTATCCCACTTCCTTTCCAAGGCTCCATCATAGGTTGGATCGGAAGTCTCAAAGTTGTGGCTCCAGGAACTCCAACTGTACTAATGGAGTCTCCAAGCACTCTCCAAGTCTCTCACACTAGGCAATCCTACCCACCCAATTCCCCCTCCAGGGTTCCATCCTTCCCCAAGGAAACCCCGGGAGAATTGGTCACTGAATCCCCCTAGGATTCACAAGGTTTACCAGGATATATGGTCTCATCGGTTCTCCAGGCTCACACCCAACTCTCATTCACCCAAGTACCAGGAATTTTCCCAAGAATGATGATCAGACTAAACAACTTTTCCATAGGAAAAAAATGTTGATATATGCATGTTGTTGATATTATGGTAGATGCGGGAGGTATTAACCTCCATGTGTAACCTTTGGCTAGAATAGAATATTCCAAAAGCAAGAGAAACCCTAAATGGATGTGTAAGAACCCTAGAAGACAAGTCGTCCCACTAAAAGAATTAATATTAAAGTATTACCCTCCAAAATGAGAAGTCAGCCTAGACAGTTGACAAGGAGCACTATAAATAGAGGGCGCTTGAGCTCATTTGTACTCACTCACCTCACTCACTCTCTCAAGTGTAGCGCAAGTTTGGAGTTGCAGCTACAAGAATGGAAGGTGGATTTTCTAGAGTGATTCTTGGTCTCTCCCCCTAGCGCTATCTAGCCTAATATATGCACCTTACTTTCTAGTGTCTCTTGGTGGTATTCTTGGTTACATTCTTGGTGGTATTCTTAGTAAGTGCAACTGCAACAGTTGCAACTGAGTATTGTTCTTGTTCTATGGCTTTGGGAATTTATGTCTGGTGAGATAAATTTGGAGAAAGATATGCTCTCTTGGTTATCTGTTGGTTCTAGTACTGCTTCCGAAATCATTCTATCTAGCAAAGGTTATGGTGCTCGGGGGTGGTTGCGTGCCTATGGTTGGGTGACAATAGTAATATTGTCTATGGTAAAATGAGCACATCGAATATTTTAACAGGTTATGGGCCCACACTACCTTCAGAACAGTCCAACCACTGGAAGGTAGAGCGAGAGTTCTTTGTGAAGCTCGTTGTAGCACTAGTTGCAGTTGCAACTAGGGTTTTTGATTTTGCAGTTGCAACAAACCCTAATCCAACTCTTTGGGCACCTTAAGTGAAGTGTTGGACCTAATTTCTGGATATTCTAGTGCACCCTATCCTAGCACACCCTCTGGTGCCCTTAGCCAACAAAAACGTCAAGTTTGAGTTTTTGGGTCAAAGTCAAAGGTTGACTTTTAGTCAAAATTGATTTTTGTTGTCAAAGTTGAAATTTCAGGGTTTCTAGTTTGTTTTAATCATTAAACCTTTTTTATTGAGTTTCTAACCTCTTCTTGCCAAGATGGTGTCTAGTTTCAGATTAGATGACAAGTTGAACGATGCTACAAATTTCAAAGGTATGCACTTGTATATGATTTTCATGTTGTATCAACCAGCAAAGAATGAGTATGTTTTGCAGGGAATATACAAGAGACCTTGTCCAAGCAGTGATCTTGGATTCAGTACATTCAGAGGAATGAGCAGTTGAGGCTCCAAGTTCCAAGTTTGATTGATCAAATTGTTAAGTTTCAATTTGCACATATCAAGTTTGATAGTTGCTATAGTACAAGTAAACACTATAGTTATGAAAACAATCTTTGAAAGGTTCTATTACTGTTACATATACTTGGTTGCATGCAAGTACTATTGATATAGATGTCTATTGCACTTGTTTGCAAAATGAACTAACTTCTCCTCTAGGAGATATCTATTGTTTTTCTCCTGGGCAGGGCACCTTGGTGACTCTATGATGACTACCATCCTTGTTACCATAGATATGTTCTTATGAAAATGTTATTGTAAATACTTTTTCTCTTGTTGTTCTTGTTTCGGGAAGGTCACAGGTGATAGCTCTGAGAAGGAGCTAGAGTGACAATTGCAAAACATGGAGCAGATGACTCCATCAAGTGGTGAGGCAGGTGATCTCACCAAGTACCAATTCTAAAAGAAGCATCTAAAGCAAAAGAAGTTTTGGACAACGTTCACTCAGATGTGTGTGGACCAATGTCAACCTCCTCACTAAGAGGGAGAGTACACCTCAAATGATTTCAAGACATTCTACAGAGAAGTCAGGATTAGGAGGGAGCTCACTGCTCCCTACAATTCTCAGTAGAATGGTGTAGCAGAAGAAAGAACCGATCCATTGAAGAATCTATCGAGGCAATGATGAATGACCATAATCTATCCATGTTTCTACGGGCAGAAGCGGTTATGACAGCTGTATATGTTCAAAATAGAAGTCCTCGTCATATATTGAAGAACATGACTCCATAAGAAGCCTTCTCCAGAAAGAAGCCAAGTGTTGAACACTTAAGGATATTTGGTTGACAGTCAGGAAGAAAGAATGTAAGGAAGTTGTGATGGAATAATATCAATCCATCATGAAAAATGATGTATGGAAAATCGTACCTAGACCTGAAGGAAAGTCTGTAGTCACTTCAAAATGGGTTTACAAGATAAAGCATGCAGTGGATGGGAGTATCGATAAATACAAGGCAAGATTTGTGGCTAGAGGGTTCTCCCAACAGGAGGGAGAAGACTATGATGAGACATTTGCTCCAGTTTCCAGATATACCTCTATTAGAGCCATCATATCTCTTGCAACATCCATGGGTTGGAGTTTACATCAGATGGATGTAAAGACCATCTTTCTCAATGGATTAATTGAGGAAGAAGTATGCATAGAGCAACCTCAAGGTTTTAAGGTACACCCAAGAGAAATCCATGTATGCAGATTAAAAGAAGGCCTTCGATGGACTCAAGAAAGCTTCAAGAGCTTGGTATGCATGAATTGACAGTTACTTGACGAGACTTGGATTTTCAAAGAACTATGTTGATCCAAACCTTTATTACAAAGTTGTGAATGATGCACCTGTGATCCTACTACTATATGTTGATGATTTATTTCTGACAGGTGCAGAGCCTCTCACTATTCAGTGTAAGAGGGAGTTAGCCTCTAAATATGATATGAAGGATCTTGGTCTTGTTATCCACCCAGTTGCACTAGCTGGACTTACAGTTGAGCTGCCAAAAAGTGAACAATCCATTTCTCAGAATTCAGTGTTTAGAAGTTCAACCGGTCTAATTGACCAACTTTTTCCACATTTCCATACCCTGCGGGGAAATTGTAATAAAATGACTTAAGCATGTGATTTTTGTAAAATGATTTGCCACCCAAGGCTTAAACACTAATACTTTACTCTAGAGTGTTTTTTTTTACTTGCTAATTATATTTTTCTCTTTAAACGATCTATAATTTTCGAGTTTTTTCACTCAATAACCTCCAAAGCTGGAGTAATTGTACTAGCAGATATGACTTGGGGGGTGTTTTAAGTCTAGAGTCTTATGTATATAACCATGTTAAGCATTATCCTAGAGTCTCATGGAAATGTGCTAAGTCCTCTTTAGGGTTTTTTAATTTTTTCAATTAATAAAAAATTTCTCGTAAAACAGAATTTTTTAATTGTAACTTGAGTTTTTATTAAAAAAGTGGCACTAGGAGGAATTATATGCCTTGGGAGTGCTCATTTTTGGACCTAGAGAACCCATTTTACCTAAGTACCCACATTAGTGATTTTAATCACTAAAAATTTAATTTTCCTCACAAATGTAAAAAAAGACAAAAAAAATCAAGAAAAATCAGCAAGTGCTATTTTTTAGCAAACTCGCTAAAAAAAATGTTTTGACATGTTTTTAGTCAAATAAAGCCTATAATGCTATGTGGCGCTTGAAAGGAGACTTCTATTGGATAAAACTCAAGCTAAGTGGCAACCATCTCTTGTTTAAAACATGTAGGAAAAGAAATGTGCGCCCTTCTTGGAGAGGTGGCGCATTCTAGAGAGAGGCCACCCTCTCTTGGAGAGGTGGCGCCCTCTCCCTTGTATCTTGTTTCTCCACTTGTCATTGTTTTTGGTTATGGGAGATGTGGCAGCCCATACCTCAACACTTTCCCACCTCCCTCTCACATGTGGTGCGCCCCTCCCTCCACTTGGTGCACCCTCTCTCATTGGGAACTCCACCCAATTTCCTATATAATAAAGCAGCCTCTCCCTTTGCAAGCGAGTTGGAGCTTTGGGTGATTGCTATTGTTATTGTTATTGTGATCTATCTGTTTCATTGGAATAAAAGGCTTTGGCGACAAATTTGGTGTCAATCTCATGTGTAACCGCTCATTATCATGTACCAATCTATGAGGTGAAATTGTTTCAATTCATTACTTTCAATTTGTTGAATGTAGTTTTGATCTATTAAACTTGTTTGCGTCTTAGATCAATTGTCCTTCTTTTAAAAAGATTTATTAAGCTTGTTTTCATTTTTAAGTCTTGTTAATTCTCATAAGTAATCAAAGAATTCATGCTTTCTTGTTTGATTAACATGCTTTCTAGATTTCAAGTTGGCAAATAAACATATCCCCTCAACTCCTTGCAAGACATTGGTCAGTGAGGACTTTAGTAATTAAAAAACATTTACTTTGTCGCATTTTACTTTTCTATTTAAATTATACCTTCCCCTTAGCTCTCGGTGCTTGTTCATGATCCTTCAAGTTGCGAGTTTGCCTCGATCTTCTGGGAGTAAGTTTCATACACGTCGGGTTGGTCAATGTGGAGCAGTTGTAATAGGACAATCTCAAAAGAGGACGATTGTTTGGTTCAAAGAACTGCCTAGGGGGAGTGTGTGAAGTTTCACGGAATATCTCGGGCTTATTCCCTTCTGTGTTGGACCTCTGACACCTCTAGTGGGCTTGTTGTTGAAACCATTGGGTTTCGGCAAGTTCTCAGCAAATCTTTGAGCTAAAGGGTTAACCTCTCTAGAGGCCAAATGTAGCATAGTTTGTTTTAATTTTTACAATCTCATTTCAAAGCAAATAAAATGTATCTCATTCATCTACCTTAAAATCTCAAAGACAAATTTTCATAAAGAAATCGTTCATACAACTGTCCACGATCTCTTTAAAGCATTGGTCTCATTGTTTCATATACAAAAATCCTTTGATTCAAATATATTTATTTCTCAAGCACTTGTTATTATATCTTGAAGTATTTCCTTTATTTACTTGCATCATATCAAAGTTATCTTGAGTATCCTTTTTATGCAGGTATCTCTTTATGTATATGTGATTGTGGTGAATGAAAGATATATGCTCTTAAAGTAGATTTACTTTATGTTTTGTCTTTTGCAATAAAATCCTAGAATACTATTTTGCTTAGATTTAGTTCCAAGCCTTAGTATATTTGATTTAGGGACTACCCCCCTTGGCTTCGCTAGGAATTGGCCTAGACAGAGGAGTCGAGGATCATATGACAACACCTTGACTCAAGACTTGACCCCAAGGACACACTAGGTGGATTGAAGATAACTCCACGTTTTCCAAGTGTGTATAAAAACGACAACAGGTCTCATGCATTATTTGAGACTAGAAGTATAGCAGAAGCATCGTGAAAACTCCCTGGGGCAAGGGAAGTATGTTGTAAAGATTCTTCGAAAGTTTGGGATGATGGATTGCAAATCCATGGCAACTCCCATGGTGACAGATCTGAAGAAGTTGAGAGACTCCGATTCTGATTCAGTAGACTCGTCCCTGTACCGAAAGTTGAATGGCTCATTGATGTATTTAGTTAATATCTGGTTGGACATTTGTTTTGTTGTAACCACGTTGAGTCAATTCTAGTTTGAACCTAGACATGAGCATGGGATAGTTGCAAAGCACATTTTGAGATATCTTTGTGGGACGCTAAAACTATGGTTTGAGATATGACACAAAGAGTGATGCACAGTTGCATGGATTTACTGATTCAGATTGGGCAGGGAGTGGAGATGACATAAAGAGTAACTCTTGTATATGTTTCAGTTTGGGCTCTGTTATGATATCATGGGTTAGCAGGAAACATAAGTTTGTTTCACTCAGTGCTACAGAAGCAGAGTATATTGCAACTTGTGATGCATGTACAAAAGCAGTATGGCTTTGTAAGCTGGTTTATGGACTATTTGATCAGGTGTTGGATTCAACTATAATATATTGTGATAATCAAAGTTGTGTGAAATTTTCAAAGACCCTCGTGTTCCATGATAGGTCGAAGCACATTGAGATCAAGTACTATTTTATCTGTGATAAAGTCCATAAAGGAGTAGTAGTTCTCCAGTACATCTCCATCGATGAGGAGACAACTGATATTTTGATGAAGCCATTGTCCAAGATAAAGTTTGCATACTTGAGGGACAAGCTGGGACTTGTGGAGATTGCTCCCTTAGTTGAGAGGGAGGTGATGACTTCCTTGGTTGGGAGGGAGTGCTGATATATGGCATCATGCATAGTCAGTGTGTTGGTGGACAGACATTCTCCAGATGGAGAATGGTCCAGGCAGAACAGATTGTTGGTGGGTAGACATTCTCCCTGTGGAGGATGGTCTAGGTTGACAAATTGTTGGTGGACAGACATTCTCCTTGTGGAGGATGGTTCAGGTTAACAGATTGTTGATGCACCATGGACAACTATTCTCCTGGGGCATTGCTCGGACATGTAGAATGGTTCAAGACAACTATTCTTCTAAGATGTATGTCTGGATTAGAAGAATGGTCTGTCTCCCTGAGTTCACAGTAGTGACTAGAGTGGGGAGATTGGTACAGGACATACATTTTCCCTGAGTTCACAGTAGTTTCCGAAGGGAAAATGGTCCAGGATAGTCATTCTTCTAGGACATATGTATGGATTAGAAGAATGGTCATTGTAGCCCATGGCGTGGCTTTCAACATTTGTGAGGACAGTCATTCTTCTAGGACATATGTTCGCATTAAAAGAATGGTCCTTACAGTCCATTGTGTGGCTTTCAAGATCTGGGAGGGAAGTCATTCTTCTAGGACATATGTCCAGATTAGAAGAATGGAACTTGTAGCTCATTGCGGGGCTTTCAACATCTGTTGGGACAATCATTCTTCTAGGACGTATGTCTGGATTAGAAGAATGGTCCATGTATTACTATGTTGAGTGAATGACTTATGCGAGACACTATGTTGAGTGCGCAAAGTCTAGCACATGACTTATTAAACATCATGTCAAATTACTCGGATGGAGTATGGCTTCGAGAGATGATGCAGACGATGATATGATTTGATGCCAGGAGATTGTTGTACTGCATGGTGATAGCTTGTGTAGTTATTAGTTGATTACAGTGAAGACTATGTGTCTCTGGACAATAGCTATGTACTATTGTGGTGGATGTGTTCCACTGCTAGTGATTATATGTCACTAGATAGAAGTTGTGCGCTACTAGAAGTGGTTGTGTACCACTGGATAGTAGTTGTGTACTACTATGGATCAACATTGTTTTGATCTATTGGATGGAATTGTAGTAATTGTGTACTACTACTGGATTGCCATGGAGACTACCAATAGTATTGAAGGTGTTTCCTAGGCTGGTGTGCCAACCAATAGTGTTGGAGGTGATTGCTAGTTAGATGGATAGTGATGATGATGCTCCTGATTTGATCTGTGTGATCATGAGATGATGATGTTACCTATAGAATGGTCTGCAAGACTATGTGAGCCTTGCCCATACCATGTGAAATGGATGGATGTGTTTGAGACCATTACAATTAATACCTCCCTAGCTAGGAGGGAGTGTTGATATTATGGTAGTTGCGGGAGGTATTAACCTCCATGTGTAACCTTTGGCTAGAATAGAATATTCTAGAAGCAAGAGAAACCCTAAACAGAGGTGTGGGAACCCTAGTAGACAAATCAACTTAGTAAAAGAATAAATTTTAAAGTATTACCCTCCAAAAGGAGAAGTCGGCCTAGATAGTTGACAAGGAGCACTATAAATAGAGAGCGCTTGAGCTCATTTGCACTCACTCGCCTCACTCACTCTCTAAAGTGTAGCACAAGTTTGGAGCTGCAATTGCAAGAATGGAAGGTGGATCTTCTAGAGTGATTTGTGGTCTCTCTTGTTGATATTATGGTAGCTTCCAGAGGTATTAACCTCCATTGTGAACCTTTGACGAGATTAGAATATTCCAGAAGAAAGAAAAGAAGTGAATGTAACCCTAGAAGAGATGTTGGTTGAGAGAGATAATTAATATGAATTAATTAGTACCCAGAATGAGAAATCTGCCCAGGTAGCCTGCCAGAGCCAGTATAAATACAGGGCGCCAGTTCTCATTTTACACACAGCTCTCAAAATTACAGAGAGACACTTGTATGCACTGCAATCTGGCAGTCTTGTGCTCAAGTTCTGGAGAAGGAGTTGCCACCAGTTTTGAAGCCTATTGCTTCTATCTTTTGGGTTGGACTCTCTGATCAACTTTGGTTACTTCTTGCTTGGTGCATTAGCCCTGCTTGGCTATTGGATTGCTACTAGGATTCTTCTCTCTGTCAAGGTCAAGGTGCTCGGAGGGTGGCTTCAACCTATGGTTGAGTGACAATAGTGATATTGTCTATGGTAAAACGAGCACATTCTAACAGGTTATGGGCCCACACCTCATTCATTCAGTCTAACCGCTGGAAGGAAGCATAGCCATTAGGATACTAAGCTCGTTGAAGAACTGTCGCTAGGGTTTACTAGCGGGAGCAACTTCCAAGACACTGTCGCTAGGGTTACTAGCAGAAGCAGTTGTAGAAACCCTAAACCTCGATCCAACACCTTGTGATGGAACATCTCGCTCAAGAAGAAGGTATTCAAGTGCACCCTAGTCCAACGCACCTCTTGGCATTCTCAGAAGGCAGAAACGTCAAATTTGAAGTTTTGGATCAAGGCATGACCAGTCACTAGTCAACCGAAGTCACGAGTGAAAAGACTAGTCATCTACACTACTCAACACTCACAGGAACAATTGAAGATTAAATGTGGATAATTGATAGTGGAGCTTCTAGGCATATGACGGGAGATCAAGTCAGACTCTCAAATCTAAATAAGAAGAAGACATCATACAAGTTAGAGCTTGGAGACAAAAGCACTTACCCAGTCAAAGGATTTGGACAAGCCTCCGTCAAGTTAAAAACATGTAACAATGTTCATTTGAGCAATGTCTTATATGTACCTGGTTTAAAAAAGAATCCCGTATCCATATCTTGCCTAGAAGAAAAAGGAAACAAAATAGTTTTCGTAGATGGAAAAGTGTTATCTTGGCATAAAGACTCCAGCATAGAGAAAGCTAGGGTTATTGGAACCCGTGAAGGAAATCTATACAGACTACTAGAACAAAATGAAGAAGCTCTTATACATGATGAAGTCAATCCCAATGAACTTTGACACAAAGGGTATGCTCATATTAACTATCAAACATTACCTTTTCTCAAAAAGATGGTTGAAGGAATATCAGAATTGCAGTGTACACATGAAGGAATTTGCAAAGGATGTGCTCTTGGAAAGACTATCAAGAAACCATTCCCAAGCAGCAACAATAGATCTGAAGAGATTCTAGATCTAATACACTCAGATGTTTGTGGTCTAATGCCAGTCAAATCTCTATGAGGTTCTCTTTACTATGTAATCTTCATAGATGATTACTCAAGAAAGACTTGGTTATATCTCCTGAAGACAAAGGACGAAGTATTCAGCAAGTTTCAAGAATTCAAAACAAAAATAGAAAACCTCACAAACAAGAAAATCAAGACCCTAAAAACAGATAATGGAGGAGAATACACATCAAAGGAATTCATTGCCTTTTGCAAATCGGCAGGGATTAGGAGGGAGTTGATTATTCCTCATAATCCTCAACAAAATGGTGTAGTAGAAAGGAAGAACAAATCTATTGAAGAAATCGTAAAGGCACTACTAAACGATCAAGGTTTATCTATGTTCTTATGGGGAGAAGCATCCATGACAACAATATATGTTCAGAACATAAGTCCTCACTGCATATTGAAGGATATGACTCCAGAAGAAGCCTTCTCAGGTAAGAAACCTAATGTGGAAAACCTAAGAATCTTTGGATGTCCTATTTACTCTCACATTCCCAAGGACAAAAGGAATAAATTAGAACCCTCAGGAAATAAGGGCATATTCGTGGGATATAGAGAATCATACAAGGCTTATATAATCTATATCCCGGAACAACATAACATTGAATTCAGTAGAGACGTGACCTTCAATGAAAAGATGGCTTTCAAGAAATCCATAGAAGAAACTATAGAAGAAGAAGAGTATGAAGAGCCTATTGAAGAAGACACATGTCTTCTAGAAAACCAAAATGAAGAAAAGGAACAACTTGATCATCCGATGCAACCATGTGAGATCACTGATTCAGACACTGTACCTAAGACCAAGAAACGACCAGCTTGTCTTGAAGCAGCCCTACAAGAAGCAGAAAGACTCAAGGCCCCAAGTGGGACCTTCAGAAAAAGTAAGAAGCCCAAAAGATTCTCCAGCTATGTAGCATGTATGACAAAGCTTATAGATGAAGAACCTACCACATTTGAAGAGGCAGTTCAGAAGAAACAATGGAAAGAAGCCATGACAGAAGAGCACCAGTCCATCATGAAAAATGATGTATGGGAAATTGTGCCTAGACCTAAAGAAAAATCAGTAGTAACTTCAAAATGGGTATATAAGATCAAACATGCAACAGCCGGAAGTGTGGATAAATATAAGGCAAGGTTCGTAGCTAGAGGATTCTCCCAGAAGGAGGGAGAAGACTATGACGAAACATTTGCTACGGTTGCCAGATATACTTCCGTTAGAGCTATCATGTCTCTTGTCGCTTCCATGGGATGGAGTTTACATCAAATGGATGTAAAGACAACTTTCCTCAATGGAGCAATCGAAGAAGAAGTATATATTGAACAACCTCAAGGGTTTGAAGTACATTCCAAAGACACTCATATTTGTAGACTAAAGAAAGCGTTATATGGACTCAAGCAAGCTCCAAGAGCCTGGTATGCTAGAATAGACAGCTATCTAATGAGATTTGGTTTCTCCAAAAGTAATGCAGATCCAAATCTTTACTACAAAGTCGTGAACAATGCACCTGTGATTCTACTACTATATGTCGACGATCTATTCCTAACAAGTGAAGAGTCTCTCATCATTCAGTGCAAAAAGGAACTAGCTTTCAAGTTTGATATGAAAGATCTTGGTCGCATGCATTATTACTTGGGACTGGAAGTATGGCATAAGCATGGTGAAGTATTCCTTGGACAAGGAAAGTATGCAATAAAGATTCTTCAGAAGTTTGGAATGACGGATTGCAAATCCATGGACACTCCTATGACCACATATATAAGAAAAATAAGAGATTCAGATTTTGATCCAGTAGATCCACCACTATATCGACAATTGATTGGGTCATTGATGTATTTGGTAAATACTCAACCAGATATTTGCTTTGTTGTGAACACACTAAGCCAGTTCCAGGTGGAACCTAGACATGAGCATTGGACAACTGCAAAGCATGTTCTAAGGTATATCTGTGGAACACTAAACTACGGTTTAAGATATACAACTTCATGGATTCACAAATTCAGATTGGGCAGGAAGTGCAGAAGACAGAAAGAGTACTTCAGGGATGTGTTTCAGCTTGGGCTCCACTATGATATCTTGAGGCAGCATGAAACAGAGGTCTGTCGCTCTCGGCACAACAGAAGCAGAATATATCGCAGCATGCGAGGCATGTACAGAAGCAATATGGCTGAGAAAGTTGATTTTTTATTTATTTGATCAGGTTCTAGATTCGACCATAATACACTGTGACAATTAGAGTTGTATAAGGCGATCAGAACACCCAGTGTTTCATGAACGGTCGAAACACATTGAGATCAAATACTACTTTATTCGAGATAAAATCCAGGAAGGAGAAGTAAAGCTCCAGTATATCCCCATAGATGAGCATACAACAGATATCCTGACAAAGCTTCTGTCTAGAATAAAGTTTGCATATTTCCAAGACAAATTGGGGATCGTGGAAATAACTCCCTTTGCTGAAAGGGAAGAAATGACTCTCCAGGTTGGGAGGGAGCACTGACATATCATTGAATTAAGGACAGTCATTTTCAAGTTTGAAAAATGGTCCAGCTTGGGCAGTTTCTTTCCAGTTTGGAAAGTGGTTAAGATTTCTGACGGACAGGCATTTTCCAATTCGAAAAATGGTCCAGATCGAACGATCATTTTCGTAATGAAAACGGTTCGATGGATTGTTGATGTACCATAGACAGTGATTTCTCATTGTGGTTAACATGGGGAATGGTCTAGGATAGTGTCTCTTCTTGAGGGTTACTCAAGAAGACTGGTCTGCCTCGTCAGACAGTCATTCTTTCGAAGCTCATAGTTGTGAGCAGTTTCGAAGACTAGTCCGTTTTGGAGGTTGGTGCAAGACAATCGTTTCCTTTGGAAATGGTTCGTACAGTCATTCCCTAGGGCAGATTCATTCTCTCCAGGTTGCACTTTGTTTAGTGCCGAAGGAATGGCCTAGATAGGTGAATGGTCCAGGTTCAACAATCAAGGACATGCATTCCCTAGGGCAAACTCATTCGCTCCAAGTTACACTTTGTTTAGTGTCGAAGGAATGGCCCAGGATAGGGAATGGTCTAGGCTCAGAAATCGGGATAGATATTCTTCCTTGCTTGAGAATAAAGTCCAAATAGCCCATCATTGATGTTCTACACTAAGGGCAAATGCTCTTCCAAATCTCACAAGATGTGAGTGGAAGAATGGCCCAAATGACTCAGTTTATATCATAACATTGTTTCTGTGCAGGTTAATATTAGACTGCATGTCTCCAGACAATAGAGATATACTATTGTGGTGGATATGTTCCACTGATTGTGACTGTGAGTCACGGATTGAGTAGTTATGTACTACTATGGATAAACACAGTTGTGTTCTATCAATTGACATGGTCCCAGTTGTCATGGAGATTATCCAGTTGGATAATGATGTTGCTCGTGATGCTACCAATCGAATGGTTTGTTTGTGCTCAAGACCATTATCAGTTATACCTCCCTAGCTAGGAGGGAGTGTTGATATTATGGTAGCTTCGGGAGGTATCAACCTCCATTGTGAACCTTTGATGAGATTAGAATATTCCGGAAGCAAGAAAAGAAGTGAATGTAACCCTAGAAGAGATGTCGACTGAGAGAGATAATTAATATGAATTAATTAGTACCTAGAATGAGAAGTCGGCCAAGGTAGCCTGCCAGAGCTAGTATAAATACAGGGTGCCAGTTCTCATTTTGCACAATTCTCTCAGAATTACAGAGAGACACATGTGCACACTGCAGTCTAGCAGTCTTGTGCACAAGTTCTAGAGAAGGTGTTGCCGCCAGTTTTGAAGCCTATTGCTTCTATATTTTGGGTTGGACTCTCTGATCAACTTTGGTTACTTCTTCCTTGGTGCATTAGCCCTACTTGGCTATTGGATTGCTACCAGTATTCTTCTCTCTGTCAAGGTCAAGGTGCTCAGAGGGTGGCTTTGACCGATGGTTGAGTGACAATAGTGATATTGTCTATGGTAAAACGAGCACATTCTAACATCTCCCTCTAGCGCTATCTAGCCTAAGATATGCACCCTACCTTCTAGTGTCTCTTGGTGGTATTCTTGGTGACATTCTTGGTGGTATTCTTAGTAAGTGCAACTGCAACTACAACCACTGCAATTGCTGCAGCTGAGTATTGTTCTTGTTCTGTGGCTTTGGGACCTTCTGTCTGGTGAGCTATCTTTGGAGAAAGATGCACTCTTTGTGTTATCTGTTGGTTCTAGTACTGCTTCCGGAATCATTCTATCTAGCAAATGTTACGGTGCTCGGGGGTGGTTGCTTGCCTATGGTTGGGTGACAATAGTAATATTGTCTATGGTAAAACGATCACATCGAATATTTTAACACATGGCACCTTTTTTACAAGTGGCACTCAAAGATTTACTTCCCCACCTTTTAGGAATTCATCCCATTACTTGGGAACTTAGGATAAAGTACATTAAGTTATGACTTTAGTCTTATATCATGCCTTCTGGCTTAGGAACATATCCCCATAAAGTAACTTTAGAATAAAATAAAGTTATGACTTTGGCTTAGCAATCATATCTTGGTTTAGACCCCTCACCTTTCCCTCTTGTGGAGTCCTAGCCCCCCATACTCTTTTGTCTTACGGTCTGCAGTCGAGATGTTATTTTATTAATATATGTGAGTGTATACACAATTTATATAGCAAGGCTCTCCTTCCTTGATCTTTACAAGTTCTCCGGCACAAAACACACCACCTAGGAAGTTGACTTAATCAGATAGTCGACCAATGTAACATGTCCATTGACTATATGAACGAGTCAACTGAGTAATTGACCCAATCGACTGTGTAGTTGACCCAATCGACTGGGTAATCAACCCAATACACTGTAAGGTTCGGTTGACCAGGAAACATGGCATTCAACCCACTGGCTCACCAGCCAATATGACATCTGTACATATACAATTTACAACCGGTGTGAAACTGGGCTATTACAAAATGCATAATCTAGAACATGAAAATGAGTACCATATGAGAATGAGGCAACTAAAAAATACATCATGCATACCAAATCAAGACAAACACAAAGAAATAAAGTTGTTACATAACATAACCAAGGCTGCAAAAAAGGAAATAGTTAAGGTCATTAAAGCAGAATCAGCACTATGATCGTAATTCCTAAAAAAATGGAATACTTTAAATCCAACACTGCTGAAAGGAAATAATGTAATGAGTACCACAAACAAAAGCCCAGGAAGAATGATTAAGGCAGTCATATTCTGCAATGTCATCTTTAATATGATAAAATAGACTGATATATGTCAATACTCTCCTAGAAAGAAATGACAGTAGATAAAAATCCTCTATCTATTAATGTACAACGAAAATTTGTGTGTGTCACATTTAAGAGATGCAAATAGAACTTTATGTACGTATCTCTCCTTGGAAAGAGATGATTCTTACACAGTTCAGAAAGAGAGTACATAACTACTCATCCAGAATCAACCCAGTTGTGCTAAGAACTCTTTGAATGCAGATCTGGTCGATTTGTGACATGATACTGAGAGTCATTGACGTAATGAATCCATACATATAAATTGATAGTTGAAGCAAGAGTCACCCTGAGACATGACACGGACAAGATCTCAGCCATAAAGATAGACATTCATTACAAGCAAGTCTGATAAGAAAAAGAGATTTTTATGCGTTAGAGTTGTAGAAAACCATCAAGAGGCACACTATTCGATGTTTATCTGTAAGAAAGATTCATTGAGTAGTATTCCATATGTCATACTGCCCAAATCCCTAGTTATTGGGTTCAGCTACATAACACATTAGGGCTATAGAGTGATGTTTATGTCTGTATGTGGTGCGACAATTTGCCTACACTGGATATGAGTTTATGACATGGCCAACCAGAGCCAACCAGAAAGCAGAAGATTAACAGTGTTTTCTCCTAGGCTTCAAAAATTAAATTTGAAACATGAAAGGTATGTCCATGCTGGATAAATTATCATATATTACCAGATGATGTATGGTACTAGCAAATATGCAGCGACAGGTTCAACATGCCAGAAAAGATATATGTTTGCAGCAATAGTAAACCACAGCAGCATAATATCAGCAAAGGCAGCACCCTGTCATGACAGATGATAAAGAATATTAAATAAATTAGATGTTAAGTCTGCAAATATAAGAAGAAATTCTCAACGAGATGAACAATAATGAGAGTGTAGTTGAAAAATGATCCCATACCAGATTATGCATGCCAAAAAATAAAGGAGTCCACAGAAGGTTGAGAAAAAGCTGTAGAGCCACATACAATAGAAATCATTTGTCAGGACAAGACAGATTTACAAATGAAACATTTCATGTTAGCAATTTGTCAGATTGCCCATTGATTTTTGCAAGTTTAGATCTGTTACCTCTCAAACTCTCACTTGAAGTGTAGAAGTCCCAACCACAAAGTGAAACCCAATGGGCAACTTAGAAAGACTACCCACTGTTACTTCGGTAGCACTTTCCCTCACTTTAGGCCGGCTCTCCTCCGGCACAAGGGTGAAATCCCTAGGCAATCTAAGTCTTAGCAAAGGATAATAATTGGAAAGCTCTCTAGGACTTGGGATAAATCTGGTTTCTAATATTTCAGGTATAAATTCCAAATTTATGAAACAGATATTGAATTAAAATGGTTTTTAGACTCATGGCAAATCAATTTCTAATAAATTAGCTGTAAATTCCAGATTAGGAAAACAGAAAATAAAAAGAAATGTTTTTAGTGTTTTAAGGTGGATGAAAGAAAGAATAAGTGCCTAGATCCAATACTGGGCAAATGGAGTTAATAGGGCAGACTTAGAGGGTTGTTCTAATAATATTATTAGGGAAAACTGAACTGCAAATTGCATGCTACAGCAAGCCTAATATGGTTGTAAATTAATGCAGAATTTTCTCAAGCAAGGGTTCAACAAGAGATACACCTCCACACTTATATCAAGGATGTGTTCTACTAAGGAATTAAACCATGCAACAACTCCTAAAATGCTAGATGCAATAAGATTACTTCCATTAACAAAACAAAAAAGAAACTAGAGAGAAGATAGTTCATACCTACTTTGCTTCCATTGTGGTAAATATACACTTCAGTTGTGACCTCATGAAACAAGCTTTTGCATGTATAAAATCAGAATCAACATTCAACAATAAAGCTCCAAAGAAATCACCTCACAAGAACAAGAATGCACCGATATATTTCCAAAAGCCTTAAAAAAGAGTTTAGCAATAGGTCCCCGAAGTTCTGAGCACTTTCAACAACCATTACAAGCAGGAGGAGCGTCTACTATATAGAGTTCTAGGTTCAAACCTCCTTGTTGCCGTCCTTATGCACACTTGCAAACGTGAGTTAAGTCCTACTCACTTAGTGTGCCCTCGGAGACACAATGTCTAAGTTTCAGCCCACACTGTCACCTTGACTGAAACTTCTTCCGTCTAGGCTTACTCCTAGGGAAGCCAAGGGGGGTTGTCCATAGTTACTAAATGAATTTTAAGGTTAAAGGTTCTAGGAGTTAGTTTTAATTGATTAGAGGCTAAAGGGAAAACTAGCCTAGGATGACAAGCAGCAATGCAAGTGCAAGTCTAAAGTCTAAATGTTAAGCAGCCCTTTCCCTAAGTCAACTGAAGACTAGTGCCTAAGGTTGGGAAAGGGGTCAACTAAGTTTGAGGGTGGTTCGTTACAAGAAATATTACAATTAAATCAAACTACCCCAAACCAAAGTTATGACTATACAAAAAAATATTTAAGTGTTAGGAGATTTATACAAGATCTACAAATTATACACCAAGATACATCAAATAGATACAAGATATACAATGGATATAAACAATTCACACCCTAGGGCCAAGCATGCCCCAAGTGGCACTTACTCCACTTGGACTGCCTTCACTGGCAACTAACCACTCAAACACTTAAGGATGAAAGCAAGTGATGCCTCCCCAAGTGGGATACTCAATCACTTACTTTATCCACACCACAACAGATTAATCCACAAGATATTCAATCAATAAGATATATCAATGATAACCAAATAATCACATGAAAGATGAAGACAATTAGTTGCGAAAAGATAAGTAAAGCAATGAGATTATCACATGTGTGTTGGCCTATCAATACATCTACTTCCCACATACACAATGTGATTTATGCAACTAATGTACTTTCTTAAGTATTTTAGATTTCCACCCCCTAAGCTAGATGTGTGTCTTAACTCCTACTTCCACCAAATAACTGCCCGGTGCTCAAGATACTGGGGCTACGAGTCCCCAGCCTAGCTTCCAAGGTCAACCCGTCACTTCACCACAATAAGAAGTAGTCAGAGAAGGGATCCCCCCAACGGAATCACGGGACGGTCCCCCGTCACTTCCCCCAAAGACTGTCCCTCTTACCCGTTTTAGATGGCAGAAATAGTTGTCAAAGACCCCTAAAATGTTGCTAAGTGTTTTAGGGACCCTCGGGTGGGTCTTTAAGGTGTGTTGGGTT
>ML780021.1:55385-71362 GCA_009831015.1 Picea engelmannii | reverse complement strand
CATGCATGAAACCCCTAGCATATCATCTAAGAGCTCAAAGACATTACACAGATCCACTATACAAAGCTGAAGAAGACCAACAGAATAACCTATTGGGCTAATACCCACAAGAAAAGGAAAGTTTCCTCAGAAGATTATTCAAGCCATGTTTTATGAGGCGATATGGTCTAAGGATGTCCAGTCACAGTAAGACCAAGGGCAGGTGTTGTTTGTGGGTGCCTTTGTAGGAGGCGAGCTATACCCGTCATGGATGCATTTTTTCCAAGCCCTTTATTGCCTTTATTTTTCATTTATTGCTTTTCTTTCCTTTCTTACTTCAAGGTCTGACCAGAGGACACTGCCTTGGCATGGTGACCAGAGCTGACAGTGTTACCCACTAATATCTTCACAGAAATGATAAGGCTGGCTCGTGATGAGACCCCCTTTCCCTTGGCCATGCAACCAAAGGTCACTGCCCTGGCGTGGTGACCAGATAGTGGCAATGTCATACTGCTGGATACCTATGAACATAATGGGTCGGCTCGTGATGAGACCTCCCATCCTCTTGGTTAGGTCTTGTTTTTGTTATTTTTCTTAGGATCCCTTTAGTTTCTTATCGAGAGGCCCTTTATTGCCTTCTCGGGGATCCATGGGCGAAGCATCTCTAGGTTTCATTTCCTATGGATTTTATCTTTTACCAGCTGCTTTTACCCCCTGGGCCTTCAGCCCCTTCTTCCCACAAGACAAAGTGTAACCCTAAAAGATCATCCTAATGGTCGGACTAGGGGAGTGGGATGGATGAATGGGAGATAAGATGTAAAATGATAAAATGGTGGGAGTGGACGATGGCTCTGCAAATCCCCCTTGGTGGCTAACCAAAACCCATGAATACAAGCTTGCTAAGTCATCCCGTCAATCACCCCCAACAATGGTCAAGTGGATTAGTGTAAGATCCAAGCAGTCATCAGAAATGAAAGGAACCTAATGCATATACAAGAAGGTTATAATGATCAAACATGACACATACCATGATACCTCGGACCAATTACCTCATGGAGCAAGAGTCCTCTCTGATGCAAGTCCAAGCCGATGGTGATGGAAGCTGCTGCTGCTGACAAGACAAGTCTGGCGAGGAAGAAGAAGAATGGGCCCTCTAGGGCCATGCTCAGGTCAATCCTGCTCTCAATACTTCATGTCTAGGACATGTGGACCTCGAGACATGATCTCCTAGTTATCCCTAGATATCGGGGATAACAGGGACTACTCCCCTGTTGAGTTTTGGGTACCTTGGAAAGTGGCCCCTTGAGTTATTGAGTCTCTAACTCAAAGGGGGAAATATTTGAGTCTCACCACTTTACTTTATGTTATAAAGTCAAAGTGTCTTTATTTCACTTAAGTCACAAAGTGATTTTAATAACATAAAGTGACTTAGGAGACTTGAGTCATTTTGGAGATTTAATCTCCACCATTGATTGGAGGTTTGGCCTAAGATTTAATCTTGGCCATTGGTTTCCTAGGTTAGCGTAAGGATGAGACTAAAGGAGGCAAAAGAGGAAAAAGAGATTTCCATTCATTTACTTGGAGATTAGAGTGAAGAGCGGAGAGGAGAAGAGAGATTTTTGGGGTTTGGAGAAGAAGGGTGCACTTGTGAGAAGCAAGGGCGCAATAGAGGCTTGAGTACGCCATCTTGAGAAGGGAGGACACAAGCATAGAGGAAGGGCGCCATCTTGTGAAGAGAGGGTGTATGCTAGTGTTGGGTGCAAGAAAGAGCAAGGGGCACATCCATGGAATAGGGGCGCACCAAACTTCATGAAGGTTGGCGCACTTGGTGAAGGGAAGGCGCACTTGTTTGGTTGAGGGCGCACTAGATCATAGAAGAATATGGGGGGCACATCCATTGAAGAGGGGCGTTATTCTTTGAGGCATGAACAAGGGCGCAAGGGCTTTAAACCAAACAAGAGTGCAAACACCAAGTCTAGCAGGAAAGCAAGAGCAAGGGCGCAAGTCCCAAGAGGGGGCACACTTCATCAAACGATCTTCAAGGCCAAGTTCAAGTGGAGTTGGCAATTTGTATGAAGTTCCTTTGTATTTGCTCTTATTGCTATTTTGAGTTCTCCATAATAAAATTTCTCTTCCAATTGGTTTTCCCCATGGGGGTTTTTACAGGGTCATGTTGACCAAAAATATGTGTAAAGATCTTGTGGCTTGCATTCTTTTATTTCAGCAAGTAGGTGTAAAGATCCTAGAGGAGTATTTTATTTTTTGATGCATGTATAAGAGCTAACTTGGACAACAAAACTATCCTAATTAAACCCTTCACAAAGATGCATCAAAAGAGAAAAAAATCACAAGCTTAAGGGAAGACTCAATGGGCAGAGATTTCAGACTTGGTGGCTGTCCTAAAATAGTTTTGAAAACCCTTGAAATTAGTGTCCAACAAAGAGGTCAAAGACAGGCCTGTTGGGCAGCCTTAGGAACCTCAAAATTTCTTCATGGTATCAAAGCCAAAGGGCACAAGAGTTGGCTGATTTAGTGTGCAAACAGTTGGCAGATTTTTACTTCACCTCGCAGCAGCTAGCATAAGAATTGTTTGGTCAAAGTAGCATTAGTTTTTAGCATTAGATGGCAACCATGTTGGTGGCAGGTTTGAGGGTGGAGGATAGGCTAGCGAGGGAAGGAAATTGGTCTCCGTGGAAAGCTAGGATAGTCTTGATCTTGGAGGAACTTGAGCAATATGGGATATTGTAGAGAATCTCGTAGTACCTCCTATAGATGCAGTGCTCATGGCTGAGTTCCGAAAGAGGAACATCAAGCCCAAGAGGATTGTCTTTGATGCGATCAAGGACCATATCATACCTCATGTGTATGGTAAGAACTTTGCATTTCAGATGTGGCAGTCCTTGTGTGGTCTTTACCAGAGCCCTAACCAAAACTAGAAGATGGTGCTCAAGGAGAAGTTAAGGGGCACCAAGATGACGAAGACTGATTCAATGACATCATTCTTCACAGGATTTTCTCAGATTTGTGATGAGTTGGCAGTGGTTGGCGAGATAGTACATCCCTATGAGTTAGTGAGGACAGCCTTAAACGACTTCTCCAAACCTTGGGAGAGTTTTGTATGAGGCATCGTGGTTGTTATCCTCAATTTCTAGGGATAACTAAGGAGATGATGTCTCGAGGCCATCAGGTTGCAGACATGGAATACCGAGAGACAGATGATTGACATCGTCCACAAGCACAAACAGAGACCCACTTCACCACCACACACCCTAGATTCGTGACGATGGCATCAACCACATCAGCTTGCTTCCGAAAGACGATGGGTCTTGTTCCATGAGGTACAAGTCACGTATCGTGGTAGGTGTCACTTTAATATTTGAGGTATTTTAGTATGTTGTATTTACTATTTAACGCTGCCATTGATTATAGAGCGTTTGCTTGGAAATTATGCTCTTTGCCTTGTTTCACCTTGGTGGTTGACATTGCGCCCTAGTAAGTGGTCACCCTTAGGGATGGGTTTGTTACTCGGAGGTCTCCTTGACAAGACATCGTGCCATTCCTGATCATACTTACCATTTTTCACACTTCACCCATTTTTTGTCTCCTTATCTTCTGGGATTTTCGGGTGTATTGACCCTAAAAGGGATTGTACCTCATTTCATGGGAAGAAGGGGCTGAAGGCCCAGAGGTTTGTAGCTAGCGAAATATAAAAGCCAATCATAAACCTTCTAGAAGCTCGCCCAGGGATTCGACGACAATGAAATGTCTCTCATAAGAAACTGATGGGACCCGTGAAAAATAACAATATAAAAAACTGCCAACCAAGGTAGAGTGTGTGTGGGCAATGTTTTTCATGCTTAGGTAGAAGTCCCACACATTGTCTTCAACTTGGGGAAGCATAGTGTGAACAGGGTAGAGTTGAGGTGGGCAATGTTTTCCATGCTTAGGTAGAAGCCCCCACCTTGGCTTCAACCTGGAAACATTTTAATAATTAATGGCAATAAATGGGCTTGGAAAAAGGATGCATTGAAAACGAAGGTGCAGCACACCTTCTACAAAGGCACCCATAAATGAGAAAATACGAACCCTTGTATGTCATGAACCCCGTGCCCAAAAGTCTTACCCCCATCTACTTCATCTTCTCCAATGACTTAGAGAGGTTTTCCACCTAGGAAACACTCCTTGACTTAAGAACTCATTCACCCAATAGGTCACCTTGTCAACCCTCCCATACCTAAACTTGGCAAATTGAATAGGGTCTTTGAGCACTTGTTTAATTTGATGAGGCAGTTTTTGATGTACATGCTTAGGTGGCTCTTATATTAAATGTGATTTTACTTGCCATGATGCTTTGACTTGAGATCCTTGGAGGGCGTACTTGTCTATCTTTGCAGGACCTTGTTGATGAACAATTTGGAAGAACAAGCCTAGCTTGGGCCTTCATTGGGGAAGGAAGCCCATCGGTTGGATGCCATGGCCCAGACCTTGGGGCAGTACAGGAGATGAACGTTGCATTTGGAGGCAAAGGAAGAGACCTTGGAAGACCTCACCTAGCCCTTGCAAGCCCAACGATTTTCCTTTGGAGGCTAAAATGTCATCTTGGAGGGCTTGACGTCACCCTAAGACTAGGGTTTTGGTGGTGATGTGATGTTTGATGGACACTTGGCACTTTTGATGAGGAGGATCCCTTGTACCTTGGAGAGAAGACCCCAATGCATGAAGGGAAGACCTTTGGACACCCAACGATTTCATCCTCAAGCTCAACGTCTTGCCAAAGTGACCAAGACATCACCCTAGAAGGGGTTGACGTCACATTTTTAGGGTTTTCTTCATGTGCAAATTTAAAATTATTTTGTAAAGGGGCAAAGTAAAGGGGGTTGGCCTCCTTACTTTCTGGTTTACCCTAACTTTATGTGGACAAACACTTTTTAGGAGTTTTGTATGAATAAGGATCAATTTCATTTCATTTGAACAAAGTTCTCTCATTAGAGAAGACTACTTGGCTAAAATTTGCGTCCTACTTGGGCAATTCGGATTATCTCTCTCTTGTCCAACTATATTATGGTTTTTTCTCTTCGTATATTGTGGAGCTAAGGTGGTGCGCACCTCTTGGAGGCATGTTCTCTTTCTTATGGATGGATATTGCTTGGTAAACTAGGGTTTTGTTATCCCCTATGCTAGGGATAACTAAGGAGATCATGTCTCGAGGCCCACAAGTCCTAGACATGGAGTGTCGAGAGCCAAATGACTTGAGCATGGCCCTGGAGGGCCCATGCTTTCTTCAGTGCAGCCCACCTATCAGCAGCACCAACGTCCATCCCACTAGCCTAGTCCTGAAGTAGCAGTAAGTCTTGCTCCATGAGGTAATGAGTTCGGGTATCATGGTATGTGTCACTCTGATTTTTGAAGCACTTGAATATGTTGCACTAAATTGTCCTTCATTTCATAATGTTTGCTTAGAAATTATGCTCTTTAACTTGTTCATACCTGGGAGGGTGACATGATGTCCTAGTAAGTTGATTCCCCTTTAGGATGAGTTGCTACTGGGTGGGTTTGTGAAAGGTCATCGTCCATTCCCTCCATACTTACCACTTTCCATTATTATTCATCTCATCTTCCCCCACCTTGGTTCGAGCATTGGGTTTGCCACGCTAAGAAGGGTTGTAACTTGCCTTGTGGGAATAAGGGGCTAGAGACCCAGGGTGTAAAAGTAGCTGGCAAGAGTTAAAAGCCAAAATAAAACCTTTGAGATGCTTCGCCTAGGGATTCCCGAGAAAGCAATAAAGAGATTCTCAGTAAGAAAAGGGGACCCATAAGATAAATCAAAACTCAAGGTACTAGTTGGTGGATGGGAGGTCTCATCATGAGTCGGCCTATTAGGTCCATAGGCATGTAGCGGTATGACACTACCATCTATCTGTTCACCAAACCAGGGTAGTGTATCTTGGTGGCATAGCCAAGAGAAAGGGGGTCTCATCACAAGCCAACCTTCTCATTTCCGTGAAATGCTTGTAGGTAACGTTGTCACCTCTGGTCACCACGCCAAGACAATGTCCCCCAGCTTTTCCCTTGAAAAGGAAAAAGACCAAAAGAAATAAGACTAAGAATAAAAGGCATTGAATGGGCTAGGAAACAATGGCATTCATGATAAGGTGCAGCTCGCCCTCTACAGAGACACCCACAGGCAAGACCTACATTTCCCTGTTATCACTGCACCCTCTGCCCAAACATTTCCCCTATGCCACATCACACACACTTACATGACCTTAGATTGGTTCTCACCTGGGAAACACCCCAAACTTAAGGAGGATTAGCCCAATAGGACATCCTGAGACCTTCTCTAAACCTAACTTGTTAAACTGCACAACATCTTTGAGCATTTGTCTGGGTAAAGGGGGGTTTAAGGCACATGTTTGGGTAATTTGATTATTGGATGTGATTGACATTGCTATGATCCTTGTGACTTATGAGCCCATAGAGGGCGTACTTGTGGCTGCTGGAGGACTTTGCGCGGTGGACAGGTATATATGGGGGAATGATTAGGTCGGACCTCCATGGGGCTGAAAGCCCAACAGATGGATGTTGTGACCCCACCAGGGGGAAAGACAAACCAGAGGCTGGCACCAGGAAGAAGGAAGGACGTTGCACCAGGGACACTTCGACAGACCTGGACCCAAGGGGGATTTTCCTTTCCTCTAGGGCATTGACCCTTGAGAGCCCCTGACGTCATCATTTTGACCCTAGATGTCATCCAGTCAAGGTTTGCATTTATGAGGGCGGTTTGGTGCTAGTTGGCACATGTGGCACATTTAGGACCTTTGGAGGCCAAATGTTTTGCATTTGAGACCCAGTGTTCCACCTTGGGGGCCTAACATCACCCTAGAAGGGCATGACATCACCTTTGAATATGAAATTAGGGTTTAATTGTTGTAATTTATTTAAAAACTGGATTTTAATGTAATTTGGCCATGTCGATCTTTTTATGACCTAATTTTAATTAAAGGTCATTGAAACTGTATAAATAAGAGAGAAAAACTCTCATTTTTATCATGATCTCTCATCACACAAGTGTGTGGTCTGAAATTCGGCCCTCTTTAAGGGTTATTGGCTGAAACTAAGTGGTGCGCAACTTCTTGGAGAGGCATTTTTGGTGTATCTTGGCTATTTTCATGGTAGGAAATCTTCAACTAGGTTTTGAGCTTGATTATTCTTGGTGAAATAAGTAGAAAATCTGCATTTCTTTATTGTGAATGAATGCTTATGGTAAATTACTTATTTCATGTTAAAGATTATGAAATTGCTTGCTTGAAACCCTAGGAGAAAGACATAAGTTATTATCTTTTTCTCTATAATTTTCCACTTGTTTAAATTTCTCAAAGAGCACCTTATCTAGAAGTACTAGAGTCCAACCATTGTAGCACTCTAGTAACCCTACTCCATTGCCTATTGCATATTTTATTTCAAATTGTCTAAGGAAAAGAGAAATCGCTAGGGCCTAAGTTTCCTTACTTTCTAGCAATTATCTCTAGGACTTGGATGTTTGAGGCCTTGGATTACCAACACCTCTCTCATCTTCTCCACCTCCTTTGACTAAGTATTATCATTGCTATTTCACTTTAAGAGTTGTTGCTGCTATCATTGACTCCATTACCCTAGAAGGCACTAGTCTATTCACTATTAGTGATTGATTGATCAAACTATTTTCAAAATATCTTCTTTGGAACATCTACTAACTCCTACTAACCTTAGATTAGCCTAATTCACTAACCAACTTGTTGTTGTTGCAAAAGATTGCTATAGCCATCTAACAGCAGCAAGCTGACCTCAAAAGTGACATATATTGCTAGCTAGACATTGCTAAATCTGCTTGTGACTATCTAATATCAATTTGCGTAGTTAATGCTACTATTTCTAGTCTTTTCTCCAACATTTTGGAGCATAATTATTGTGGCTGTTACAAATTTATCATTGCCGTTGTAAACTGTTGTACTCCTGCAATTTTATATCAGCTAGTATATTTTTTAAGAGCTCATTGTCCTATGAAGCATTAATATCATTTTGGTACTTGGAAAGTGCCCCTTTTCTATTTTGTTGTCTTGTTCTGGATAGGTACACAATATTATTCATGTTCGTCATCTCTATAAGACATAAAAGAATCCTTTGAAATTGAGTGACCTGTGAGAGGGAGGGGACTTTCTTATACTTTGGCCTTAGCCTTCTCAAAACCTCAGGTCAATGGGGATGTCTCCCCTGGGATACATTGATATACTCCTAAATAGAAAGGGGTTTTCTATTAAGGTGACAGTGATATGTCACTCACTGTTACGCCAATCCTACTTTCACTTGCCTTGGCTTTTGGACAAGTACAGATTGTGTGATAACAGGTTTGATCTTGCTACTTTGTGAAATTGGTAAGGAAATGTATGCATTTGTTGGTATTTTCTTCTTGTTTCATTGATATTCTTGTCTTAAACCCTTGGAGGGGTATAAGAGCATACACCCTCCAACAAGGTTCATATTATTTTGATAGTTGAATAGCCATTTTTTACAAGGTTGCTAGGAGGAGTAAAAGGGCTTACACCCTCCTAACCATACCTTAGTTGGCTTTGCATGCTCTAGGGAGTAGAAGAGACTACACCCCTAGTGATATTGTGGATCTAACTCTTACATCCAAAACTCCATTTACCCAATAGATACAAAAACTAACCTGAAAATTGCATTGGAATGCATGATTTTACGAGATATTCAAATTGTTTAAAGTGGAATCAATTATTTGCCTTAATAGCTTGCTTGAGCCACTAGAACATTTTGATTGGTCAAGGATATCTTATTGTTGTTATAAACTTTATGCTAAATCCATTAGGGCTGCAGCAAACTCATCTAAACTTCTTTCTCTTACTCATTTTTCAACCGTCAGAAATTGCTAAAAACATGCCATAATAATCTACTAAACTTAGCGCATTTTTTGGGTGCTTTATTTGTGATTTTTGGTTGTTGAATTTTGCTGCTGTGGCAACCTTTTGCTACAGCCACAAGTCTGTCATAATATCTCTTCAGTAACATTTCTTAACAGCCTTACTTTATCACTAAAGTCAAGCTTTATCGTACTTGAGTTATACTAGTCATTGCTAGCTTAATCTCTTCCATCTTTACTTGACTGTCAATGACATATCTAGCAGCTTCTATTATCATTTAATTGCTAATTTATATCATTGTTTACTGCTGCTATATAGGACAGCAAGCTTCACTTGCTTGTCCATTTGAATATTGGGCTTGTATACTTGTCTTTTCTCTTGTCTCGGGCAGGTACAACTCTCTTCTACAGGTACTCAAGCATTTGGCAACCATCAACTATCACCAAGACTTGCTTCCAAGCCATTTTCCACTTCTTAGCTTGACTTATAGGGGCATCATCTTCCATTACTCCACTTTCCATCTCATTTCCCCCTAGGGTCACCCGAGATACCTCCCTTCTGTAGGATTTCTCCTTCACTAAAGCGAGGGGATTACTTACCTAAGGTGACAATGGGTAGGTATTCCCATAATTCTCTCCATCTTGTGGATTGGGTCGGGCTTTGCCCAACCTACAATTTGTGGGATAACATTTTGGCATCATTGCCAGGGAGGATTTTGAATCCTCTTCCGTGCCCTAGCGACATATTGGCAAGCTTTGATCCCGGAGCCTTTACTCCGAGCTTGTCTGGCGACTCCACTTGAGGGAAGTTCCCTTTCCCTTTACTTCCTTGATGAGCTAAGGCTCATCTGGCGACTCCACCATCCGAGAATCCTTCTTCTAGAAAAACCCTTCCCCCCGGAAGATTCAAACCTACCAAAGAAGGCCTCCTCTCCTTTCCCTCGTTGTCAAACAACTTTTTCACGGTAATCTCCCACTTGCACCAATGGCCCGTCCTTGGGAAAAGGACCTCTATAAGCCATTGAACATGGAATCCATCACTGGGTATCCCAACACTATGCCTAAGGACATCAACAAAAGGTTGCCAATGTTTTTTGGGAACAATGTAATCATCGCAGAGCAGCATCTACATGTCCTTGGTCGAGACATGCAAAATAAAGTAGTGGAACATGAAGATGTTGCAATGAAGTTGCTAGCAACATCTCTCACTGAAGATGCCCAAAGGTGGTTTGATGGCTTGCCAGATAATCACCTCACCACTTATGAAGACTTTGCTAAGTTGTTCAAAAGAAGGTGGTCATTGAAGAAAGATAGTGGTATGTTAATGAATCGATTCAACCAGATAAAGAAAAAAGAGAACAAGATGTTTAGTGAGTTTGATACCAGATTTGATAAACTACATAGCCAAATCCCTCGGGATTTATGCCCTACCACAGCAGCTACTCGTCTTTTGTATGTCAATGCCTTTGAAGGGCAACTTGGTTTCATCCTGGGGGACAAGAAACCCCGTACTTTGGCAGAAGCCAAAGAGTATAGTGCAGACATTGAAGAAAATCTTTTGTGCTCCAAGTTTGATCCTTTTTAGTATCCTCATGCCAGAGAAAAACCAAAAGCAAAAACAACTACAAACAGTGCACCGGATTCAATTGCTCTCATAGCTCAGAAATTTGACCAAATGAATACTCAGTTTGTCCATACTCAAAATCAAGTTATGAGTCGATTGACAACTTTGGAAAAGAATCAGTCGGCTCCCAAGCATCCATTCGTCAGGAAAGAACCCACAGGTTGGAAGGCAAAGGCTCCTAACACACTGAACCCTGTTGGGAGGGTAAACTTGGAGGAATTACCATGGTGCTCTCCTTGCCAAGAACCTCACCCAGAGGAAGAGTGTCCAAGACGAGAAGAAGAATCTCATGACAATATCAATTTCATGGATACAATCTTTGCCTTTCAGGATAAGGATGATGATAGACCCGCAGGTATTACAAAGGAACATATTGATGAAGCCCAAAAAAAGGGAGCTAGAGAAGGTTGGCTCAAAGTGCTTAATCAGTTGACTAAAGATCAGAGGAAAGAGTTAAAAAAAAGTGAGATCTTGACTTATGAAAGAAGGAATAAAATTCCTATCTTACCTACACAGACTTCAGAGAAGCAAGACTCATCTCATCCAACCAAATCAGCTTCACTTCAGTGAAAGGAAACCATTCCTCAACCAACAAAGAAGGTGGTCCTACCACCCCCACCTATGGTTCAAGAATTGCTTCCAAAACCAACACGAGCAAAAGAGATTCAGTTGAATATAGATGTCCTGACCATGATTGGGAAAATGAATATGAAAATCCCCGTGACAGAAATGTGCAAGATCCCTTTCGTCAGAAGAGAAGTGTTGAAGTTGTTGAAAGTGCCAGCAGAGGCAAAAGATCCTCCGATAATCTTGAACACCATGTACCTTGGATGGCAAAACGATCCCAACCCTCCCTTCTACCTTTCTTTAGGGATGGATAATCTTCCCTTGCAAATCTACATGCTAGATTTTGGGGCCTCGGCAAATGTGATGTCCTCAAAGGTTATGAAGCAACTTGGCCTCAAGAAAACTAGACCCTATGGAAATGTTTGTGGCATCGATTCCAAGAAGATCAAGGTTTACGATCTCATAGAAGATGCAAAGTTCTATCTATTGGATTTTCCTCACATTAGCATCCTCATGAATATAGTGGTGATTGACGTTCCAGATGCTTGGGGCATGTTATTATCAAGGAGTTGGTCCACCACTCTTGGAGGATTCCTTAGCATAGACCTCACTCATGCTTATATCCCCATGGAGGATGGTACCTTTGAAATTCTTTACAACTGACGAGCGGCCAAGGAACATGTGATAGAGTGGGACCATCCTAATTGTATCAACGAGAATGAATTTGATGAAGGTCCACTGCCCATTGAATATGACCCTCATGATCTACCTTTCATGCAAGAGGATTCTATAGACACTGCTTCCAAGAACCTAGGAATATAAAGAGAAGTGGGCAAAATTTCAAGGGAAGGAACTAGGGTCCATCAAAATATTGAAGAAAGAAGAAGATAAAGGGGACAAAGAACGTTAGAAGGCTATTAAAGATGCAGCCAACACAGAGTTCCCTTCGTACCCCTACATCGAGAATATGCCTTACGTCAACTACAATGAAGGAAGTCTTGCATTCATGTGGGATAAGAGGAAGGGCAAGCCCAAATATGATCATAAGAATAACAACTCTTGGCTTAGCCCTTACATCATCAAGAAGAAGTCCGAGAAAGAAAAGTACTACTTGAAAGCTTTGGACGGGAGAAAGATGCCATTACCAATAGATGGGTCTCTTCTTCGGCCCTACATTCAAGGTACGTGACTTCTTAAGGGCCCAGGCCCTAAGTAAGTAGGTAGGTCATCTTGCTTTCTTGCATTTCCATCTTGATTGCTCATGGTAATTTAGCTGCATTTCATTCTTTATTTTCATTTTGCTCTACTTACATTATTGATTTACATGTTTTATTATATGAAAAGTAAAAAAAAATATTTTCTAGATTAGTTGTCATTTTTGAAATTTTGATTTTGATTATATGAGCAAAGGGTGATTGAACCATCCTAGATTTTACAGTTTTATGTTTCAGTGTAGGCACAGGTCTGACTAGGAAATGTTGAGGTTCTCATGCACTCTACGGTGAGTACATGTCCCCGAGTAGGAGCCAGATGTTATCCCCAATTTCTAGGGATAACTAAGGAGATGATGTCTCGAGGCCCTCAGGTTGCAGACATGAAGTACCGAGAGACAGATGATTGACAGCATCCACATGCACAGACAGAGACCCACTTCACCACCACACACCCTAGATTCATGACAATGGCATCAACCACATCAACTTGCTTCCGGATGACGATGGGTCTTGCTCCATGAGGTACAAGTTCGGTATTGTGGTAAGTGTCACTTTAATATTTGAGGCATTTGAGTATGTTGCATTTAAAGTTGCTTTCGACTATAGAACGTTTGCCTAGAAATTATGCTCTTTGCCCTATCTCACCTTGGTAGTTGACATTGCGCCCTAGTAAGTGGCCACCCTTAGGGATGGGTTTGCTACTGGGAAGTCTCCTTAACAAGTCATCGTGCCATTCTCGATCATACTTACCATTTTTCACACTTCACCCATTTTTCGTCTCCTTATCTTTTGGGATTTTCGGGTGTATTAACCCAAGAAGGGATTGTACCTCATTTAATGGGAAGAAGGGGCTAAAGGCCCAAAGGTTTGTCGTTGGCCAAAGATAAAATCCAATCGTAAACCTTCTAGATGCTCACCTAGGGATCCCATGGACAATGAAATGTCTCTCATAAGAAACTGATGGGACCCGTGAAAAATAACAATATAAAAAAATGCCAAGGGAGAGCGTGTGTGGGCAATGTTTTTCATGCTTAGGTAGAAGTCCCACACATTGTCTTCAACTTGGAGAAGCATAGTGTGACCAGGGTAGAGTCAAGGTGGGCAATGTTTTTCATGCTTAGGTAGAAGCCCCACCTTGGCTTCAACCTGGAAACATTTTAATAATTAATGGCAATAAATGGGCTTGGAAAAAGGATGCATTGAAAACGAAGGTGCAACACACCCTCTACAAAGGCACCCATAAATGAGACAATACTAACCCTTGTATGTCATGAACCCCATGGCCAAAAGTATTGCCCCCATCCACTTCATCTTCTCCACATGACTTAGAGAGGTTTTCCACCTAGGAAACACTCCTTGACTTAAGGACTGATTCACCCAATAGGTCACTTTGTCAACCCTCCCATACCTAAACTTGGAAAATTTCATAGGGTCTTTGAGCACTTGCTTAATTTGATGAGGTATTCTTTGATGTACATGCTTAGGTGGCTCTTATATTAAATGTGATTTTAGTTGCCATGATGCTTTGACTTGAGATCCTTGGAGGGCATACTTGTCTGTCTTTGCAGGACCTTGTTGATGAACATTTTGGAGGAACAAGCTCAACTTGGGCCTTCAATGGGGCAGGAAGCCCACTGGTTGGATGCCATGGCCCAGACCTTGGGACAATACAGGAGATGAACATTTCCTTTGGAGGCAAAGGAAGAGACCTTGGAGGACCTCACCTAGCCCTTGCAAGCCCAACGATTTTCCTTTGGAGGCTAAAACGTCATCTTGGAGGGCTTGATGCCACCCTAGGACTAAGGTTTTGGTGGCGATGTGATGTTTGATGGACACTAAGCACTTTTGATGAGGAGGATCCCTTGTACCTTGGATAGAAGACCCCAATGCATGAAGGGAAGACCTTTGAAGGCCCAATGATTTCGTTCTCAAGCTCAACGTCTTGCCAAAGCGACTAAGACGTCGCACTAAAAGGGGTTGACGTCACATTTTTAGGGTTTTCTTCATGTGCAAATTTAAAATTATTTTGTAAAGGGGCAAAGTAAAGGGGGTTGGCCTCCTTACTTTGTTGTTTACCCTAACTTTATGTGGACAAACACTTTTTAGGAGTTTTGTATAATAAGGATCAATTTCATTTCATTTGAACAGAGTTCTCTCATTAGAGAAGACTACTTGGCTGAAATTTGCGCCCTACTTGGGAAATTTGGATTATCTCTCTCTTGTGCAACTATCTTATGGTGTTTTCTCTTGGTATATTGTGGAGCTAAGGTGGTGCATGTTGTCGCCTTATACACACTTGGGAGATGTGGAAAAAATCTTCAATCCCCTCGGTGTGTCCTTGGGGGCAAGTGAAAGTTAAGGTGTTGCAAATAATCCTCAACTCCTCCGTCTAGGCCAACTCCTAGCAAAGCCAAGGAGGGTAGTCCCTAACAAAAATACTAAGGCTTGAAACTAGTCTAAGTACAAGAATTGAATCTAGGAGTTTAATTCATTAACCAATATAAAACAAATTTATACTAAAACATACACAGATCAATTATTCACCACAAAACACATAAAACATATACTTGCATAAAATGATACTTGAGACAAATGTTAGATGCAAGTAAAATCAAATTGCTTCAAAGTAAATGACTAAAAAAAAGCGTTTGAAGCATATGGCTTTGCAAATGTATAAATGAGACCAGTGCCTTAAAGGTATCGTGGGCAATGTAGATCGTGTGTTTTATTAGAATTTATTGATGGTAAGTTAATGAGATAAATTTTATTTGCATGGAAAATAAAGTGTTTGTCTAAACTAGATTTGGACCTTCAGAAAAAGTCCCTAAAGTGGAGGTTGAGCTTGCCGAATATCCAACAGGGAGGTCCCTCTAATTTTGCACACAAGCTCAAGAGAATGTGGGAGATCCGACAAGGAGAACCTAGATTTCAAAGTTCCCGCCAAATATCTTACACAGACTCTCTTATGTTTCCACTAAAGCAAAGTTCTCTTTAGGATTTCCCTAATTAATCTATCACCACTGACTAGCCCAGCGTGTATGAAACTTACTCCCAGAAGATCGAGACAAGCTCGCAACTGGAAGGGTTAGGAACCGCACTGGGAGCTGAGGGGAGTTGTTTATTTTAAACAATAAAGAAAAATACTGAAAGGGAAATGTTTTTCTAATTACTAAAGTCTTCACTGACCAGCCTCTTGCGAGGAGCTGAGGAGACTGTTTATTTCCAACTTTGAAATTGCATAAACGAAAACTAACTAGCAATTAGTATTCTACTTTTGCAAAATTGAAATCTAATCTAGATTGTGATTTATTTTAACTTTAAAGTTTATACGAGATTGTAGTGCTTTGTGATGAATACAAAGATTAACTTTATCTTATGCCTAGTTATGAAAATTGAATTTAAGCTAAAATTGCAAAATTGAGACAATCACACCGTTCCCCTAGGGGGGATGAAGAGTGGGAGCTTGTAGCCCCACTGATTTTATTAAATAAATTACACAACTCTTTATTGGAGTGACTTGTGACCATTCATTAGGGGGGTCACTGATCCAGGTGGATATTGGTGGCCACCCACCTTTTCCAAATGGCTCAAAACAGTTTTCTGGCCATTTTGGCAATTTACTATTTTTAGCAGGTTTTAACTTCCGGGGCCATTTTGAGGGTCCAAATGAAGGTTTTTT
>ML780021.1:13906-27799 GCA_009831015.1 Picea engelmannii | reverse complement strand
GAGAGGAACGGACGATGGTTCTTCAAACCCCCTTTGGTGGCTAACCAAAACCTATGGATACCAACTTGCTAAGCTACCCCATCAATCACCCCAACAATGGTCAAGTGGGTTAGTGTAAGATCCAAGCAGTTATCTGAAATAAAGAGATGCAATGCATACATAAGAAGGTTATAATGATCAAATATGACACATACCATGATACCTCGGACCAATTACCTCATGGAGCAAGAGCCTTCTTTGATGCAAGCCCAAGCCGGTAGTGATGAAGGCTGGTACTGCTGGCAGGACAAAGCTGGCTGAGAAGAAGAAGATGGGTCCTCCAGGACCATGCTCAGGTCGCTCCTGCTCTCGGTACTCCATGTCTAGGACCATGTGGGCCTCGAGACATGATCTCCTAGTTATCCCTAAATATTGGGGATAACAGATACAATCAGACAGAAAAAGGATCAAGCTCCAAAACAACAAAGCAAGAAACATATCCAAAAAGCTATGCGGAAACAATCAAAGGGGATAGGAAGATCTACAAGGAAGATTACAGGGACACTTCTCGACCGAGAAGATTCAAATTTCAGAATCCACAATCGACAGATAGGCCTCAGGAAGAAGAACAATTTATAAGAGTACCTCATTTCAAAAGATCTTCAACTCCTAGGTATCAAACTATCTTTTTTGGTTTATGTTATGCATGTAATAATTTTGGACATAAAGTTGTGAATTGCAGAGCTAACAACAAGAACACAAACAAATTTGAAAGTCATACACAAAGGGATTATCCAAAAAGGCCTAGTGAAACACAAAGAAGAAGATACAACAGGTTTGAATCTTTGAGCACTGAAGTGGAATGTTACAAATGTAACAATTTTGGACACATGGCCAAAGATTGCAAAATGACAGTCCCTCCTAGAGAACTGCAATAGAATAACAACAGTCACAAACAGGAACCTCAGAAAAGGACATGGATAAGAAAGCAGGATCAATATAGCAATGAAGAATGCACACTCGCTCTACAAGCTAAGCAAAAGAAACGTGGTTGGTATGTTGACAGTGGTTGTTCAAAACACATGACAGGTGATCGAGACAGGTTTCTTACATTACGAAAGGAAAGAGATGGATCAGTCTCCTTCGGTAATGATGATTCAACTAAAATCATTGGAAAAGGCACAATCAGAATTGGAAACAAGAATATCAAGGCAGAAAATGTTCTACTAGTAGAAGATATGAAACATAATCTTCTAAGTGCGAGTCAAATGTGTGACCAAGGTCATAAAGTTACTTTTGATTCACAAAAGTGCGAGATAAGAAAAGAAGGTTCAGGAAAATTGATTGCTACAGCTGTGAGAACTTCAAGCAACATATATGTATTAAGTGAAATTGGAAATGAAAAGTGTTGTCTAGGAAAGGAAGATGAAAGTTGGCTATGGCACAGAAGAATGAGTCACATACATTTTGATAACCTTGTCAAAGTCAGCAGAAGAGAAGCAGTCAGAGAAATGCCCCGGATTACGAAACCAACAACACTTTATGCAAGCATTGTCAACAAGGAAAGCAAACAAAGACCAGCTTCAAATCAAAGGAATATTCAACAACAAGACCACTAGAAATTGTGCATATTGATCTAGTTGGACCAACTACAACAAATTAGTTGATGATTATACAAGAATGACTGCAGTTTGTTTTCTCAAGAATAAGTCAGAAGCTTTTGAAAACTTCAAGATCTACAAGGAAATGGTTGAAAATGAAATGGGTTCAAAAATCAAATGCTTGAAATCTGATAATGGAGAAGAGTTCACTTCAAAGGAATTTATGGACTACTGCAGTAGTCATGGAATAAAAAGACAATTCTCCATTGCTAAGACACTTCAACAGAATGGAGTTGTTGAAAGAAAGAACAGGACAGTACAGGAAATGGCTCGAACAATGCTAATGGATTCCAAATTGACAGAGATATTTTGGACACAGGCAGTGCATACAGAAATTCACATTCAAAACAAAGTAATGCTCAGAAACAACACTGACAAAACTCCCTACAAGCTATGGAAAGGAAGACCAGCAAATGTGAAGCACTTCAGAGTTTTTGGAAGCAAATGCTACATCAAAAGAGAAGATGACAAAATGGGAAAGTTTGACTCTCATGTGGACAAAGGAGTACTTGTTGGTTACTCAAGTACAAGGAAAGCATACAAGTGTTACAATCTGAGATTGAACAAAGTTGTAGAAAGCATCAATGTAACAATTGATGAAACAGGCAGGCCAGAATCAAAGAAAGAAGAAAATGAATCAACGGAACAACTTTTTGAAAAAGAAGCAGAAGATGAAAAGGAAGTAGAAGAGGAAGATGAAGAGAATCCGACAAAAGCAGAAGAGCAAGTTCAGCAAGTGCCTCCAAAGACACCTAGTAGACGAGTACAAAAGAATCATCCTTCAGATCAGATTATCGGAAACAAAGATGCAGGAGTTGAGACTAGAAGAAGAATCCGTTCACCAGAACAAACACACCTAGCACTCACATCTACGATTGAACCAACCTATTTTGAAGAGGCCAGCAAGGATGAATTTTGGAACAAGGTCATGGATGAAGAATTGGATCAAATAGAGAAAAATGACACTTGGGAATTGGTTCCAAGACCAAATGATAAGAATGTGATCGGCACAAAGTGAGTATACARCAATAAATTGAACGAAGATGGGCAGGTTACACGGAACAAAGCTAGATTGGTATGTAAAGGATATGCACAGGTTGAAGGAATCAACTTGAAGAGACATTTTCCCCAGTTGCCAGAATAGAAGCAATCCGATTGCTTTTAGCTTATGCATGCTCCAAAAATATTAAAGTGTATCAGATGGACGTAAAATCAGTTTTTCTAAATGGGGAACTTGAAGAAGAAGTCTACATTGAACAACCAGAAGGATCTCAGTTGTCAGAGAATGCAGACTATGTGTGTAAATTAAAGAAGGTTTTGTATGGTCTAAAACAGGCTCCTAGAGCATGGTACTCTAGACTAAATAAATATTTACAACAGACAGGGTTCAGAAAAGGAAGTGCAGACGGCAACCTCTACATCAAGGTACGTCAAGGTAATATTTTATTAATTGAAGTTTATTTTGATGATATTATTTTTGGTAGTGATGATGACAGGTTAAGCCAGAAATTTGAAAAGGATATGCAGAATGAATTTGAAATGTCATTACTTGGAGAACTATCCTTCTTTCTGGGACTTCAGATACGTCAAAGAAACCAAGGAATTTTTATTTCTCAAACCAAGTATATCAAAGAAATGTTAAAGAGATTCGGAATGGAAGATTGCAAACCAGTTATCACTCCCATGCAAACCAGTTGCAAGTTAAGCAAAGATGATGATTCAAAGTCTACAGATCAGAGGCAATACAGGTCAATGATTGGCAGCCTACTACATGTGACAGCATCCAGACCAGAGGTAATGCAGGCAGTTGGACAGGTGGCACGATTTCAAGCAGCACCAAAGGAAGCACATGTATTAGCAGTGAAGAGAATTTTCAGATATCTCAAAGGAACAAAAGAGTTTGGATTATGGTATCCAAAAGGAAAGGATCTATTTCTTATTGCCTACACAGCTGCAGATTGGGCAAGTTGTATTGATGACCGACAAAGCACCAGTGGAGCAACGTTCTACTTGGGTGAGTGTTTAGTATCATGGCTAAGCAAGAAACAATCATCAGTATATCTATCTACAGCCGAGGCAGAGTATATTGCGGCAGCAGCATGTTGTACACATGTTCTTTGGATGAAACAAACTTTGACAGATATACAAGTTGAGTATGATGAGCCCATTCCAATCTATTGTGATAATACAAGCGCCATCAGTGTCTCAAAGAACCCGGTGATGCACTCCAAGACGAAGCACATTCCAATCAAGTATCACTTTCTACGGGAACAGGTTGCAGAAAAGAACATCAGAGTTGAGTATATGGGCACAAAAGAACAAGTGGCAGACATCTTTACAAAACCACTTCCATGGGAAGCCTTTGAGTATCTTCGCCAGAGACTCAAAATTATTTCTACTCCAAAATGAATGCTTTTGAATGCTTATATTATATGTCTTAGATGTACACGAGGAAGCACCATAAAGAGGACAGTTCAGTCAAGGGGACCTGCCCCAGATGGAAAGATACCTTTGTCATTGATGACAAAGGGGGAGAGATTCATCAGATGCAGAGGACAGAGGCATGGTTCCAGGGGGAGCAATGGTCACAGAGATGCAGAGGACAGAGGCATGTTTCCAGGGGGAGCATGAATGATATGACTTTCAGTATTGCATCAGAGTGTTGCCATCAATGCCAAAGGGGGAGATTGTTGATTAAGGTCGGTTGTCATTGATGTCAACCCTTGAAGAAAGTCCGGTAGCGAATTTCGGTAGCACAAAGGTTTGGGTAATGGACCCAAGGTTGTTTCATGTATAATGGTATGAGTTTTAGTATATTTGAAGATAATACTATTCTATATGGATAGTACATGTCATGTCATTTCTGGTGGTATATGGAACGTCACATAACTCCTCACGGTTTGAGAGTTAAGGCCTTACGAAGTTGGAGGACCCTCATATGTTGGCTTGAAGCCACAAAAGGTCAAAGAAGTCAAAGAGCTTGCAAAGAAGAAATTATTATTTAAATGATAAAGTAAAGTAACAAAGTCAAGAAGGATTATTTAAATAATAAATTGAAGTGACAAAATCAAAAAAGATTATTTAAATGATAAAGTGAGGTGACAAAGTTAAGAAGGAATATTTAAATGATAAAGTAATGGAGAACTTTCTAATTATGGAAAGTGGTTAACCCTAAAAATGAGGAAAATAGGTTAAGTGACCTAGAAATGGGTTAAGTGCCCTAGAAGATGGAGAGTATAAATAAGAGACAAGGCTCTCTCATTTTACATCACACTTGAGCATATTGAATATCTATAGGTGACTAAGGTAACCAAAGGATATCTAAGTCGAATTTCAGAGGAAAGGTGAAGAAAAGAAGGCCGGAATTCAAGGGAGGATAAATTCTTTTGATGATGCTTTCTAAGATCGATTCAAAAAATATTTCATGTGGGGCACGCTCTACAAGGTCGCTCTCTAGAATAAGCCAGAATTCAGCAAAGTATGTCATTTTTGCTATAACTCCTTTTCTGAGAGGTTCCAAGTAGTGACACTTGGAGGAATTGCATAAAACACACTAAAGAACATTGTGTATCAGTTTCAAATATTTATTCATTACAAGTACATATTTATGATTATTTCAAGTTAGGGTTATTGACTAATCCAAAACTAGTCATGTGAGAGTGAGACTAAAGAAAAGTTTGATGAAAATGTTAGTCTCTTGTTGTTAAAGTTAAGGAAGGTTTGTAGGTATGTGATCATATACACCAGGTCTATTACAGAGTTACAAATCATATTTGGATGATGAAATTTATAAGGGCTTTTGGTTAAGGTACATGTTGGATACATGGTTGAGACAAGTAGTTGATGAGTTGGCACATACATGAGGTGTATAGTTGATGATGTTGGTACATATTGATGAGTAGTTGACACATGATTGGTACATACTTGGTACATGGTTGGATGCACTTGTTTATAGTACAGGTTGATTACAAGTTGTTCAGTACAGGTTGGTGCATGGTTGATGCACTTGTTTATGGTACAGGTTGATTACAGGTTGAGGTACAGTTTGATGCATGGTTTATGCATGGTTCAGGTTTATTGGTACAGGTTTACAGTGGTATATCTCACAGTGATAGTGTGACAGTGGTTCCATCATTCTACTTCTACTTCGAGGCGGTTGAACAGGGCAAGGACAGGTGGTTGTAGCCACCTTCCGGTTGTAGCCGGAGAACATAGGGGGTTATAGCCTCCTTCTGGTTGTAGCCAGAGAATAGGGGATTTGGAGCTTCCTTCAGGTTGTAGCCTGAGAAACAAGGGGGTTGGAGCCTCCTTACAGTTGCAGCTGGAAAACAAAGGAGATAGATCCACTACGAGGCAACAACATGCTAAAAATAAGCCAAATCTACTAGCCTCCAAAATCATCACACAAGTGACCCCAAATATTGAGAAAGAGGGTCGTCCACTCAAACACCTTCAACAAATCATTGAACCAAGTCAAATATGTGAGTAGGTTGGCACATGTGGGATCCCAAGTGATCATTTGGGTCCAAGATCCAAAAGACACATGAGTCGTCCCTCTCAAAGTGGCGTGTGTGGGCTCAACAAGAAATTGGCCCACCTCCCAAGCACAACAATCTCCATAAACCAAGCCAAGTAAAGTGGATCTAATGAAAGGAAGGTTGACTAACAAATAAAAGTCACCATGAGGCATGGGCTAAGCCAACTCAAACCAAACTAACCTCCACATACACAAGATGGCCCCTCTCTAATGATAAAATAATAATAAATCGAGAGAAATGCCTCCACGTGTGTACAAATAGGGAAGCACCCAACCAAAATAATGTGTATGTCCATCAAAAAGTGTAGTCCTAATGTCAAAACATCTCAAGGATGTGAAGAGCTCTAGGATAGTAGTCATATATGGCAAAAGGGGAGGGTTGACCCCTCAAGACATGACATATCACTATGAGAATCCATGGAATAGAGGGAGCACTCGATGAAAATCAATAGCAAGTGCATCAAACATCATGACAAGGTCATCACAGTCATCTCTAGCACTAGGGCGCTCTCACCAAGGGGTACAATATCATCAAACCCTCAACAATCATCCATGATTCAAAATAACCTAGGCTATGTGCAAAGCATCCATTGATATAATAATATCCCACCATGCAATCATCACAATTGAGACACATCCACTACTAAGAGAAATCATCATGTAGCCAAAACCTGCGACCGATCTCATCCAACCATGTCCTTTGAACAATAAAACTGAAGTGCTCATACCAAATACCAACTGTAATATCACATCATTGGAGTACTAGTGCTCATACTGGAAATCTAGGGATGTAAACATAAATATTTGCATTACCACTTCCCTCTAGACACCAGAACACCCATCGTTGAGCAACAATCAGTAATTACATTACCATAAAGATAATTGAATTACCATAAAGGGTAAATGCCATGAGAAGGGTGTGCATCCATGAGTTATCCCTCCACATATCCTCAAAGCCAAATGGATAGCAAAAATAATCTGTCGTAGACATCTAGAAATCTCCTCATACCATATGAGGGGTAACAATTGGCTCCAACATGGGGACATGTGCTCTAGAAGAGAGTACACGAGAACACTAGAATATCAAACAAAACCTGATACAACTCAACGTGGGAAAGATAAGATCCACATAACAGGGTGAGACTCTCACCCTAGTCCATTGTACATAAAAACTAATACATGAAATCAAAAACAACTCTAAAACAAGACATGAGCCAAAATGTCAAAGCATGGAAAGAAACAACTACTATTCACAAACTTATTCATTCCTGCTTCTACAATGCTAACATGTCAATCAATTGCCATCAAAGTCTTAATATTTCAGATTCTACCCATTCAAGTGGTTGAGGTAGAAAGAGTTTGTGTTGGCAGTGTCTTCAATCCTATAAGGACCAAGCTGCAAGGTATCAAATTTCCCATGCTTTACGGGCTTCTCGCTTTTTTTATCCCACATCAGAACCAAGTCTCCTTTCTGCAGGTCCTATTATCGCAAGATTTGTACTTGTGCAAAGCCCACCACAAGTAGCCTAAATCTTGCATATCTTCAAGAAATCCTACCACTGTCACCTTAGTAACAAATACCCTCATTTTAGTAATAGAGGAGGTCCACCACAAGGGAGACTTCCTTGGTGACGTCAAGGGATCAAAGTAGCAAGTTTGTTAGCCAAGCCTACCGCCCCCTCTCTTGATCACCTAATGATACGTCTAGGTCTGTGAAATGGATGAGGTATGGAGTTGTTAAGTACATTCCTGGAACAAGAACACGTGTAGCATGTATATGATTGATTTCCAAGTATAAACATGCAATCAGAACCTCATAAGACACTAGACAATGATAAATTGCTATAACTGGTACAAATTTGCAGTAGTACAACAGTTTATAACAGCAAATATAAGTTTGTAACAACAGCAATAAATATGCCTAAGAAATACAACAATTGACAATAGAAAACTTAGCATAAACTTAGTAGATTAATATCCAATTGTTAGATGCAATTTCTGGATATGTTAGAACACTATTAGAGCAATGTATGCAGCAAATTAGTGTATGTTAGTATGGTTGTAGCAAACTTTTGCAACAGCAGCAAGTTTGCAATCAAATTAGCTCAAGTTAGTGTTAGTAAAGTTAGTAAGTAGCTTGAGAGATATAATAAAGAGCTTGTTGATCACTTTCACCACAAGAGACCTTTAAAGATTAGTGCCTTAGGGCTATGGAGTCTTTGCAACAGCAAATGCAACTAACTTGGAACTTGATTTAGATGTAACCAAGAGGTAGGATTCAATCACTAAGATGCTAGCACATTAGGGCCTTAGAGATTAAACCCTGAGGAGAGGGATCTTCTAGGGTGCAAGCACTTTTAGGCCCTAGAAACCTTTTATCCAAAGTTACAAAAATCGTATCGACGAAAAAATTGTCGGGGCTCCAGAAAACATCGTTTTGGATTTATCGCGAAAACATCGGCAATATATCGGCAAGCTTAAAAATCGATTTTTCCCAATTGTTCCCGATTTTTCCTCAAAAAATCGCGATTTTTTCCCAAAAATCGCCAAAAAATCATTTCGGATTTATCGCGAAAATATCAGCAATATATTAGCAAACTTAAAGATCGATTTTTCCCGATTTTCCCGATTCTCCCCGATTTTTTATCAAAAAATCGTGATTTTTTTAGAAATTATCATTTTCTGGATCAAATCGCGATTTTGGCGATTTTTGTAGCAGAGCTTTTATCCCTTCTTATAGCCTCACCTAGGTCAAGAATCAAGTGTCTAGGACTAAAATCCTAAAGTGCTAGCACTTTAGGGCTTTAGGTATCTAACCCTAGCTAGGATTTCCTTCACAAATTTTGGATAATATTAACCTTGTGAGAGGAGGAAGCACTTATGACGATTAATTGCATGAGAATACGAACAAATAATTTCTAAGCATTACATATGAACATGAACAAAATTGTCATAATTATGTGCATCTGTGTCATTAAATCTCTACTTAATCAAGCGAGAATGCAATCAAAACTCACACATATAATTTGACACCCATGTGATAACGGAGTTCACTAGACATCCTGGCTACGTCTCTGAATCCACTTGGAATACAAATTGCTTTATTATCCTTCTTATGCAAGGGTTGGGACCTTCTCACAAATGTGTTACATGCTCCATACAAAGCTACCTTCTCCTTAACAAAGGATTCAAGAAGGCACTCACATAAGTGACCTTACTCCAGACACCAGAAGGACTGCATTCCTCACAGTGCAAAGCTCTCTCTCCAAAGGGCCTAAGGGGGGCCTCCTCCACAATGCTTACATAAGGAATTTATACAGTTTCCCTTTCTCCATAATTCAAGGAGACACGATCCACAAATTTAGGATCTAAATAACATCTCAAAGGACAAAAATGAGAAAGCATCTCAACCAACCTATGAGACCCTTAACTTCCCCTTGAGACTAGGAAACCACTTGTGATAAACTGAGGAAGGATCCCAAACAAACCTATGAGACTCTCATCTTCTTCTTGAGAATAGAAAGCTAGTTGTGAGGTGGATTCTCATACAAAACTAATTTCCCCTTAAAACTAGGAAACTAATTTGTGAGGTGGATTCTCACATAACTAATCCCTCTTTTTACAAATTAAATGAAAAATACATGAGTAATTCCACTCACTCCAAGTATTAATCATTTTTCCAATTTGAATGAAAAATGCATGAGCTTCTCACACTCATTTAAAGTATTAATCATTTTTTTAAGCCTTAATCATTCCTTTTAAACTTTGTCACCTATCATCAATCAACCTTTTAATGATCTTTTTCATGGTGTGCAAAGTAATAATTCCTTGTGTGGAGATCCTCCGGGATCAACTATCTTGTATACACAGGTAGGAAAGGATAAGATAAGATAAGATAATTTTACTAATGTCCAACAAATGACCACAAAAGTAGGTCAATCAGACTACTAGATACAATGATGTCATTACTGTTGAGTTTTGTACCATGGGAGGTGTTCCCCATGTGCTTATGACCTCCTTAGCACATGAGGGAAGGACATTACACTTTGTACCTTGTACTTTTGTCTAATTTCACTTTGACTTTGTCTAAAGTGGAATTTAGTCACTTTTGGCCTAAAAGTGACTATTAATTCACAAAGGGGTGAATTGGAGACATAAAGTTGACTTAAGAAACTTAACCCAAAGTGGGTTTGTGATTTAGATATTCATGGCGAGATCTCAACCATCAATTAGATGGGAGATGAGATGATCTCCACCATTGGATCTCTAGGTTTCCTTTTGGATGTCAAAGAGGGGCGCAAAGGGTGAAGGAGGGCGCATTCTTCATTTGGTCATTTGCTTGTTGAGAGAGGAGCTCTTGGAGGATGGAGATGAAATCAATTTTGTGAGGATGATATAGCTTGGGTGCTAGCTTTCATGGAGGAAGGCTTGCATCATATTCCATAGTTTATTTACTGAAGAGGTTTTGCTTCTGAGGAGGGCGCATTACCAGATTGGGGCGCATCAGTAGTTGGGAGACTTCTAGCCATCAGATTGTAGTGAGATCAGTTGCAGAGGATAGCCATTCAGCAGAGCTTCATTGTTGTGTAGGGGTTTCCAGATCTGAGCTCACAGTTGGCAGTTGGAGTAGATTCAGTCGTTTTGGCAATTTGTATGAGGGGTGCACCATTCTGGGGTGCATCTGGTGATTTTGACCTTGTATATCAGTTCAGTTTGTGCTGCTATTGTATCAGGTTCTTTCATATATTGTACTTACTGTATTCCATCATCTGTTTTCCTCATATATACATACATATTCTAAACTGGTTTTCCCCGGGGGGGGTTTATCCAAGGTCATGTTGACCAAAAATACCTGTGTCTACAAATGCATGTATTAGTCTCTTAGATCTGTTTCATTTTCAGCGGTAAACGATGTTTAGGTGTGTTATGTTTATTTTGAGATGCATGTACTAATTTCTGGTGACAAAAACGACATGCTAGAGCACCCAAAATTGAGAACATAACCGTAACAAATCAACATAAAGTTTTGGACTGTTGGCTGTTATAAAACAACAGCAACTACTTTAGAAGACAGTTAAACTTAGAGCCTTTTTGTGGTCAAAGACAGACCCAGAAGGCAAGCTTGATAGGACTTGGATTTTTCACATGGTATCAGAGCTTTGGTGGCTGAATTTTTGGACAATTGGGACAACATTTTAGTGGCTATCATATATATCTTTCTGGCAGATTTTTTAGGACAGCCATTGACTCATTCAGTGGTTGTCAAAGGGCAGAATTTTTCAGAGGATAGTTGGGCAATTTTGACACTTGTCATCAGTCTCTTTTCACACCTACGCAGTAGGAGTGAGGCTGATTTGACGTTGACCTCTTTTCACACCTATTTTGTTAGGAGTGAGGTCAAATTACACTTGTCTCTTTTCACACCTGTGTTGACAGGAGTGAGACAGTGTTTTCCTTGGCAGAGCGAGCATCAGTTGGGGATTGTAGTTTGGTAGAGATGTTAGCATCTCAGATGCGAGTTGAGGTCAGGCTAGCGGGGGCTAGCAATTGGTCGCCTTGGAAGGCGAGGATGGTCTTCGTCTAAGAGGACCTCGAGCTATGGGACATAGTCGAGGCAATTGTTCCCCCCATTCCTGTCACTGCTCCCGTCTTGGTGGTAGAGTTCAGGAAAAGGAACAACAAGGCGAAGAGTACCATTTGTGATGCAGTTCGTGACCATATCATACCCCATTTGACGAGGAAGACTTGTGCATACGAAATGTGGGCATCTCTATGCGTTGTATGAGAGCTCCAATGAGAACCGTATCATGGTTCTTCATGACCGACTCCGGGGCATTTGCATGCTCAAGGATGAGTCAATAACTTCATTCCTTGGTCGTTACACTCAAATCAGAGACGAGCTGGCAGCCATCGAAGAGATTGTGAACCCTAACTCTTTGGTGATGAAAGCTATGAATAGCTTCACCAAACCATGGGGTCCATTTGTACAGGGCATTGTTGCCCGGGAGGTCATGCCTACATGGGAGAAGATGTGGGATGACTTCGTCCAGGAGGAGATTAGGCTTGCAGCCGAGGCTTCTTGACAGCAGCAGCAGCCGATTGGTTAGAGTGAGGAGGATCTTGCTCTTTGGACAAAGGGCAAGAAGAAGGTCGGCCAAGGGGGTCGACAAGGTCCCAAGTCTTGGGGCCAACCACAGGGGAGTGGAGTAGGAGAGAGCAGCAGTGGTCAGGGCAGTGGTCAGAAAAGAGATATGAGAAAAGTGAAGTGCTTTGTTTGTAAGAACTTTGGGCACTATGCTGGACAGTGCCCAAATAGGAAGAAGAAGAAGGGTGGTACCGCAACTACAGCAGAGAAGCTAGACTTTCAGACACAGTTTCAGAGAGAGTGTGATTTCCTCATATGTTGCATTTCAGTTGAGACGGCACCTTGTATCTGGTATATTGATAGCAGGGCTTCGATCCATATGACTAGTTTTCGAGAGTACTTTTCTGATCTTAGAGACACCGAGATCAGGATTGAGATTTCTCTTGGAGATGACAGAGTTGTCAGAGTTGCAAGGGTTGGCACAGTTGCTTTTCAGAGAGATGGCATGCCACCCATATCGTTCACAGACATTCTTTATGTCCCTGGCATGAAGAAGAATTTGATATCAGTTTCCACCCTCCAGGATAGAGGTCTTGAGGTGACATTCAGAGGCTCTGAGGCACTGATTCATCCTCAGGGTTCTTCACTAGCCTCCGGACAGGTGATTGGAGTGAGAGAGGGGAAACTGTTCAGTTTGCTTTTTCAGCCACTTCATGCATTGGCAACGAGCAGCGACAGCAGCAGACAATTATGTGAGTTATGGCATCGTAGGATGGCCCACCTACATCATGGGACTCTTGGAGCTTTGAGAGAGGTTGTGACCGGAGTGCCACAGATCAGCATAGAGCATCAGGATGTTTGCAGAGGGTGTGAGCTTGGCAAGTTTGCCAAGGCATCGTTCCCCAGCAGTGACACCAAGTCAGCTAGGATACTGGATTTAGTACACACGGATGTGTGTGGGCCCATGACTCGGAGGTCCTTGAGTGGTTGTGAGTACTGTTGACTGCCTATTCAGCTAGGGGTCAACTCATGTACCATGAAGTATTCATCTATGTTGAAGACAGTATTGGTTCTACTTGGGCATCTGATGCCCCAGCACTAAAATTTTGTAAACGAAATTTCCGCACCCCTGCGTGGGTTAATAATGTAATAAGTCTGCATGGATCATAGTTAGGTCAGGTACCTTGGGTGTTTCCATTAGGGGAGTTCCTTTCATCGAGGGTTTTTTATCCTCAGGTTGTCGACCAGACAAGCTCCTGGCCGACTTCCCTTGAGTTTTTCCCTCCACACATGACTTCCTCCAAAGTGGTGAAAGGCGCCCTGATGGTCTCATTCTTTGGTAACCTTTGTTAGGAATATTGTAAATGACCATGTCAGACAGTGTAGAAAGTTTCGCGGAATTTCGTCGAGTCTAGATAGGTTTTTTTTAATTAATTAAATTTTTAATAATTTAATTAATTAATTATTTTTTGAGCTTATGTTGTAAAAACTGAATCTTTGGGATTTTGATAGGGGTATTTGTGCTCAAAAGAAATGGAATAGCACCCCCTACACCCATAGACCAAGTTTCAGCTCAGTCGGACTAAGTTTACTATGTCTTAGTCCACTCAGAGTCAGTCTAGGGCAAAACA
>ML780020.1:416278-432791 GCA_009831015.1 Picea engelmannii | reverse complement strand
AGAGATGTGGGGTGAGAGAGAGAGATATATATATAGAGAGAGGTAATAATGTGGAGAGAAAATGAAGAGAGTGATTTGGGTAGAGAGATATTAGAGGGGAAACAATGGGGGAGAGAGAGGGGGGGAAGAGGGACACAAGGAGAGGGGGTAAGAGGGGAATATATAGAGGGGGGAGTGAGAGAGGGATAGGGAGTGTGAGGTTGAGAAGAAAGAGAGGAAGATAGATGGAGGGAGGGAGAGGGGGAAAGGAGAGAGATACTTGTTTATGTTAACAACAATACGTGTGCTCCTGTTGCTAATAATGTGCATGTGTTTTAGGAACACACGCGTGCTATTTGAATTTAAAATTTTTTCTGGAGGGAGTCACAACTCTAACATGCGTGTTTGCTGAGTTGGTTTCCTTGGATTTAGGTTTGGGATGACAAACCTAGTGGTTTGGTTTGCAAATACATAAAAACCTCCATTTATATGAATTCCTCTCCATATCTCCGTCTTTGACATTATTTTTCTATAGGCTAGACATTTTAGTTGTTGAGGAAATTATAGACATAGATCGAGTTGGCTATGCATATTTCAAATATACAATTTTTTTTTTTTAAATTATTATTGTTTACTATATTTAATCTATTTTTGTCTTCACATGTATCAAAATCCTAGAATACATACCTCTCTTATTTATGTTATAACTTTTTATTGGCTTGACCATTTCTCAAATGAGTTATATATGGCACAATATGAGACCGACACCTACGATCTAAAAAAAAAATGTTTTGATCATTTTAAGACCCTTTTAGCTTGCACGAACAAAATACATTTTAATTTCAGGAACATGGTGACTTTGATTATTTTAAGAAAATATAAAATTAATATGAAAAATTTCAAAAAAATACATGACACAATAAAAATGGGTTCTCTACAAATATACAAGTTTTTGAAATGAAATTCCATCGTTAAGAAACTCAACACCTGCACGAATGAAAACATATACCTTATATTTTGTTGGAAAAATAAGATAACACTTTTAGAAAAAATAAATTTGACCTATTTATTCACAATGTCTATGAATAAAAGTTGTATATTTGGAAAGATAATTCAATTTCCTATGTTTCATGTTCTTACACCATATTCAAATTCATTGTAAAATTACCTTGAATAATCCCCCCAAGTTAATAGATTGTTGTTTTCCATGTTTGGATTGCCACTAACATGTCATGAGAGGCCATCCTTAACTTGCATTGACCCTTAAAAAAATTAATATAAATAAAACACATTATATAAATAACTATTCTACATTAAAAATGATAACTAAGACATCAAATAAAATGATAACTAAGACATGAAATAAAAGCAAATGATTTGACCAAGAAACAAAGGACATGTCGATAAAACTTTGAGTAATAAAACTTTAACTAATAAAACTATAATGTACAAGGAAAACAATATTATTTTAAATAATTTTTTTTTATTAATAAAAACAAAAAATATTAATATTAAATATAATTACAATACCTAAACCATAATTTTAAAAAACTAAGACATGAAATAAAAGAAAATTATTTAATTGATTTAATATGTGTAATGATACATAACATATTAAACATCAATTGTACCTTCATATTGTTTTATTAATTTTTTTTAATTACAAACTTTTGTTTAAATGATGATAATTTATTGAACAATAAAAGGTCCATTAGCAATATCTTAATCTAATTCATATCTTTTTTTTTAACCATGGGAAATTGGTAATTCATTAGAGTGATCTTGGTTAATCTCATGGTTGCCACTATAATCCAAGAGTATATTGTGACTTAGCAATAGTTGAGGTGTCCCAGCTAGGGAGAATAACAATCAACCCATGTGACATACCTCTGTCTAATCCATATTCATGAACTACAATCACACGTAATGAAGTTGAGATAATCAAGCTCCATGGTATAAAAAAATTAGGGTTAGGTGAAGGGTACAAAGTAATGACCCCAAATGAAAGTGGACACATTATTTATTATTATTCAAAAGTATTAATTGTGAAATTTGATCCATTTTTTGTAAAATAAATCAAATTAAGTGTTTAATTAAAAAGTTGAGTGGATGAAGGGTAATACTTTGAATTTTTCCAAGGTGGGTCTATTTTCCCCACTTAGATTCAATTCTCAGTAAAATATTTAGCTTATTTTGATAAATATAGAAAAGTAGACATATTTTTTCACATCTCAACCCTTACTAAATCATAAATTCCCTATTAAAATTAGCGTACAGACTATTAAAACTAACACAAAATTATAATTAAAATTAACCAAATTTAAAATTAAACCTCACTCAAATAATCACACTTTTCCTAACTTAAAAAAACAAAACTCAAATACTCAATCCTACAACTATCTTGCGTATGAAGAATAGACTTCATAAAGGCATAGGCTAAAGGGCCAACGATTTTTCCTTTGTTGAAAATCACCGATCACTTATCCTGACCACTGTCGATAACTTATCACAACCACTACATACTTCGATAGGTGGAGACTCTATTCCATCAAATGGTGTTTTCGTTCATTTGTTCAATTCATCCTAGAAAACGTAATATGCATGGACTCTTGACTTTTGAGCAGACTGTTGTAGGTAGTTGCACACTTTAATGCCACTGCTACTACCCTCCCTCTTCTATCTCAATGTTTTTTCAAAATATGCACTCCCACTTGTCTCGATGCCTAGTTCTAGTCTATTTGAGCATAGAGAAAAGAAACTAGGATTGTATACGATTCAAAATGTAAAATTTGAATCCATCAAGCCATTCCTGGGGTGAATTGAGCTCCTCGTTGAGGAATTTTGGGATAATTTCGAATTTGAGTGTTCTAAAATGTTTGGTTACAAGATATCAGTGGAGAAAAAATACTTTCTTAGGTCAATGGGACTGCCCAATAAGGGTCGCAATGTGGGTTACTTGTTTGGAAACAAGAAATCCAAAATAGAGAAAATGGGAAAAGCGACTTGAAATGCAGAGCATGTGATGATATTGAAACAATCGTGTGAATTTGAATCCCCTATTGATGTGATCTAGGATGGTACTAAAAGGCATATGGCCTCTTTGGTAATGGACCATCTCTCAGGATTTCCTACTATTTCTCATTGCAACTACGAATTTCCTGATGCCATTGAACAAGGCATGAAGAGAAGGGTCACTAACCGGTTTGCCCATGTTTCCTAAAGGATGAATTTTTTTAAGGTGGTCCACCAAAATGCTCTTATTAATTCACAAAGGGAACCCAAAATGGATTTTAATATGGTGTTTTCATTGCATTGATTGTTAGAGAGAAGACACCTAATTGTGGAAGTAGGTTGTAGGAAATGAGGGATGGGATGTTGAGTTGTTGAAGAAGAGAGTAAGGAATGAAATCAATGGGGTGCATGATATTGATATTTTGAAGAAGAGAAGGATGAATGAAATCAATGGGGTGCATGATATTGATATTTTGAAGAAGAGAAGGATGAATGAAATCAATGGGACCCAGAATAGTAAATTTTTGAAGGAGAGAAGCATGGATGAAATCAATGGAAATGGGCTTGAATTGGGGAATACGAAAGTAAAGGGGAATATTGAAGGTGGCGAAGGAGATTGATGTGGGGATAAATGGCCAAATTGTTTGTTGGAATTGGTGGATTTGGAGTAGGAGTGGGGAGTGAAGATAGTGAAGGACTTCAAATGCAAGATGAAATGGAGACTAAGGAGGAGGGAATGAATGGTTTGGGTTATCATGCTGCAAGGAAAATTTTGCAGAGGATCAAATTCGAGTAGCCGAGGAATGTTATGAAACTACTGAACAATATCTCATGGATCGTGAAGCAAGGATGGTGACCGCATTTTTAATTTCCTTTTTAATTTCTTAGAAAGACAACTAAAAAGATTGTGCACTAAACTATATATGAAGACTACACTCTACTCATCCACTAGTTTGATATATAGTCGTAGTATCAATGATTACATTTGTGGTTAGAGTATAGACAATTCTCAAGCTCTAGAAAGGTTCTACATACTATGGAAAGTAAATCACACTTGCAAGAATTGGAATATCAAACTTGCAAGAAAGTAAACACACAGGCAGGAAAGCAAATAACTTTTGATAGAAAGTAAACACATAAACATGAAAGTAAATGTCACACTTGCGGAAAAGTAAATATGCTAACTATTATGATGGAAAGGAAATTTGCACTAGCTGCAAGTATCGGGAATATGATTCAACTATTTTCTGAAGAAACCCCATCTATATATAGTAAAAGTAATTGCAGAATTGAAACTCTAAATTACTCTTGTAGAAATTGAAATTAACACTTGTTGAAAATAAATCACATGTGATGAAAGAAAATTGATTAACTACTTGTTGGAAAATAAATTAACTCAATCCTCGAAATCAAAGCCTAATCCTTTCCAAGATGATCCCTATAATTATTCCGAACAACAATTGCAATCATTGTGTTAAGCACATAATTAAATACAATCCTATGTGAATAATCAATTGTATGAATGAATAAATACAAACCCTCCTGAATAATTGAAAACATAAGTGAATTGAATCACACAACACATAATTAACAACTTGCATAGTTAAATCACACAATGAAAAATTAAAGAAAACCACCTAAGCTACACAACACTTTGTTTTATTGGAGTAGGCCCTACTTTTTTTTATTCCATTGTCATTAGGACATTTCTCTAAGAATCCTCCTCGAATAATGGGGAGAGTGATCTCTTTTACACATAGATTGAATGGAAACTAGAAATAACAAATATCTAAATAAACCCACTTATGGATTTAATAAATCCGTAGTGGTTATAACAATTTCCTAAATAACAAATAGTTTTCAGCTAATAATTAACAATTAATGAATAACTCCAAGATCTTTCACCAACAATTAACAAGCAGTATATAACTTCCAAGATATTTGCTAACAATTTGCAAATAATAAATAACTCTAAGATCCGTTTCCAAAAAATTCCAAGAAGCATAGTTAACCATTCAAACTAATATTTTATCTTGGAATTGGAAAAATATCTCGGTATCTTTGATCTTCTTGGAATAATATTATTGTTGCATAAATACATAAATGGAAAATATGTGATAACTTGGCTCATAGTTCCAACATCTCAAGGTTCCTTGGACAAGTTGCAACAATAGGATTTGCACCAATGGGATTTGCAACAATGAGGGTTGTAACAAATAATACTTCCTTGGAGAGTTGCAATAATTGTACTTCAGGCAAGTTGCAACAATGATAAACAATTATACTTCAGGAAAGTTGCAACAGAGGTGGATTTACAACACATAATAGTTCTCTGGCAAATTGTAGCAACTGAAAATGGGTATTGCAGCAACTGAAAATGAGTGTTGGAGCAATTTGAACCAAAACTTCAGGCATGGCAACATAACAATCTACACAACAACTTGTCTGCCATATCATATTTTCAAATTAACACAAAGATAAATACAAATATGTTCTTTCTATAAATTTTAATCATAAATTCATGTAAAGTACTAAAGAAATGTAATGGAAACACATTAAGTTTAAATATCACATAGTAATGGATTGATACACGGTCTAGGTAAGTAAAAAGGGGTTAAAGGTAAGGAAAATATGGTACAAAAAGATGTCATTTATGAATACCTTCATCTCCCCCCAACCGAAAATTTTGCATTTCCTCTTGCAACCCAGTACCTCTGTATCTTTCAAATTGTAGGGACACCTCTCTTTATCCACTCCATCCCTTTGTTATTTTGTTAACATTTTCCATTTTCCTACAATGGTTGTTATGAGTTGTTAGGAACCATACTTCAAAATCAACATTAGCATCTTGAAACAATTCTAGTAAGCTTGAAACAAATATGATGGAGTTGCAACAAACCTACTGCAACAAACTTGCATAACAAGTTGCAACAAACCTGTACAAGGAGTTGTAGAATATATGAAAAATTGTTATTTCATGCAGACAGTAGTCCAGATTAAGGAGTGTTATAGAAAAAAATTTCTCACTCCATGCATCCTGCTTGGATGGCATTCCATTTCCCTTTGCAGACTTGAATTCCCATTTTTGTTTCACTCCAGAGATAAAAATACATATTTTTGTGCATATACGCGACCTACCAGTTAGACAACTCACGTATATGCAGGTTTGTCCACTACATCTCGTGTACATCGAGTTTGGTGCTTGTTGTAGGGGCTAGTCAACCCTATCGACTAGACCCAACGGTTGACTAAGAACTTGTCAGTCGACTAGTGTAGTTAGAAGTAGAAGTCGGTCGAAGTCTCTACTAACCGACTGACCCATGAAGTTAAGTAGTTACAACTTTCTGTTAGAGGTATAAATAGATAAGCACATGAAGGATTAGATAGCTTCATGGGAGGGGATATATGTAATTTTGTTGTACTGTCTATGATATAATAAAATGACTCTTATTTGGGTTCTCATTACTTATGTATGTCTCTCTACATGTCTATGGGTATGCATGTATCTCTATGATAGCTATGTAAGGTTCTATTGGTAACACTCTATACTTTCCCTTAGATTACAACATTGCTTCTGTTTCCAGTAGTACTGAAACTGGGCATGTAGAAGTATACATAAATTCTAAATAAAAAATACATACATGAGTGGTGGGAGAGAAAAATCAAGAACTACATCATAAACTATCTAAGAAGGAATAACCTTTCACTAGTTGAAGCAAAGTCATGGTTCTTTTAAGAGATGCACAAAATATTTCTTGAAGCTATCTCGTAAGCATTGTTTTAGCACATCAACAAATCAGGTGATACGTAGAATGATACCCGGTGAGGAGTTAGGCCTGAAGTTGATGAACGGAGGAAGAACGAACCTATATGATTGGCTCGAATGAATTATTGAAGATTATATTTTAGAACAAGCCATTGAAGATCATACATCCCTAGATAAAATAAAAGATAAATTCTACACTGAATTGCATGACTGGTTTTTCTAGATGGTTCCAACACTTCTTCATAAATTAGTACTTGATAAGGGAGTTAGTGATATAGTCGAATACCGACCAAGGCTAGGCACACCAGTTTCGAATAGAATATTCCAATAAAGAGACGAAAGGTGGGAAGCATTTCTTGATACAAAGTGCAAAGATACAAGAGAAACTTGAGATTACATCTTGAAGAAAGAAATATTGCCAACGCTCTCAACTTAGAGAAAGTCAGGCAAAAAATGGGGGGTCGGTTGAAATTATGAGATGTCATAAAAATAAGAAGTAGTGTTTCCCAAGGCCTAAATGTCGTCGAGAGGAAAGAAAGCCCATAAGAAAACTGTGGATATCTAGAAAATAGAATGGGATAAAAGAAAACAAAAAAGAGAAGAGCTTCATAACCAGTCGAATAGTAAAAATTTGATTAGAAGGATGTTAGGGGAGGGTCATCCAATCAGAGCACATGAGCAGTCTGATTCAGACAGAGATCAACCAGAGTTAGCAACAACAATAGTCGCGACGACACCTGAAAGATACAACGATGCACAATTGAACTTCCATCAACCAGTGAATGAACTGGAAAGTATGGACTACAAACAATATGGACCAAATTTACATATGTGTCCCACACCAGAAACCAGTCCAAGGATAAGAGAATTTATCAAACAAAGGCTAAATATCGATGACCATTTGGAAATATTATGGTACAAAATGAATGACTTGGGAAACCTATGAGATGCATCGATTGTCGAGCTTGAATGAAATGAATTCGACAATATGAATATCCAAATCAAGGACCTAACCGACTCGACCCCCCTTCCACATCTAATATCGAGAGAAGAAATTAACTATAGTCTCAAAGTGACACAACCTTTGGAACGACAGTTGTTTGAATAGAAATATTAAAAAGTCCCCAAAATGAGGACACATATTCCATAATCAATAAGAAACAACTATTCCTTGAGTATCATCCATTATCGGATGCATACAAAACTGACCAAAATATTTGATGGCTTAGTCGAAAGAAGTAGTAACTCAAACACCAAGAAAATCAAGTGTACCTACCAAGAAATTCAAAATGGGAGTCAATCATATCCCCATATACGAAGGAGAAGAAGACCCAAAACTCCAAAGGTTTGTATGTGAAAATTTTTGGGATGCAACTGATATTACAGACAAAGATAGGAAAATGGCGCAATTTGGGACTACACTATGTCACCGCGCCTTAACTTTGTTCATGAACTACACTGAAAAACAAACTCACTCAAAGGAAGAAATAAAGAATAGTTTTCTAACATTCTTTAAAATCCAAGACATCACACATCTAGAAGCTCAAAACTTAAAAGAAATCAAGCAAAGGTTAGGTGATTCAGTAAGAGAATACAAAAAAATATTTAAAGATATTCTAGGTCAAATCCCATCGATGATCGACCAGAACCTGCTAGTCCAGTGGTATGTAGTTGGGCTAATACAAAGAATCATATCTTTGTTATGCCTATACAAGATAACCAACTGCGAAGACACATTACAAAAGGAACAACAAGTCAAGTCAGATGATGATATCCCATCGAATTCCTTGAAGAAAGAAATACTTGAGGAAAATATAGAAAATTTACAACAAACTATCAAAAATCTATCCATTTGACAAAATGAAATATGGTGCACCACGTGCACTGGGGACAAACACACAAAATATAATTGTCCCCTAAATGAGTGCATGAAAACAAAATACGTCCACCGAGTACAAGCCCAAAAATAATATAACATATCTGAATTCCTAACTAATCATAATATACAATATTGTCCACACAATCTAAAAAACATGAAGTGGTGCCATATATGTGAAGCTTCCGATCATTGAACTTCAGAATGCCACCTAATTGATAGAAATCAGAATAATATACAAAAAGTATACCACACAGAAACCAAAGACCAAGAAAACAACTATGGTCAAAGAGATGATTATTTTGGTGGTCGTGGTTGAGGTCGAGGGAGGCCGACGCAAATTTGGTGGTAGAGGTAGAGGTCGTGAACAACCATATTGTGATAATTGTTGGAAAAATGATTATGACAATGTAGACTGTCCTATAAAAGACATAATTGATCTAAAGTTCTACAATATATGCAACATTGGAGATTACTCCCTATAAGACTTCCTGATAGTACTCCACAAAATTAAACCTAGAAAAATTGTGAATCTACTAGATGTAGTATCCAAAGAAGAGGTGAGGAACTCCAAGAACTTACATATTGTTACAAGGTCCAGCATTGAACACGAAATCCATACTCCACCAAAAAACTAGCAAAGAAAAAAGACAAACAACTTTCCAAATCCAGATAAAGAAGAGAAAATAATGAGAGTGTTACCCATGATTTTGGACATCATGATGATGTATTGATGATGGTGTAATCAGGATCTTCATTAGAACTTTCTCCTGAGAAAATTTACCTTCATCTGTTTCCAGAAATTACATTTTTTTAGGACTGTTCGCAGGCTGCTAGTATATTTGCCTGCGAGAATGCATGATTCTCGTAGGCTGAATTAAGCCAGGGTGTGAGAAGTTCACATTGTGTTGAACTTCTAGGGTGAGAACTCTTTCTAAATAAAATAAAAAAAATGAATTCTCGATGCTTCTAGAAGGGAAACTTCTAGAAGGATGAGATGGCATTCGAGTGGTTATCCTAGTACTGGATTCCCTAATATTTTGGGATCATTCTTATCGAAGTAACCAATTCATTCTCTCCTATATATTGAGTGAATTCTCATGGAAAAGGTTAAGCAAGATTCATTAGAGAATCGGTGAAAGATTGTGTGAAGGACTGAAGCTACAACAACTAGGAAACTCCAACAAGTTTATCAAAGGTGGTTGATCTTCTTCATGTAAGTGAGAAAGTGTGTGTGTCAGAGCCAAGGGCCATCAAAAGGAAGTTTGCAACATCAAGGCTCAGGTTGTAATCTTTACTTTCCATCAATATGATACAGTAATATGTCCCCTTCCCATAAAGCTAATTTCACTTTATTGTATAACTCCTTAATCATATACATAGATTGACTGTTGAATAGATTGTGCTTTCTTCACTTTGGTTGGTTTGTATTGTTTTGGTATTGAATGTACGAGATAACTGGAGCGAAGCGGGAGCAACAAAGACCAAAGGAAGTGATCATAAGGTATGTTATTTGTTCTTGCCTCCTATTTAATTCAATAGTTAAAATCTAGGGAAAGAGTCATATTCTGTCTTGCTTTGTTCTAGATCCAGGTGGATCTAGGGAGATCGGTTTGTGTGCGCACTTACGGATTTATCCAATAACAGAGAGAAGATCTTAAATTCTTTAGGAATGCCACAAAAGATCAACACAATCCAAGAAGTCGAGATGAAGAAAACATCCAGGAACTTTTGCAACTACTCAAAGAAAAAAATTTGATAGGTAGGCTATTGGACCTACTCAACATACTACGAGAATACAAAGATGTGTTGGATTACTAAGAGCGGGGGTGAATCAGTAATAGCATAATTATAATCCTTTTTCTTCAAATGTTATATCAATGTAGAATTATTATCCAATAATGAGCAGTAAGAAATAAACAATCACACACATACACAATACACCAGTGTTTTACGTGGAAACCCAAATCGGGAGAAAACCACGGAATGTTTTTTCTTATATGTTTTGAAGAATTACATTCATTGGAAGCACCAACTTCCTTTGTTTTCCAACTACAACTAGAAGGAGGCTCCAACCCCCTAGTTTCTCAGGATACAACCTGAGGGAATATCTAACTCCCCAATTCTCTAGATACAACCAAAAGGAGGCTACAACCCCCAATGTTCTCCGGCTACAACCAGAAGTTGGCTACAACCACCTGTCCTTGCCCCGTCCTGCCACCTTGAAGTAGAAGTAGAATGATGGAACCATTGTCACACTATCACTATGATATATACCACTATAAACCTGTACCAATAAATCTGAACCATGCATCAACCATGCATCAACCTGTACCTCAACCTGTAATCAACCTGTACCATAAACAAGTGCATCAACCATGCACCAACCTGTAATCAACCTGTATCATAAACAAGTGCATCCAACCATGTACCAAGTATGTACCAATCATGTGTCAACTACTCATCAACTATGACTCATCAATATGTACCAACATCATCAACTATACACCTCATGTATGTGCACCAACTCATCAACTACTTGTCTCAACCATGTACTCAACATGTACCACAACCAAAATCCCTCATCAATTTCATCATCCAAATCTGATTTGTAGATGTGTAATAGACCTGGTGTATATGATCACATTCCTACAAACCTTCCTTAACTTTAAAAACAAGATACTAGCATTTTCATCAGACTTTTCTTTAGTCTCACATGCCTAGTTTTGGATTAGTCAACAACCCTAACTTGAAGGAATCATAAATTTGAACCTATAATGTATAAATATACGAAAATGATACACAATGTTCTTCAGTGTGTTTAATGAAATTCCTCCAAGTTTCACTACTTGGAACCTCTCAGAAAAGGAGTTATAGCAAAAATGACATACCTTGTTGAATTCTGGCTTATTATAGAGAGCAACCTTGTAGAGCCTGCCCCACAAAAAATATTTGATGAAATGATCTAAAAATGTTACACAACATGCTAAATAATGTACCCTAACCAACACATTTTTTCTCATGGAATTTGAATCTGTTATGAAGAAGTTATGACATTTTTACCCGAAACACCTGATTTTGACTAGTTTCAGGACTAGCCACAAACCCTATTTTCCACGGAGTGTAAATCCTAAAATACAAGGAACCACAAGATTAATTGTTTTTTATAGATACTTGGATATGTTTTCTCACTTGCATAGCAATTTCACGGTCTGAATCATTATATAAAAAAAGTTATAGCGAAAATGGTGAGATGACCTGTAAATAACATACCTTAGAAAGCACCATCAAAAGAATTTATCCTTCCTTGCATTTCGGCCTTATTTTCTTCACCTTCACTCAGAATTCCGGTTTAGATATCCTTAGTTACCTTAGAAACATATAGATATTCAATATGCTCAAGTGTTATTCAAATGAGAGAGCCTTGCCTCTTATTTATACTCTCCAAGTAGCTTCCTTAAAAACATCTTCTAGGTCACTTGGCCCACTTTCGTTATTTTAGGGTTGGGTCCACTTCTAATTTCTCCATTAAATTTGTTATTGAAATAATTTATTTTGTATTCACTTTGAATTATAATACACTCATAACTTCAATTTATTATTTACCTTTTAAAATCTCTTAAACCACTTTGACTACTTTGACCTTTTGGGGCTTCTAGATGACATATGAGGGTCCTCCAACTTCGTAAGGCCATAACTCTCAAACCGTGAGGAGTTATGTGACATTATACATACCAACAGAAATGGAATGACATGTACTATCCATATAGAATAGTATTATATGAAAATATATCATGACTCATACCGTTACCCATTAAACAAACTTGGGTCCATTACCCAAACCTAGGGTCTCCAACTTCTCATGGCCATAACTCTCTAACCATGAGGAATTATGTGACGTTCCACATACCACCGGAAATGAAATGACAAACACTATCAATCTAGGATATTTTCCCTAACAAAATCACTTTCCTTCATCTCATTATTCCACAATTAAGCATGGGTTCTCTTACTCCACAAAGCATCTTCCCATGAGGGATTTCACCATAAGGGGACCACTTTGGAGTTCATCCATATTTACTTCTTATCAACCATGAAAAAACAATAATGATTCATATCTACATCAAACAATATTGGGTCCATTACCCAATCCTTTGTGCTACAGGGCTTTCTTTAAGGGTTGACATCAATGACAACCAACCTTAATCAACAGTCTCCCCCTTTGGAATTGATGGAAACACTCTGATGCAATACTGAAATCATATCACTCATGCTCCCCCTGCAACCATGCCTTTGTCCTCTGCATCTGATAAATTTGCTCCCCCTGGTACCATGCCTTTGTCCTCTGCATCTGATAAATCTCTCCCACTTTGTCATCAATGGCAAAGGTATATTTCCATCCGGGGCTGCTCCCCCTGACAAATTGTCCTCTTATGGTGCTTCCTCCTGTACATATAAGACATATAAGATAAGCATTCAAAAATCATTCATTTTTGGAGTAGAAATAACTCCAAGTCTTTGGTGAAGATATTCAAAGGCTTCCTGTGGAAGTGGTTTTGTAAAGATGTCTGCCACTTGTTCTTTTGTGCCCACATACTCAAATCTGATGTTCTTTTCTGCAACCTGTTCCCGTAGAAAGTGATACTTGATTGGAATGTGCTTCATCTTGGAGTGCATCACCGAGTTTTTTGAAATATTGATGACACTTGTATTATCACAATATATTGGGATGGGCTCATCATACTCAACCTGTATATCTGTCAAAGTTTGTTTCATCCAAAGAACCTGTGTACAACATGATACTGCTGCAATATACTCTGCCTCGGCTGTAGATAGAGATACCGATGATTGTTTCTTGCTTAGCCATGATACCAAACACTCACCTAAGTAGAACGCTACTCCACTGGTGCTTCGTCAGTCATCAATGCAACCTACCCAATCTGCATCTGTGTAGGCAATAAGTGATAAATCTTTTCCTTTTGGATACCATAATACAAACTCTTTTGTTCCTTTGAGATATTTGAAGATCCTCTTTACTGCTAATACATGTGATTCCTTTGGTGCTGCTTGAAATCGTGCCACCTGTCCAACTGCCTACATTACATTTGGTCTGGATGCTGTCACATATAATAGGTTGCCAATCATTGACCTATATTGCCTCTGATCTGTAGACTTTGAATCATAATCTTTTCTCAACTTACAACTGGTTTGCATGGGAGTGATAACTGGTTTGCAATCTTCCATTCCGAACCTCTTTAGCATTTCTCTGATATACTTGGTTTGAGAAATAAAAATTCCTTGGTTGCTTTGACATATTTGAAGTCCTAGAAAGAAGGATAGTTCTCCAAGTAACGACATTTCAAATTCATTCTGCATGTCTTTTGCAAATTTTTGTCTTAACCTGTCATCATTACTACCAAAAATAATATCATCAACATAAACTTCAATTAATAAAATATTACCTTGACTTACCTTGATGTAGAGGTTGTTGTCTGCACTTCCTTTTTTGAACCCTGCCTGCTGCAGATACTTATCCAGTCTGGAGTACCATGCTCTAGGATCCTGTTTTAGACCATACAAGGCCTTCTTTAATTTACACACATAGTCTGTGTTCTCTGACAACTGAAATCCTTCTGGTTGTTCAATGTAGACTTCTTCTTCAAGTTCCCCATTCAGAAAAGATGATTTTACATCCATCTGATATACTTTAACATTTTTGGAGCATGCATAAGCTAAAAGCAAACAGATTGCTTCCATTCTGGCAACTGGGGCAAATGTCTCTTCAAATTCGATTCCTTCAATCTGTGCATATCCTTTACATACCAATCTAGCTTTTTTCCTTGTAACCTGTCCATCTTCATTTAATTTATTCCTGAAAACTCATTTTGTGCCAATCACATTCTCATTCTTTGTTCTTGGAACCAATTACCAAGTGTCATTTTTCTCTATTTGATCCAATTCTTCATCCATGGCCTTATTCCAAAATTCATCCTTGCTGGCTTCTTCAAAATAGTTTGGTTCAATTGTAGATAAGAGTGCTAGGTGTGTTTGTTCTGGTGAACAAATTTTTCTTCTAGTCTCAACTACTGCATCTTTGTTTCCAATAATCTGATCTGAAGGATGATTCTCCTGTACTCGTTTTCTAGGTGTCTTTGGAGATACTTGTTGAACTTACTCTTCTAATTCTGTCAGATTCTCTTCCTCTTCCTCTTCCTCTTCTTCTTCTTTTTCATATTCTTCTTCAAAAAGTTGTTTCATTGATCTGTTTTCTTCTTCCTTTGATTCTGGTCTACCTGTTTCATCAATTGTTACATTGATGCTTTCCACAACTTTGTTTAATCTTAGATTGTAATGCTTGTATGCTTTCCTTGTACTTGAGTAACCAACAAGTATTCCTTTGTCCACATGAGAGTCAAACTTTCCCATTCTTCCATCTTCTCTTTTGATGTAGCATTTGCTTCCAAAAACTCTGAAGTGCTTCACATTTGTTGGTCTTCCTTTCCATAGCTCGTAGGGAGTTTTATCAGTGTTGTTTCTGAGCATTACTCTATTTTGAATGTGAACTGTTGTATGCACTACCTATGTCCAAAACATATCTGTCAACCTTGAATCCATTATCATTGTTTGAGCCATTTCTTATACTATCATGTTCTTTATTTGAACAACTCCATTCTATTGAGGTGTCCTAGCGACGAAGAATTGCCTTTTTATTCCATGATTTCTGCAGTAGTCCATAAATTCCTTTGAGGTGAATTCTCCTCCATTATCCGACCTTAAGCATTTGATTCTTGAATCCATCTCATTTTCAACCATTTCCTTGTAGATCTTGAAATTTTCAAAAGCTTCTGATTTGTTCTTGAGAAAGCAAACTGTAGTCATTATTGTATAAACATCAACTAATAACATAAAGTATCTCTCACCTTTTAAGCCTTTTGTTGTAGTTGGTCCAACTAGATCAATATGCACAATTTCAAGTGGTTTTGTTGTTGAATATTCCTTTGATTTGAACCTGGTCTTTGTTTGCTTTCCTTGTTGGCAATGATTGCATAAAGTGTTGGTTGGTTTCGTGATCTAGGGCATTTCTCTGACTTCTTCTCTTTTGCTGACTTTGACAAGGTTATCAAAATGCATGTGACCCATTCTTCTGTTCCATAGACAACTTTCATCTTCCTTTCCTAGACAACACTTTTCATTTCCAATTTCGCTTAACAGATATATGTTGCTTGAATTTCTTGCAGCTGTAGCAGTCAATTTCCCTGAACCTTATTTTGTTATCTCACACTTTTGTGAATCGAAAGTAACTTTATGACCTTGGTCACACATTTGACTCATGCTTAAAAGATTATTTTTCATATCTTCTACTAGTAGAACATTTTTTTCCTTTTCATTCTTGTTCCCAATTCGGACTGTGCCTTTTCCAATGATTTTGGATGAATCATCATTTACAAAGGAGACTGATCCATCTCTTTCCTTTCGTAATGTAAGAAACTTGTCTCTATCACCTGTCATGTGTTTTGAACATCCACTGTCAACATACAAACCACATTTCTTCTGTTTATCTTGTAGAGTGACTATGCATTCTTCATTGCTACACTGATCTTGCTTTCTTATCCATGTAATTTTTTGAGGTTCTTGTTTGTGACTCTGTTGAGGTTCTTTAGGAGGGACTGTCATTCTACAATTTTTGGCCATGTGTCCAAAATTGTTACATTTGTAACATTCCACTTCAGTGCTCAAGGATTCAAACATGTTGTAACTTATTCTCTGTGTTTCAATAGGTCTTCTTGAATAACCCCTTTGTGTATGGCTCTCAAAGTAGTTATTGTTCCTGTTGTTAGCTCTGCAATTTATGGCTTTATGTCCAAAATTATTACAAGCAT
>ML780020.1:366963-412352 GCA_009831015.1 Picea engelmannii | reverse complement strand
TCTCTTAAACCACTTTGACTACTTTGACCTTTTGGGGCTTCTAGATGACATATGAGGGTCCTCCAACTTTGTAAGGCCATAACTCTCAAACCATGAGGAGTTATGTGACGTTCTACATACCACCAGAAATGGCATGACATGTACTATCCATATAGAATAACATTATCTGAAAATATATCATAACTCATACCATTACCCATCAAACAAACTTGGGTCCATTACCTAAACCTGGGGTCTCCAACTTCTCATGGCCATAACTCTCTAACCGTGAGGAGTTATGTGACGTTCCACATATCACCAGAAATGAAATGACAAGAACTATCCATATAGGATGTTTTCCCTGACATAATAACTTTCCTTCATCTCATTATTCCATAATTAATCATGGGTTCTCTTACTCCACAAAGCGTCTTCCCGTGAGGGATTTCACCATAAGGGGACCAATTTGGAGTTCATCCATATTTACTTCTTATAAACCATGAAAAAAAAATAATGAGTCATATTTACATAAAAAAAAAATGGGTCCATTAGCCAAGCCTTTGTGATATGGGGCTTTCTTCAAGGGTTGACATCAATGACAGCCAACCTTAATCAACAAGATGGTCATAAACCAACCAAGGATGCAAATCATATATCTTATAATAAAAAATATTATGATCCATGAGTTGACTTGGAAATCAAAGGAATGATGATCAATCAGGTGGCAATTGATTTTGTTTCACAAGTTAATATTTTACCATGAGAAACATGGGTACGAATGGGCCGACCTAACCTAGAACCCACGATGAATTATCTCAAGTTAGTTGATCAGAGATTAATAGAACCAATCAGAATATTGAGAAATGTCGACACACAAATTATGGGAATACTGACTTTAGTTGACTTTGAGGTGATCGACCTTGTCAAAGGAATGCCAACATATGCAACTCTTGTTGCTCGGCCATGGGGTCGACGAATGAAAGCAATTATCTCCCTTGAAAGAGATAGAATCAATTTCAAAGGAAGTGGGAGAAAAATAATTATTCCTTTGGATCCAAAGGAAGAAAAAACATGGATGGAGTCATGGGATAAATATAAATAAGCTAGATGTTTATATTATATAAATAATGAACAAAAATATTATATAGAACCGATCACAGAAGGAGAAATTTTGAGATAATCTCCCATGTCGGTTGGACATAATTCTGAATCCACCTTATACAACTGGAAAATAGAGAATAATGAAGCACATGTGAAAGAATTTTGATCTATCAAATTTATTCCAAAGAAACATCTTAAGGCATGCTACTCAATCCAGGGCATACCAAAAGTTTATGAAAAAATAACCCGACGAAATCCCACTCTCATTCTGACTGACAATCAGATAAGTAAACCCTTGCAATATAGTGAATGACATACCCCTTTGACCCATGTGGAAGAGGTAGAAAAATCCATAGTAGAGAAAGGAAGAAAATATCATCTTGTGGAAACCTTCATGGGTCAAGCTGCAAGATGGTGGGAAACTCATTCCCCCTGATTACAAACATGGACGACAGTGTCAACATACTTCATTGAAATATTCGACGACAAGAAACTATCCAAAGATGTAGATATTCCTATATTCAAAATCGACTACAATCCAACAGAGCATATCCAACGTTGCGAAAGTGAATGGAGAATAATTTGATACAAGGATGAAAGGGTATGGCCTCATATGTTCCCAAGTACATTAGTTGAGATACCAAGCAAATGGTACAAAATTGAAGAAGCTTGCGACCACACTTCCAACTGAGCCAAAATCAAAGGAATTGTTTTCCAAGACTTCGAATTTAATCCAGTAGAGGAATAATTGAAATACACAACATGCCAAATAAAAAGATTTCTAGAAATTCCTTCACCAGCTCAGCAGAAAGAAAAATCAAAGATTTCGGTCGATGAAGGATCAACATCGACGTGCAACTTTGTGTTGGTAGAAAACAAGTAAATCTTGATTGCATGAAGGATTGATATGGAGAATATAAATTAGCCAGGAAAAACATTCCAATGGAATAAAGGCCATACATCATTATAGAATCATTTGAAATTAGTATTAAGTATAACCACGAAACACAAAGAGGAACAAGAACAACCTGACTTCCCAAAAATATTTACAAAAATTGAATAAGGAGAACACCATCTCGATGAAGCAAAGCCACCAAAATGGATGGATGCAGAAATAAGAATGAAAGAATTTGACATATGAAATGATGACTAACCAAAAATCGTGTGAGTAGGTGATTATTGGTTTGAAAAGAAAACAACTGACATAGTCAGTCTACTAAAAGAGTACCAAGATGTTTTTTCATGCGACTACAAGGAACTAAAAGGACTTGTAGAGGAAATGGGTGAAATGAAGATCAAACTAATCCCAGGAGTGAAGCCAATTAAAAATTGACCATACAAGTTAGCACATAAGTACAAACCGATCGTTCAAAAATAGAATGAAGGAATGCTACGAGAAGGCATTATTTATCCTATTGATAAATCAAAATGGGAAATTTCGATGGTGGTACAACCAAATAATCATGATCCAAAGAAGTTAAGAATTTGCTTCGACTTTTGGGGACGCAATAAACAGATTGTGATAGATCCATTCCCTGACCCTTTGGCTGATTAAATCATAAACGGATTTGTTGGTCATGAATGTTGTTCATTTACTAATGGATTCTCAGGATATAACCAGGTTCCAATCACAAAAGAAGATCAAGAAAAAACAAATTTCATGTTGGAATTTGGATATTTTTCCTACATAGTCATGCCATTTGGACTAAAGAATACGGAAACAATTTTTTCAAGAATAATGGTCAAATCATTCAAGGAGTACATCTACTTTGAGGATTGGACAATCTATAGTCTACTCAGAAATCACATACAATGGCTTCGACTTATGTTAGAATGTTGCAGACAGATTCAACTATCACTAAACATCAGAAAATGCATATTCGCCACACCCTATTGGAATCTTTCTCAAACACATGGAATGTAAATATGGAGTAAAGGTTGACATGGCTAAAATAAATATTATTCTTGATCTAAAATCCCCCGTAAATAAAAAATAGATTAAATTTGTATTGGTTCATAGTGGTTATTATAGGAAGTTTTTACTCCACTACTCAAACATCACCTTCCCAAAGGATGAGATTCTACAAAAAGATGTCGAACTCAAATGGAGCCAAGACTGCCAAGAATCCTTCAAATTTTTAAAGAAGAAGTTGGTCAAATAACCTATTCTCAAATTTCTAGACTGGTCGAGAAAGTTTCTTGTCCATGTCTATGCGTTGAACATAGTTGTCGGGTCGGTTCTATCTCAACCATAGGAAGACACAATGGATCACCCAAATTCTTATGCAAGTTAGAAACTGAATAAATCATAAAAAAACTATTCGACTATGAAACAAGAATCCTTATCAATGATTTTCGCACTACAAAAGTTATGCCATTATTTATTGGCAAACCTTTTTAATTTTTTCACAGATCATCAAGCATTACAATACTTAGTCAATAAACCAGTCCATCAAGGCAATATTTGTCGGTGGTTACTATTATTTCAGGAATTTGAATTTGACATAATCATTCAACCATGGAAAAAGAAAGTTTGACCTGATCATCTGTCATGACTAGAAATATTAGAAGATCTGACAGGAGTAGATGATGTCCTCCCAAATGAACACTTATTCAGAGTCGAAGTTTCACCTAAGGATTTAGAATAAATTTCCAATTTATTAGAATAAGGAAAGGCCCCAGAGGACCTCTGGACAAATAAAATAAAACTCTATCCATGAAAGCTACACTATTCACAATCATTAACATATACTTATACAAAATGGGAATGGACGATGTTTTACGAATATGCGTTGTAGAAAATGAATGGGAGGATATCATCAAAAAATCCCATGCAAGAGCAGATGGAGGACATTTTTAGGCTGACACAACAACCAAGAAGATACTAAAAGAAGGCCCATGGTGGTCGACTTTGCATAAATACTGTAGGGATCAAGTTAAAAAATGTGATAGTTTTCAGAGAATGGGACGACCCTTGTGGAATAATGAAATTCCACTAAGTTCGATAAACCCTAACTGAGATTTCAAAATATGGGTTATCGACTTCTTTAGGCCATTCCGACCAAGGGCAATAAGAACTCGTCCTATGTATATAATCACTATGGTCGATTATGTGACTAAGTGGGAAGAAGTTGAGCCACTCGAATCTTGTACCAAAGAGGTAGCAACTAAATTCATCTACAAGAACATCATCACAAGATTTAGTTTCCCTCTTATACTAATTAACGACTAGGTAACTCACTTTGTAAATGAAACAATTAAATTTCTACTAGAAAAAAATTTAATTGACCATTGAAAAAAGACAACCTATCACTCACAAGAAAACAGAGCAGTCGAATCGTTTAATAAAACATTACAGAAGGGAATTACAAATATATGTAGCATAAATAAAGATGATTGGGATGATAATATTCCTACAATCCTTTGGGTGTATAGATCAACATTCAAAAGATCGTCTGGACAGATGCCATTCAAGATAGTCTATGGCCATGAAGTTGTAGTCCCACTACAATTTTGGACTAATTTCGACACGGTCACAGCTATAACAAAATTCAACGAGAGAAAAAACATGAAAAAACATCTATACCAATTGAACAAGATGGATGAAGAGAGGTTAATAGTGATTCATCATCATGAGGTTTAGAAGAAACAAAAAAAAGCGTGGCATGATCGAACTTAAAGAAAAATGATATAAAATATGGAGACTTAGTCTTACTATATGACAATAGTATAAAAGGAAAACCCAAAAAATTGGAAACAACATTCCTGGGGCCTTATGTGATGGAATGCATTCAATTGTTTGGAGCGGTCCAACTCAGAATGTTATTGGGGCATACATTTAAGAAACTAATTGATGGGGTCCGTTTAAAGAAATATCAAGTATAAAAGAAAAAGAACCTTGTTATCAAAATTTAGCAACGAGTTGCCAATATGAACCAACTAAAATAACTAATAAAACTTATAAGAAATAAACCTTTCTTAATGTTACACATCAAAATTCCACACTTAAGTATCTCACCCTAAGTGTCGCAAGTGTCGTATGCACCTCGGTAAGTGTCGCAAGTGTATTCAAGTGCCATATGCACCTTGCTAAGTATCACATGAACTTTTCTATGTGTTTTAACCCATTGAAACCATCACAAAACATTTTCCATGATCCCCAAGTCATATTGGAGGAAGAAACCCATCATTTCAAGGCCATAAACACACTTTTTACTTGAAAAATCGACCATTGTTTGGGCATTTTTTAAGGGTAGTGCCCCCTATCCATGTTGGGGAGTGTTACCCCATATATGAAATCCCCCTTTAACTTATTTAGGGATTGATGATCTATGATCAACGCTCAATATCTAAATATAGTGGAGCGTTGATTTTAGTTAGAGAAAAAATTGGAGAATCTCACCTCTTTCTGAAGGCCAGATCTCGGAGATGAGGTTGGTTGGGATCGAATGTTATCCTATGGAACTAACCTAGGATAAGATCCTAACCTAAAGAATTCATATCCTTAACTAATCCCAAAATCTACTCATGGTGGTTGAGCCTCCCAAGTCTATAAAAGGAGGCCATCCCAAGGTGAAGAAGAGATAAACAAAGATATCAAATTTATGATCTTGGGATTCATGCAAGGGTATATAGGAGGAGAGATTGGAGGAGTGCTACATCATCATCCATGTTTGTAAGTATTCTCTTTGGGTTCTCATTTTAATATACTTGTCCTATTTCCTTCAAGATTGTGTATTCTTGCATGTGATTTTCTATTGTTCCTTCAATCTTTGTAGATGAATTTGTTTGATTTAATCTTGTAGAGTAGGAGTTCTTTGTTTCTCTTTTTTGTCTATTGCATTGCAGGTATCAAGTTGCACTAAGGAGTTTGGAGATCAATCTCGGATTGAAATCAGCGAGGAAAAACTTCGAAACTAGGTGCATCACACCTTTTCTCCCTCTCTCTCTTTATAATTAGTCAAACTAAATTCAAAGAGATGTTAGTGTCCACTTGTGTTTTTCTATCTTGGTATAGGGGTCAATAATCCAAGCGAAAGTTCACTTGTCCACAGGGGAATATTTCCATAACATAAATTGGTGACTCCACTAGGGAAGGTAATTGACTTGTCTTTTCTTGGATCATATGATTTTTTTCCCACCTTTATATCTTAGTTGTTATTTGTTTCTGGTCTACTTCGCTTTCTCTCTTATTCATTGAATATTTCACAGAGTTTTTGGAATTTTTTTATGAGTTTTAAGCCTTATTTATGAGATTTTAGGAAGGGTAATGCTCCTCTACTGCGTATACCAAATAATTGATCTATTATAAACGTTCCCCTGTAGTGTATACCCGAGCATTGTATCACTCTATCCATTTGGAAATAGGAGCATTGATCTCATTTTTTAGTTTTTTCTTCCCCTTTCTGCTCACTTTTTCTTAGTGTAATCCTGAGGAGATTTTTGCTCAGAGACCTTTGAATACTCTTGACATTTTTTGCTAAGAGTTGTAAATTTATCACTCATTTATGTTTATCCTTTGAGTATGCAAATTTTCTGTTATTTGTGGTCCACTTGGGTTAACATGATCCCTTGGTTCTTTTTGCATTTTGAGTTTATTTGATCTTCATCTCGTAAAGATTTTAGATTAATTGACTATTTAGGACTAATCATCAACTGACTTTTTCAAAATTTGCTTTGTATTGAGCCTTCTTGTCTTCATTTGAAACATCTCACTTTTCTATATGATTAGGACTCTTATGAAAACCTAACTTGATTTATGTTTCTTGCTGCTCTTCGTTTAATGATTTTCGTGAGTGTTTATCTTCTTTCTCTTTTTTGCATAGTTGAGTTCTTGATTGAACGAGTTATCATACTTGTTTCTTTCAGTTCTCATTATCCTTTGAGTGCATTCTTTGTTTGAAATATTTTTGCTTCATGTCTTTTGTATCTGCATCCAACTCTTTCATTTTGATTGAAAGTAATGAAGCATTAAAGGATTTTCATTTCCTTTATTTTAAAATCAAATAAAGAAGATAATTTCATTATTCCTTTTGGGTAGTGTAGTAGATTGCATTTAGAAAATTGTGTTTGGGAATTAGGTGGTTTTTTTGAAGAAAGTTGAACCTCTTCTCCATCCCATATGTAGGATTCATTGAAGAAAAATATTTGCATCTCATTATTATACATTCTTTTGGTATAAAATTCACTTTCACACCCTTCAATAAACAATAGCCCTAAAATTAAGAACTTATAAAATTGATCGAACACTTTTATATTACCTGGTAGTGAACCTACATTATCTTAAAGTGTAGGGATCTGGAATAGGTTGTGAGGATAACTTTCCAAAGTCATCAGAAAAACATAGAATCTTCTGTTAGGGAGCGGTAAATTCAATTGTTCATATAAGAATAGTTGGGATCTGTAAGGTAGCTAGAGAGGTAGTGGGGGGGCCCAGAGGGCCCATAGTGATAATAGTGGAGGCCATTCAATGTAAGGTGGAATATATCCACTATATTATTAAATAAGGCCTACTATGGTAGTTAGATATAATAAATGGGTAATTAGATATAATAAATGTAAGATGACTTCTTAGAAGGTTCTACTTCTAGAAGATTCCTCCTCTAGAATGTTCTTAAGTGATGGTAGCACTATATAATGGGGTTCAAGCAATGTAATGAGATATGAAGAGAGTATTGTATTTGGAGCAGTATCTCAATAGGAGGATTCCCCCTCGAAGAGGCAAGTGAATAGGAGAAGATCCATTCCATAATAGGATCCATTGTATGGTGTTTCCCTACCTCAAGGGTTTGATAGTAATAAAATAGATTTTTCATATTGTTATTGTATATATGTTGTGGTAATTTTGTATTCAGTCTTTGGTTCTTAACAAGTGGTATCAGAGCACTTTCCTTGGCAGACATTGTGGACACATATTTTTTATTTTTGTAGAAATTTGTTTTTTTCGAAAAAGAAAAAAGAGGGCCGCGACATTCCAGAAATTCTGTGAAAAAATTGTAGAAACAGGTTGTAGATCTACTTTCCTCTCAGAAAAACACCCAATTTAAAAAAAATCGTCCGAAACGGAGACCGATAAGTCAAGATATTGAAGTTTTAAAATCTGCAAATTTTCAGGGTTTTTTCCATGGACGACAACACGATTTTTTATTTCTGTAATAGATGGAGGACGAATTTGCCCAAAAAAATTACCGATCTAAGTTCCTCTCACAATTTCACCCAATTTAAAAAAAAACATCAGCCGAAACGGAGTCCGGGAAGTGAATTTATGAGCATTTTAAAATCAACAATTTTTTAGGGTTTTTCTAGAAAAAAGCCGTGATTGTCTGCTATAACTTATTGTTCTATTTTTTGGGTTTTTTCATGACGGCTGTGGGAATGAAGAGTTCATAGGGTGCTCAGATGGCTATTTCCTCTCAAAACCTAAAAGAAATCCTACAAATTACTGAAGCATTCAAATCCCAATTGTATGACACATTGAATGGTCTCACAAACGACCTCAATGATAGTTTTCATAGTATTCAAGATTCATTTGATAGAATTCAAGAGAGATTTCTTATGGAGGACATCATGGATGAATATAATCAAGAAATATATGCTTGGTATGATTTGGAGGCCGATTGTGATGATTGGTATATGGATAGTTGTCATTTCTGGGATGACAACCACTTCCATATTTTATTTGATGACTCTACTCCACCTTCTATAGAGAACATCAATGTCCCACATCAAGAGCTAGTTATGATTACCAACGTCTAGCCTACATATTATACAATGGTATTGTTCCTTCCATATTCAACATTGACCCTTTCCCACTATGTGGTTGGATATTCTTATTTGGATCCACATGATAGGTGTCAGTATTGGGAGCATCATTTTCAGTTGGTTATTGGGTGCCAATATCTTCCGTGTGGAGTTCACATGAGCACTTGGACATGGGACCCTGGTTGATAATGGGGGTTGGACTACTTCAGCATGGTGGCTTTCATTTCTCAATGAGACCCTATTTCTCTAGTCTACTTCAGCACTATGGTTGACACTTATCCATGGGACCCTGGTATATGGTTGTACATCAAGTGTTGAGGACAATGCTTTCATAAGGGGGATGGAATGTAAGGTAGCTAGAGAGGTAGTTGGGGGGCCTAGAGGGCCCATAATGATAATAGTGGAGGCCATTCAATGTAAGGTGGAATAGATCCACTATATTATTAAATAAGACCCACTATGGTAGTTAGATATAATAAATGGGCAATTAGATATAATAAATGTAAGAGGACTTCTTAGAAGGTTCTACTTCTAGAAGATGCCTCCTCTAGAATGTTCTTAGGTGATGGTAGCACTATATAATGGGGTTCAAGAAATGTAATGGGATATGAAGAGAGTATTTTATTTGGAGTAGTAGTTCAATAGGAGGATTCCCCCTCGAAGAGGCAAGTGAACAGGAGAGGATCCCTTCCATAATAGGATCCATTGTATGGTGTTGCCCTACCTCAAGGGTTTGATAGTAATAAAAGAGATTTTGCATATTGTTCTTGTATATCTGTTGTGGTTCTTTTGTATTCAATCTTTGGTTCTTAATGAGACCCCCCTCTCACACAAGGGTTAAACATGACGTCGTGTGCGAGAAAGAAACAAATATTTCCTCTATGAAGATTAACCCATGTAGAGGAAAGATCGTATATTGGGGGTTCTTCCTGAGAAAAAATTGGTTTCATTTGGTCTTGGAGCTTCGTGAATCCCGAATCCATTCAGGGTTCTCAGTAGTATTCTGGTCCACTTGTCTTCAATTCTCTTGAACAATTTTAGACTTGTTTTCTTTCCCATACATTCCTTCCCAAATGTCGATTGTACCCACCCAGATGCTGACTGTGAGTTGGTAACCTTAGTGGCCTATATCTATAGGGTTGATACACAAGGTGACAATGAAGGTGAGTCTTCGTCGTACCTTGGTCAGACATTGGTCAAAATCACTCGGGCTCCTTGGAGGGTACACCCATGGGTAAAACTATGTGGGAACTTGCACCAAGGCATAAGTCTTCTAAGAAGGTTTCCAAAGTAACTGATTCACCCTCACTATCCCAACCCCTTCCTATATTGATCTCACGATGTTGGATTTCATCACCAACTAATGGTTTCATTATGGGAAGTTTTGTTTGATTATTTTATTTGTAGATTTGCAGCATATGTTGTTTTTTTTCCTTAGTGGACCTTAGGTCAAGTTGGTTTCAATAGTGTCAATTCCTGGGAGTACCAACGAAGGAACCCCTTTTCCTAAGGAACCTTTCTCCTTTCCTTCTTTTGGAAACATTGGTCCTCCGTGCATTGCCACACTGAGTCTTTCGAGACTCACCATCGGGTTACCAATTTTGTTGTTCCCCACTTCGGTGATATCGAATTTCCCCAGTGATTTTAATGCACCTAATTCTTCGGATGTAAGCACGCCACCCAAAAATAAACCTCATGTTGACCTTTCTCCTTCTTCACCCATCAAGTCTCCTTCCCTTTCTCCTTCTTCACCTAGTGAAAGAGCTAAAGAAAGTAGCCAGGTTGATAAGAAGAAGAAGAAACAAAGGGGGAAGAAGAAGAAGAATCAGAAAGAGACCAAGCCTCCAACTGCATCAGGTCATGTTGGATTCGAGCAACCAACTACTGTTAATTGTACTAGGAGTGTTGATAAAGTAGACAAGTCTAAAATGAATAATCCTACACCCAAATTATGTTGAAATATTTGTAAGGGTGACCACTTTCTAAGGGATTTCCCTAGTCTTCCAAAGGTATTAGAAATGTGGTCTTCCATGTCATCATCCCCTATTAAACATGCTAGTGACACTCTATGAACTAGTGACATTAAGGATTGTAAGAATAATAGAATTGTAAATTTCCTTGTATGTGATGAAAAGGTGATCATTTCTCTTACCTTTTCCCTCGTATGGATGAGGCTTCTTGTATTTTGGAAAAGATTCAAATTCCAACTAGTTACCATGTTAATATCTCTCCCAAACCATCAATAGTTGATGGACTGGTCAATTTGGTTCCATCCCTGGTCAGTCCAGTTGATCAGGTGGTCAATCTGGTTTCATCCTTGGTTGATTAACTAACCCAAGTAGTTGATCCATTTCCATAATCGATCAACCCTACTCTTTATCTAAAAAGTGAAACCCAAGTGACTAATCCACTTCCGTCATCGATCAAAACCATTCTTCATCTGAAGAGTGCCAAAGTGGTTGATCCAGTTCTGTCATCGATCGATTGCACTCCTCCCTTGAAGAGTACAATGAAAGTGGTCGATCTGGTTTCGTCATTGGTCGATCCGAATCCTCATTCAAAGAGTGAGGATGTATCTCAAGTCTACCTCATTAATACTGATTCACCCAGACAAGGGAGCACTCCACCTGTTCCGATGGAACCCCCTTCAAGCAATAAGATGATTTCTATTAATTTGAATAATTTGACAGAACCTCGTCTTCCTTCTTACGTGCCTTTCCAAATCACCATAGCTTGTGATAGGAATATTCCTAACACTATAATAGATGAAGGTGCTTATGTTAGTATCTTATCCACAAATGCTTGGAAAGCTTTTGGTTCCCCGCAACTTGCACCTGTGACTCAAAATTTGTTGACCTTTGACAAAATAGTTAGTCAACCTTTAAGGATCCTTCCTCAATTTCTAGTTTCTTTGGGAGGAAAAATGATCTACGTCGATGTGATGGTAGTTCACGATCCCTTGGACTTTAACCTACTCCTCGAGTGAGACTATGTATATGTTATGAGATATTTTGTGTCCACTCTCTTTCAAGTGATATGTTTCCCTCACAACAGAAACATAGTAATGATCGACCAACTTTCATTCATTGACCCTGATCTGATGGTCAACTATTTTCCTTCCATGAATGGTCCATACATGCCAGCGATGTTCACCCCACCACAAGTCAATTATGTAATGACCATCCCCATGCATCCAACCCTGCATGAGAGGGAATCTCTCCCTTATCCTGACTTAGATATGGTAGTTAACATGGTCATCTCTTTGATATGGATATTAGAGATATATATCCCTACCCTTATCGAGGCCGTCGACATGTATTCCTTCTGGAGTGTTTTTCTTCCATCTAGTGAAGATGTCCTAGAATCCATGGCTAACTTTTTTCCCTTGACATGTATTCCTTCCAGAGCATTGTCCTCTTGGAAGCCATGATCAAGGAGAGGTTTTGAGAATAGTTTTTATTCTCTGTGGAAAGCTCATTAAAAATGAAATAAGGTTTTGAGCATAGTTTTGTTTCTCTTTGGAAAGCTCGTTAAAAAATGAAATGGAGGTTTTGCACATAGTTTTGCTTCTCTACGGAAATCTTGTTAAAAAATGAAACAAAGGTCTTGAGCATAGATTTTATTCTCTATGGAAATCTCGTTATAAAATAAAATATAAGCTACGAGAATACTTCATTGTCTATGTCAAGATGGTTAAAAAATAAAACTGACCCCCCTCCATTACAATCAATTCTCACTTTGGATTGAGTACTTGAACATTCTTTTTCTATCCCTAGTGAAAATGTTTCCATTAGTAACCAAAAACCTTAACAAGGAAAGAATAAGAGTCGTCGGAGGAAATGACACTTGGGGTGATGGTCTCTAGCCTCTGGACATCATGCTAGAGAAAAACCACTAACTTCTGCCAAATAAGTTGGGGGAAAACTACCTCTAGAGAGACACACTACTAGGAGTGATCCTCGTTCGAAGGTCATTCCCATCATAACATAGTAGTATTTTTCTAGAACGAGGTTAGTCTTTGTTATTTCTCATGCTCGTAAATATATGAGAATAAGTTACCGAGGTTAGTCTTTATTCTTTCTCGTGCTCGTAAATACATGAGAATGTGACCAAGTATAATTTATCACTTTTTCATACTCGCAAAGGTTATACGAAAAAGGAATCCCATGGAGTTTTCTTTAGTTGTTTTCAGACTCTCTAAACATGAAAGGATTGCAAAGTGAACTTGATTCCTTTCACACTTGCTAAAAGGTTTGAAAGGGCATCTTTTGAGTGATATTTTATCTATTTTTCGGCTTCACGAGACTAACTACAAAAAAGGAACACTCTAGTCAATATCAACTAGAATATTTCTCCTTCGTATCATTTTATACTTTTTTTGCACCTCAAAGAATAAAATTAAAAAAAATGAGAACCCTAGATTCTCCTTTAAGTTCTTTTTAGACTCTCTAAACATGAAAAAACACCAAGTTTTCCTTCTATGGACTCGCAAAATTAGACACTAAAGGGCCCATCTAGGGACGAACCCTTACTTCTTCTAGTTCATTAAATAAAGGAAGAGGAAATTACCGAAGGTGAGTTATATCGAGCATGTTTTATCCTCCTTGAACTCATTAAATAAAAATAGGTACTCATCTATCTTGGTGGGGGAAAAAATTGAAGGAAGTGGGTCAAGGTTTTGGGAATTCTTTATGGAAGCTATTGTTGCCCTTGAACATGGCACCTGTTTGCGTATTGTCTTATAGTTGGGTCATCTGCTCGTCTCTGATCGATACCAATTCCATATGTCACCACACTTTTTTGTCCATTCGAAGATTTCTCTTATTGTCATCACATTACATTCTTGGTACTCGTAAAGTCAATGCTGCCAAGTTAGTTGTCATGCCTCATCATGTTCAAGGGAAGTTTCACTTCAAACCATCCATCTACAGTATTTCTAGTTTCCATTTCCCGTGTCAGTGCATACTCATTCGATTTTCCATATTACATCACTTTCATGTGTCAGTTTCATGTCGATTATGGGGGATACATCAAGGTCGTCCTTCGACAACTCTTTTTCTATTGACTTCAACACATCATCTAGGAAATATACTTAGGAACACATCAGTACCTTGGGACCTTCATTCCTCAATGGTAGGCCTCCTCGCATTCAACAGTGGGTATTCATCAATGACCCGTGACCGACTGATTCCATGAATGTTCAACTTCAACTCATTTTTCACATTCGCTAGATTGTACTTTAAAAGAACCTTGAAAATCATCGACATCAATGGCGATTTATCTCACACTTGTTAACGTTATATCTCAATGACCAATAATCAAGTGGTTTCTACAATGTTTGACATCAAAACATCTATTCACATGGATAATATTTGTACTACATTGGGATTGGGACGAAGACCCTGGGTTGAACATTCACTTTGTTATCTGTTCGACCCATGTTGCAAAGGAAGTCATTTGAGCATGTTGATATATATTTTGTTAGACAGATCTACATTGTATTGGTCTGTGGCTATGTTTTATCATCTTGTAGCTCCACTGTGTATTTTGTGTGGCTACGATCAATTCATTTCATAGAAGTATGGATCCACATTTTATATCCTTTCACCATACCCTTAGTCAACATGGATCCACAATGTATTTATTGGCAACCATACTTTGAGTCACTTATAGTACGAGCATAGGTATTCATACCTCGGGAATAGAACACATATTAAAATTGTTTGATGGTTGTCTGTAGCTTCTACCAAGTTTTTTGACTCCATGCCCTTGCTTTGAAGAATATACAAAGTGTTTCGGCCAATATTTTTCAGCTTCTGACTTCACACATTGGGGGGAAATCTGTTACACATCAAAATTCCTCACTTCGATAATATCACATTCTCATTGTCATAAGTGTCACACTTTTTTCACAAGTGTAATAAGTGTCACATTATCATTTTGTAAGTGTTGCATTGAAAACAACACCATGGAAATACTTGACACAACCCCTAAAACATGTTAGAAGAAGAAGCCCCATCATCTGACAATTGAAACAAATGTTATTCTATGAGAATTGATCATCTTGGGAAATTTTGGGAAGATCAAAGCTCCCCTACTCATATACATGGAGTGTTATCACTCTTTATCCATCTCACAAGAAACATTGTATCTCTCTGTTACCCATTCTAAGGGAGCGCCAAGTTGGTTGAGAAAATATTGGAAGAAATCTCATTTTCTTCTAAAGACAATTATGGATGGATCGAGTTGGTTTGGCTCGAATCTAACTCATGGGATGCATATAAGGGATATATCACAACTATTGGAGACATATCCTCAAGTAATTCCAAATATAACCAAGTTGGTTGAGCCTCTCAAATCAAAAGGAGGAAAAAATCAACAAAAGCATTGTTATTTTGATTATGAATCTTTCGAGCAAGGGTTGGATGAGGAGGACTTGAGAAGTTGTTGCAACATCATCTGAAGATTGTAAGTTTCCTTTTGAAGTTATAATTAATATACTTGGCCTATTTCCTTCTAGTATGTGTTTGCATGTACTTGTCTATGCTTGTCTTAATCTTCATAGATGGATTATTCTTTTCTAATCCATTAGAGTAGGAGATAGTCATTTGTCTCTTGTTGTCCATTGCAAGTATTATTCAGAACTCATGGATTGGAGCGGATTGGATAAACGTCAAAAGTGAGGTACATCATACTCTCCCTCCTTCTCTCTTTTTGGATGGATAAAATGAATCTATAGTAATGGTAGTGTCCAAAGGTATTTTTATGTCTTGGTAGAGGAATTTGTACTCTAAGGGAAAGTCCACCTGTCCACAGGGGAATATTATTGTAACACTTAAAATTTATAAACAAAAAAGGAAGTTAGATAAATTCATGTATAAAAAAAATGAAAGGTTAATGTATTTAAAGAGTAGCCATAACACTAAAGGAAAAGAAACAATAAAGTAAAATGGAGAGAGAAAGAAGCCCGAGACAAAATAGTAGAGGATATTCTCGACGTTCTACACCTTTGACCGACTTAAGACAAATAATCATAAGAAAAGAATCCAGTGAAAGGACTAGTCCAGGAGAACGCGGTCATGGTTCAAACAAGAGAAGATCAGGGGAGCAGAGATCATACGAACATAAATCAAGAGAACATGATTGGCATGAAAAAAGATGACATCAATCCGACTCAACAAAACTCAATGAAGTAAATGAAAAATAAATACATCACCGACATAGAATAAGTCAGTCAAGTAATAAATATGGCCCAAGAACCCCAGTCGGTTGACATACATATCGACCATGCTTTAGCAATTGAGATCTGGTTGGTCAAACCCAAAAAAGAGCGGGTTGAAGGGATGCTAATGTCAGCATAATAAGTACAATCAATCCATGACATAAAAAGATGGGTAATAATAATGTAATTGACAACGATCGACATCATAACAAAAAATATTCCACAACCATATATAGATTATCTTATCACGCACAATTTCACGGAGAAACCACTAGGATTATCGCACAAGAGAGTTTTCATGAGAATTTGTTCAAAAACTGTAGAGATATCAACATGAAAAGGGTATTACGCACATTAAAAAATGATCCAATTATGATAATCCATATTTTATTTTGTACCTCAAATCAGTTTCACTCATAAAAACATGATTCAAATCAATAACCACCTCCTTTTTTTGTACGTCACAAATCTGGGGAATTCAAGCCTCGTGCGGGGAATTTTTTTTACCATTTCGGACTAGCTTCAATATCACAAACCTAAAATATATATAAAAAATCCAAGTAAGGAGAAAATTCACTCTGCACAAAGCCAAATACTAGAGCAGAAACCATGAGATGGAAAAAGTTAGCAGTTGATGACCCTCATGGATCGGGTTTCCAAAATTCAGAAGCAGGTCAACCATATTGGCCCAGACGTGAGAAGAGGAATTTACCCTTCACGTAAATGTGTGTAGGTATCCTCTAGGGTTTCCTCAACCCATTGGTGAAGGTAGAAACAATCATTGTTTCTTGCGTGAGATGAAAAAACAAAATATGGATAAAACCTTCCAAGAAACACTCCAATGTGAGAAGAAATGACTGGGAAACCAAACCAAGGGTGATGCCAAAATAGATTTTTAGAAAGTCAAAAGGTTCATAATGGTATCTAGGAAGAATACTACTCATAGGCATCAGATAAATTCCACCTAGTAAAACACAAGAAAACCAGGAATATGAGATGTACTTGATTCAGATAGTAGTGGAACTCCAAGCACAATAGCTCAGTCAATAATAGTACCCTAAGTCGGTCGACCGTATAAAGATATTGTCTCTTCTTCTTACATACTTATCGTTCTCTCTTCATCTATACTTATCCATACTATAATTTTGTAATCACAATATTAGAAAAAGTTATTTTGTATGACCCCCTCTTGCTTGAGATGAGAAAGGAATTGAGGTGGGGGGAGATGTTTTAGGGTCTAGTCAACCCTCGCGACTTATAAATTTTCAGTCGATCGATGTAGTTAGAAGTAGAATTTGGTCGGATTCTCTACTAACTGACCAACCTAGGAAGTTAAGTAGTTACAACTGCCTATTAGAGGTAAATAGATGAGCACATGAAGGATCATATAGCTTCAAGGGAGAGGATATATGCAATTGTGTTGTATTGTCTATCATATAATAAAATGATTCTTCTTTGGTCTCTCATTACTTATGTATTTATCTTATATGCCTATGTGTATGCATGTATCTCTATGATGGCTATGTAAGGTTATACTGGTAACATTCTCTACTTTCCCTTAGATTACGGAAATGCTCAAAAATTAAAAAATATGTTGGATTTCCATGCCATGTCACATGATCCATGATCCTTGGCATTCCATATACTGTTTGGAACTCACGGATTGGAGTGGCTTGGACAAACATAAAAAGTGAGGTAAACCATACTCTCCCTCCTTCTCTCTTTTTGGATGGATAAAATGAATCTATAGGAATGGTAGTGTCCAAAGGTAGTTTTCTGTCTTGGTAGAGGGATCTGTACTCCAAGGAAAAGTCCACCTGTCTACAAGGGAATATTTTTGTAACACTTAAAATTTATAAACAAAAAAGGCAGTTAGATAAATTCGTGTATAAAAAAAAATTGAATGGTTAAAGTATCTAAAGAGTAGCCATAACACTAAAGGAAAACAACAATAAAGTAAAATGGAGAGAGAAAGAAGCCCGTGCTCAAGCCTGAGACAAAATAGTAGAGGATATTCTCGACATTCTACACCTTCAACCGACTTAAGACAAATACTCATAAGAAAAGAATCCAGTGAAAGGACCAGTCCAAGAGAACGTGATCATGGTTCAAACAAGTGAATATCAGGCAAGCGAAGATCATATGAACATAAATCAAGAGAACATGATTGACATGACAAAAGACAACATTAATCTAACTCAGCAAAACTCAATGAAGTAAATGAAAAATAAATCCATCACCGACATAGACTAAGTCATTTAAGTAATAAATATGACCCAAGAACCCCGGTCAGTCAACATACATATCGACCATGCTTTAGCAATTGAGATCCGGTCGGTCAAACCCATAAAAGAGCGGGTTGAAGGGATGCTAATGTCAGCACAATAAGTACAATCAATCCATGACAGAAAAAGACGAGTAATAATAAAATTATTGACAATGATCGACGTCGTAACGAAAACTATTCCACAACCATATATAGATTATCTTATCACACACAATGCTCATGGAGAAACCACCAGGATTATCGCACGAGAGATTTTTCATGAGCATTTTTTCAAAAACCGTAGAGATATCAACGTGAAAAGGGTATTATGCACATTAAAAAATGATCCAATTATGATAATCCATATTTGATATTGTACCTCAAAGAAGTTTCACTCGTAACAACATGATTCGAATCAATAACCACCTCCTTTTTTTGTACATCACAAATCTGGGGAATTTGAGCCTTGTCCGAGGAAATTCTGTTACCATTTCAGACTAGCTTCAATATCACAAACCTAAACTCTATATAACAAAGCCAAGTAAGGAGAAAATTTACTCTGTAGAAAGCCAAATACTAGAGCATAAACCATCAGATGGACAAAGCTAGTAGTTAATGACCCTCATGGATCGAGTTTCCAGAATTCAGAAGTAGGTCAACCATCTTGGCCCAGATGTGAGAAGAGGAATTTCCCCTTCACATAAATGTGCGTAGGTATACTCTAGGGATTTCTCAACCCATTGGTGAAGTTAGAAACAATCATTGTTTCTTTCGTTGGATGCAGAAAGAAAATATGGAAAAAACCTTCCAAGAAACATTCCAACGTGAGAATAAATGTTTGGGAAACCAAACCAAGGGTGATGCCAAAATAGAGTTTTAGAAAGTCAAAAAGTTTATAATGGTATTTAAGAAGAACACTATTCATAGGCATCAGATAAATTACACCTAGTAAAACACAAGAACACCAGGAATATGAGATCTAGTTGATTCAGATAGTGCCAGTGGAACTCCAGGAACAATAGCTCAGTCAATAATAGTACCCTAAGTCGTTTGAATGCATAAAGATATTGTCTCTTCTTATTACATACTTCTCTTTCTCTCTTCATATATACTTATCCATACTATAATTTTGTAATCAAAATATTAGAAAAAATTATTTTGTATGACCCCCTCTTGCTCGAGATGAGAAAGGAATTGAGGTGGGGGGAGATGTTGTAGGGGCTAGTCGGCCCTGTCGACTTAGAACTTTTCATTTGATCAGTGTATTTAGAAGTAGAATTCGGTCAGAGTATCTACTAACCGACCTACCTAGGAAGTTAAGTAGTTACAACTGCCTATTAGAGGTATAAATAGATGAGCACATGAAGGATTAGATAGCTTCATGGGAGAGGATATATGCAATTGTGTTGTATTGTCTATCATATAATAAAATGACTCTTCTTTGGGCTCTCATTATTTATGTATTTCTATTATATGCCTATGTGTATGCATGTATCTCTATGATGGATATGTAAGGTTATACTGGTAACACTCTCTACTTTCCCTTAGATTACAAAAATGCTCAAAAATTAAAAAATATGTTAGATTTCCATACCATGTCACATGATCCATGATCCTTGGCCTTTCATATAATGGAAACTCTCTAATGTGAATCTTCAATTCCATTTGGAGGCTATAAGTTGAGCCATATCCAAGCCTTGGACAATCGACAATTCAACATTGAGAGCAAAGACACACTAGAGGAATTTCAATTCATATTGATTCAACATCCCTTTGTCCTTGAAAGTCTGAACTTCTTGTGTTCAACACCCAATATCTTCCTATCTTATGATGGAGAACCCCATTGAATCCTACATGTGAGATTTCCTTTGCAAAGGATTGAAATGGTGGAGGCCTAGCTTACAGTAGCATCATCCCATATCTATTGTTGTCTTTCATTGGACCGATACCTATATGAATTCATTGATCATGGAAGATCAAATTGTACTCCATAGTATACATATATCTTGGGTTTATTTTGAGACTGGAATCCAATATGTCTTGTTTGTGACTATGACATCCTATGGAATATGTCCACTTTATATTGCCTATTCATAGCCATGAACAACTATTTGATATATATCTACATGGATCTGCAGTGTAATTCATATTGGTATCCATGTGTACAAAGTCATTATGGATTGTAATATTCTCATCAGTAACTAGTACTTCTAGTTGAGTCTTCATTACTCCACTTTTGGTAATTATAATATATCTCATCCATCGCATATACTCCTCTGACCTCACACATTAGGGGGCATCTATTATAAAAACATTTTCCTCACTCCATGGATATTTATTGGATGGCCTTCCATTTCCCTCTGCAGACTTGAAGTCCCCTTTTTTGTTCACTCCAGAGCTAAAAATACATATTTTTTACACATACGTGACATACCAGTTAGACAACTCATGTATATGTAGGTTTCTCCACTACATCCTACATACATCACATTTGGTGCTCAAAAATTAAAAAATATGTCGGATTTCCATGCCATGTCACGTGATCCATGATCCTTGGCCTTACATATACTGGAAGCGCTCTAGCTCGACCCTTCAATTCCATTTTGAGGCTATAAATTGAGCCATATCCAAGCCTTGGACAATCACCATTGAGAGAAAAGATACTATGGGGAAATTTATCTTCATATTGAGTCTGCATCCATTTTTCCTTGAAAGTATGAACTTCTTGTGTTTAGCCCCCAAGCACTTCCTATCTTATGATGGAGAACCTCATTGAATCCTACATGTGAGCTTTCCTTTTCATAGGATTGAAGTGGTGGAGGCCCAACTTAAAATAGCACCATCCCATATCTTCTATTGTCTTTCATTGGACCAATACCTATATGACTTCAGTGATCATGGAAGATCAAATTGCACTCCATTGTATACAGATATCTTCGGTTGATTTTTAGAATGGAATCAACATTGTCTTTTTCGTGACTATGATAACCTATGGAATATCTCGACTTTGTATTGCCTATTGATGGCCATGAAAAATTATTTGATATATATCCACATGGATCTACAATGTAATTCAGATTGGCATCCATGTGTAGAAAGTCATTATGGATTTTAATATTCTCATGAGTAACTCCAACCGAGTCTTCATTACTCCACTTTTGGGAATTATAATATATTTCAGCCATCACAGATACTTCTTTGACCTCAAACATTAGGGGGCATCTGTTATAGAAACAATTTCCTCACTTCATGCATCTTGCTTGGATGGCCTTCCATTTCCCTATGCAGACTTGAAGTACCCCTTTTTGTTTACTCCAGAGATAAAAAATACATATTTTTGTACACATACACAACCTACCAGTTAGACAACTCGTGTATACGCAGGTTTCTCCACTACAACCCATGTACATTGGGTTTGGTGCTCAAAAATTAAAAAATATGTCGAGTTTCCATGCCATGTCACATGATCCATGATCCTTGGCCTTTGATATACTGGAAACTCTCTGACTCAAGCCTTCAATTCCATTAAAAGGCTATAAATTGAGCCATATCCAAGCCTTGGACAATCGAAAATTCAACATTGAGAGCAAAGGCACTCTGGAGAAATTTCACTTCATATTGAGTTTGCATCCCTTTCTCCTTGAAAGTCTGAACTTTTTGTGTTCATCCCCCAAGATCTTCCTATCTTATGATGGAGAACCTCATTGACTCCTACAAGTGAGATTTAATTTGCAGAGGATTGAAGTGGTGGAGGCCTGACTAGAGGGACCTAGTTTCTCAGTTCTGATATGTGTCGTTACAGAAGTTTGTCACCTATGTACTTTTGTTGATTACATTAATATAAATACTCTCTTCTCGTCCAATTGATATCTTTCAAATATTTGAATTACTTTCCATGGGCGTATTTTTCATGTATGTTAATGGATTATGTTAATTTATATGCTAACATGGCATATGATCACCACATGCTTGCATATATTGGTTGTTGAGGACAAGTTGTAGGTATAAATATTTGGGTCTTTTGCTCAACGATGGTCTTCTTAGAATGTTTGAACGAGGTAGGCTCCTAGCCTTCTCTTGTTAGCATTTCATTTTTATAGAATATTTGATATTAGAGTTGATTTTTGGGTGTCATTCCATCTGTTGTGGTTTTCCCCTAGCCATAGAGATACTTTCCTCGTAACAGAATTGGTGACTCCACTGGGGAGATATCTTTTTTGGGGGATATTGAGTGTTTGTATCCTTTATTTCTCTCTATTTGACTGATTTTTCATGTCACATTTTTATTTAAAGACTATATTTGTCCTTGCATCTGAGCTTCTTGGCTTAACCCTTTCCCTGGCAGTGTCTTTCTTGGCATACACAGGTTTTCCCTTGACAGTTTCATACATACATGAGCTGTCTATCTTTAGGGAACATATATACGTGTTTGTTCCTTGAACAATCAGGTACATCATCTATTAAATATTTTTTTCTAAGTTTGGTGTTTGTTGGGTGAGCTTTACTGGTTGTTGAGTCTTTTTGGGTCCCTATTTTGACTGTTTAGTGTCTACAGAGTGATAGGAAGCCTTTTTGTTGTTGAATATTTGGGCGAAATCCTTTCTTTTTATCTTTCTCATTTGTTTTCCTTGCATACTGGTTTGGGTAGTTGCTTCTTGGTGTCCTTCTTGTCTTGTATCCTTTTTATTATAGTATGGCCTACCTATGAGGTTGTTATTCAGTCCTTGCATTTTCTTTTCATTATATCGAAAATACACAAATATTTTCTTACTTGCATTTTACTTGTGGCATTTGCACTTTTGGTTACTTCACATTGATTTTGACACATTCAAAAAGATTGTACTTCATTTAACTTGTAGATATTACATTGTGGAAATAACATTTAGAAGCATACAATCTCTTTGAAATTCAAGACTAGTACTTAACAATGTTTTTATATTTTCTTCTATTTATATATGTTGAGTTGTGATACCATCAGTTTCACGAATGCACCTATTGGGTAAGTATAAGCCATTAAAATTAACGTTGAATAACTAAAATTGATTAGAAATGATTTTATTTTTTAGGGTACACAAACAAGTATAGGACCTAGGGCCTTGGAATAGGATTTTGTGAGTAAACTTCACCAAGTCTATAAAACTAAACGTATGTGTCTGGCGAGGGAGTGGTGAAACCCATTTTATAATTGGCATCCTCAGGAGTCTCCGCTCACACTGGAGTTAAGCATGAGGTCACATGAAGTTGGTTGCATAGATAGTCCTTTAATACCTTCCTAGAGTCAGAGATATTTATGGGGTTCTATTCATATTTGGGGGTATTTCTAGTGCCTTTACCTCCATGAGAGGTGATTCTTTCGAGATTTCAGGCTTTGTTACCCTACCCATACAGTGGAACAGACTAGCAACTATTCTCCTGAGCATTGGTTATATCGTGGTGACTTTAGTTGCTTGAAATAGGTAGCCATGTATGTTACTTACATGGGTTATTCTGTAGGTACGCCGATTCAGATAAAGGTCAAAAAACACATAGACTTTATGGAGGATTTCCTCTCTGGAGGGGTCTGAATGACTACGTTGTGAAGCCTATGAGGTTCCTTATAACTAATTCTAACACCTCCACTCTATTTTTGCAGAGTCTCATGCCCCTCTTGGGTGTGGCATACCTAACTTAGTTTGGGAGGTCCCTTTCAACCATTATATCATGTTTGTGTGCATTGGATTTTTTCTTTATTTAAGAGTGTGCTCTATGATTATTAGTTGGCCTTAGGATTTTGTATTGTATCTCTAGTTATGAGTCGTCGTAGAGAAATACCATCCTCTTCGTTGGTATTTTAATATTTTGAAGTTGCCAACGCATCTTGATCCTTTACTGAAGATTCATTCTAAAAGGTGTAGAGTTAATAAGTGTGGTGCATATATCTCCACCTCCCAAGCTCGTCATCATCCTACAATGAGTACTGAGTCATATATGAACATCTCGAGAAGCCCTTTGACTCCCCTATCCTCTATGATTATTGGAGTCCCCTTGACTCCCTTATCCTTAGTGGTGTGGATGTCGGAGGCTCCCTCATTTAGTGCTACCTAAACTGTGAGCTATGCTTGGCCCATGGGATCGAATCCTTTTGTATTTCCTTTTGGTATGTTGAATCATGATTCTCATTCAATACCTTCTACCTCTAATCCTTTTTCTTTTGGTATTCCTGACATGACGTCGTACTTCTCATCCTCCGTTTCAACGACTAATATGAATCTTAGTTTTGGGGATGAGGGAATGACGCCTCGTTATGTCCTTTCTTATTTGGTGGAGGTCATATTTCCCAATTTTTATAGCATTATTAACCCCCTAACCCTTGAGACATTATCTCCTAGAGGTAACATACCCAATTCAACTACTTTCATCACTTTCTCCCTGAGTTTCTAGCCTAATTTCCCTTTGGTCTCTTTTGTCCTTCATTCAAGATGTGACCAAAAGGGTTCGTCGCCCTTTATATCCTACCAAGTCATGACTGGGTCGCTCTATCTATGTGCATAGGTCTATACCAATCCTAGAAGCTCCCATTTTCGGACTTGGTTTCCATGGATGAGACCTTCAATTGGTTTCTTGGGGTTTAGTCTCGAGAAGGCTTCCATTGTGATGTCAAGGATCGTATCCTACTAACCATATGGCCTTATCCCTAAATCCCTATAAGAACCAAGACATTTCCGATGGGAAGGAGGAAAGAACTAGCAAGGTTACTTTGGCGATTTGGTTGCAAGGCTTGGGCAAGGAGCTTGGAAGAGGGACATCTCTTCTATTTACATATGTAAGTTGTGATATTTATTATTTAATTAATAGAAGATATGTTGGATGTTTCCCTCTACTTGATTGTTTATGTAAGTTCATGTATTCATTGATATAGAATTGGTATGATTGTGTGTTATGACATATTATCGAGTCTAGGAGCATTCTTTGTTCATGTCTCTATTTTTTTCTTAGGTATAGGAAGAACCTAAGGGATCTTAGCTCCTGCAGGGTGTAAAATACCTACAACAGATTGGTGACCATACTGGGGAGATCGCCCTTTATGTAATATTCTTCCTTCTTTATGTTCTTTATTTCTAATATCTTTACCCATTTAGATGCCTTGATCTGATTTCTAGCCTTTGTTGTACTCTTTCCTAAGTCTATTTGAAGAAACCTCTACCTTGGATTTGATAGATCTCATCCAGGATATAGAATTTTCCCAAACCCTCTTGGTCGTGATTTTCCTTCCTTGGGGAAGCGACCATATATGCTCCTACATTTACCAAGAGAGACCATAGTTGTTGGTATCCATGTTCCTCTCTTTGGGTTGTGACCAGATTTCACTGTGTCCCTCTGCAGACAACAACCAAAATTTTAAAACCCCTTTTTTGGAGAGTTATCCTTCAAAAAATTTAGCCATATTCATTTTTCGTTAGTCTCCTTCAACACTCCATACCTGTCTTAGGCTTGTCTCATTGATTTTGTTTCAAATTCTTTTGAAATTTATGAAATTTATCTTCTCTTTTTTTCCATCTCATGTGATTGATGGGTACATCCAGAATCATCTAGTTTAATCCCTTCAATTAAGTAGAAGGGTATTCATAGTTGTCTGAGAAGATTCTTTTGCAAAATATTCCATTTTATTATGCAAGTATTTCTTTTATTAGTTTGAATGTTTGTTGTTTCTCGAATCATTTGAGAACCCTTCAAACTATTATCTAGACTCTAAATATTTTGTGCTTTAAGTTTTCATCTTTGATTTTCTTCCGAATTTTTCATTCATTACAGAACATTGTTGATAGAATGTGGAGGTTTAAGAAGACCTTTTTTTTTCGATTTTCATATAGTTAGAAAAAACAAAAGAAACAAAAGAAAAAAAAAATATTGTATTTGGAGTACTTTAGAATATGGTTGAAAAACTTTGCGTTTGATTAGGAATTTTGTAAATCATTCAATAAGTTTGGTTGGAAAATTGTCCTTTTGTCTCATTTGAAAGAGTAAAAGTGAATCGGTATACATTAGGGTGTTCTCTTAAATGCAAAGAAAAAATAAATATACTCTTCTCCCTCCCGTAAATAAGATTCATCGAAAGGAAAATTGTTTAAATTTTATTCCTTTGCATCTATTTGGAGTCACATCATTTCACTTTTGCACAACCTTTTGAGTAAATAACATATTTAAAAATGAATAAGCATTCATAAAATTTACTATACTTTTTCTTTTTTGAGAACACCAACGATAGTCTAGTTTTATGGTGCTTGGACTAAGATAAGTGAGTAAACTATCCGAGATCATGAAAAAAAACCATAGAACACCAAAGAACACTTAAATACAACTTTTTTATAGGCATAGCTGGGAACCCCCTCTCACACATGGGATACACATGAGGTCATGTGCGACTGGGCAATGGATATTACCCCTCTAAGGCTTAACCCAATGTAGTGGAACAATAGTAAATTGGGAATTATTCTTGAGAATCTGTTGTTTCCATTTGTTCTTGGAACTTCGTGAATCCTGAATTTGTTTGGGGTCCTCTAGAGATTTTTTCGGTCATCTTGTTCTTAGTCTTCTTGTGGAATTTCAGACTTGATATATTTCCCATAATATCCAACTCGATCGTCAATTGTACCCTCCCAGAGGCTTAATGCAAGTTGGTGACCTTAGTTTCCATAATATTTAGTGATTTTACACAAGGTGATGATGAAAGGGAATCTTCCCTGCACCTGGATCAGATGTTGATCAAAGTCACTCAGGTTCCTTGGAGGGAAACCCACGGATAGACCATCGAGGATATTTCACCAAGGTGTAAGTCTATTAAGTAGGCAACCAACGTAACTAATCCACCCACTTGCCCCCACCCCTTCTCACATGTTCCCGTTGTGTTGGATTTCATCACCAACTAGTGAGATCATGGGGAGGAGTTTTGGTTTGTTTGCTTGATTCCTAGATTTATTAGTTCATGGTGTTTATTTTCTTTAGTTGGCTTTAGGACTTTTATTGTCATATTTTAATCCTGTCTGACCAAGACCTATGTAGGTCTCAAAGGATGCAAGGTTTTTCTCCTCTACATTATGAACCCTTTCCTCCCAACTCACCAGAAGATCATCCTTGAGAGGAATTCCATGAGGAAAAACACTCTAAATCTGGAAGTATTATTACCCCTTTGCTTGAACACCTAGAAGGAGACAATTTTAGAGAAGCCTTTCTAATCCCTGCAAATCCACCCTTGGCTGACCCTTTTGGTCCCCTCCTCATTAGTGTAAAATCTATCAGAGAACCTAAACTTGATACTGATTACCCTCGTCTACCACTTGTTCCTTGTGAAGAAATTATGATCATGGAAACCCAAAAAATTCATTCCTTAGAAGGTTTCACCATGCAACCACGAGTTTCTGGTCCATATGATCCTATCCAGACCCCTAAACAACCCCACGACATCCTTGATCGATTAGATACAACTATAGACTTTGCCTTTAAACTCTTGCAATGAGATCTATCACATTCTTCTTTACACACCCCTCATCCCCCCATATATGACATCTCCCATATGTTTCAAACTTATTTCCCCTTTCCCTCCCCCATCCACTCTACATTACAACAAGCCCAACTAAATTTCACCCTAACCCAAACACTGACATTGACATCTGTATCACACATTATCCCAAACATCTTACCGCCACCTTCAAGAACACAACCTTATACACCCCCCACTTGGGGGAAACCTTTATTTACCCTGGTATCCTTAGGAGGCGATCCCAACCTTTTTGAAAAACAAACTTCAATGAGAGGATTTCCTCCCCAAGGAATTCAACTAATGGGTTTCAGACAATAAACATCTATGAGCCAACCTTTCACTGGGGGATAACCCCTATGCTTAGGGAAAATATCTTATCAACATCCAGCAGGGGGGAACACTTGACTTCCAGATCCTTTTCAACATGGGCATACCCTCCTATTGGGAGCCAACCTTTATTTAAATGGGGGGAAAAACCCACTTGGGGGAAACCCCCAACCATGGGTCCATATTCACTCCGGGGGAAACAGTCAACTGGGGGGAAATACCCAACTATCGGAAAACACCCAACATGGGACCAAACTATTCCTTCTACCATGAGACTACTATTTGGCCACCCTTACCTAAGAATAAAAAATATTGTATGGATCCAACATCAACAACCTGCCAATCTTGCAATTTCCATTCAACCAGGAGGAACATATGGAGGACCCCCTAGTGGATCTCCTCATAAACCAACCCATGGAGGAGGGGGACCACCCTATGATGGTATATCCATTGGAGGAAAACCCCATGGGGGAGGACTCCTTCGGGGACCACCCTATGGTGGTAGATCCCTTGGAGGAAAACCCCATGGGGGAGGACTCCCTCGGGGACCACCATATGGAGGGAGATCTCCTGGAGGACCACCCTATGGTGGAGGACCCCCTGGGGGACCACATTATGGAGGAGGACCTCCTGGAGGACCACTCTATGGGGGAGGAACCCCTATGGGACCAACCGAAGGAGGAGGACCTCCTCAAAGACCACCTTATGGAGGAGGATGCCCTGGAAGACCACTTTATGGTGGAGGATCCCCTGGAGGACCAACTTATGGAGGTAGACCATATAAGACACCTCCACAGGTCAACAAAAAACTCCCATTCTTGGCCACTTTATACTTTCCAGATCTTTCACGTTTGACTAATGACCCCATATGCCATTCCCCCTTTCCCCCCCCCATTCCCCCTTTTCCCCTCTCATTCTTGCCAAACTCCCATCCAATATTCCCAAATTCGACAAAAATGCTAGAGAAGATCCAAACAATCACGTGATGACTTTCCATATAAGGTGTTCTTCTAACTCCTTGATGGATGATTCCATATGATTACAACGTTTTTAGCGAACCCTTATAGGAACAACAACTAAATGGTATATAGAACTAATGCAAAACTCCTTTGACGACTTTAATTCCCTTTCCATTGAATTTTTGACACACTGTCAATTACCTATCCTCTATGATACTAGTACTGAGCTCTTATCCTTATTACGCCAATCAAATTTCACCCATATTTTAGATCACATTCATGAGCGGAGGCATTGGAATTTATTAATCAAATCCACAATCCTGGATCAATTATTAGTTGATTGGTTCACACAATATTGTTTTCCACCTATAGCTTGAGATGTCACCATGGGAGGCACTATCAGTGAGGAACAAGCCATCACTGAAGCCCATTATTTAGATTTGGTATACTCTCAATCGAGCACGTTATACGACCTGATTACTAATTCTCCTTAGCCGTCGAATGATCCAACCAAACCTACACCTGGACCCCATATTGATGGTATGATCGGTCCCATTTATATAGATATAATCAGTCAAATGACTGGAAAACACAACCAATTAACTAAAGATACCAATCCTAACTCATATTTCCATACAATCACTCCAAGTAAGCCCCTTTCCCAAACCTCTGAGGTTAATTTGGTACAATCAACCGTGCCCAAAACCCACAACAATTCAGAGGAAAAAATAAGGGTAATAATAATAAGAAAAAAAAAAACTCTTCTAAGCAGTCGGGCCTAAAAACCTAAGAAAAACATGTTGAGGGTAAGCCCAAAGGAAAGGCTAAATATCTCTGCATGATTTGTAAAGAGGATCATTTCACTAAAGATTTTCCTCATCTCACTGAAATACATCAATATCTCTAACAAGCCCCATCCTCTTCTACACCTATAGTTTTAAAAAATCCTCCCCCCCCCCAACAACAACTCGTCGTGCAAACGCAAGCACCCCCACCAGGGGGCAACCTCAAATCCCCATATGTAAACATCTTGATGGTTAAATCTATGGCTATATCTACTAGAGCCAATAATTATGATTCTCCAGAAGGTGATTCTTTACCCAAGGATCCCCCCTCAACCACCCCACCCAATGTCCCTCTCACACTAGAGAAACCAACTATCAAACCTTCCTTACGCCCTCTAAAGGGAGTACTTCATCGCACTATGCATAATAATGCTTGAGCAACCCAACACTATAGTATAGTATAATATTTTTCCCAAGCCCCTTTTTCCATGTCAAGACTTGAAGTATTGTAGTCCTGCCCTATGCAGTGTTAATCCTTATTATAAGCCATTGGTGGAACTGACCCTGCAAAATCCAATGTTATTTCCTTCGACACGAATTGCAATGATTTATGTCTATCACACCAATTAGCTTTAAAAATCACTGTCCAATCTCTCAATAAAAATGTTTTCCAAACAATGCTTGATGAAGGCACCACAACTTGCATCATGTCCTTGACATTTTGGAAAGCTCTTGGTTCTCCTCAAATTACCACATCAGAAACCATCCTCAAAGCTTTTGACAACCATTTTTTCAAACCCCACATAATTCTCGCCTCATTACCCATTGAACTTGCGAGCAAAACCATTTCGGTAGAAGTCGAGGTAATAGATGCCACACTCGACTATAATTTGCTTTTAGGTTGCAACTAGTTTTATGCCATGAAGGATGTTGTGTCTAGTGTCTTTTGATTTGTTAAATTCCCCCATCAAGGTAATATTTTCATTTTAGACCAACTTGAATTTTGTATCCCATGTGTGAGAATCAATCCTAATGTGAATGTCCCTTTTATAGGAGAGTCTTCTTCGGGATGTGAAAGCATCGGGGCAGGCCTTTATCCCTCATTAATGGGGAATTTTCCCCTTCCCCCACCATATATAACCCCAACCATCTCCATCAATATGATCTCTACAGTTATCGGTGCACCCATTGATTGCAATGACCCCTGGGTAACCCCCCAACCATATGATATAGAGTCTTATGGAGATACTATGCCACTCTCACCAATCGAGTTGGCATATTTAGTAATACAATTGACATGATAATGTTTTGATTCTCATTCTAGTCTCCTACTGGATGATGAACTAGATAATTTTTACTCTCCCTCTTGGGATACCAATGCTTCACCATCCCATGACTTTATCAACATCATCCCTCCTTCAAACGAAGCTATTATGGAAGTCATGACTTTGCAAGATAAACCTTGGGAGGATTCTCATCATTGATCCTTCTTCCTTCCCTTTGGAGAGAATAAAGAAACCCAAATACAAACCCTCTTTTCAAATGATATTCAATATCCATCCCTTTTACCTTCCATTTCATACCCTATTTTATATGAAGGAAATTTGGGCAATATTTCCAAAACCATTTCGATTGGAATTTCAATTAAACCTGGGGTCATGGAAAACATCCAGATAGGCACATATTTTTCCCTTGAAGAAATCGAAGCTCATATTTCTCTATTCAAATAATTCCATGACATATTCTACTGGTCGTATGAAGAGATTCCATGAATCGACCCACAAATTATTGTCCATGAAATTAAAACTTACACTAGAGCCTGTCCCGTTCGACAACAGATCTTCCGAGTTCATCCAAGGAAAGGTGAAACAATTAAGGAAGAAGTTAAAAAATGGTTGAACAATGATTTTATTTATCCCATGCCCCTAATTGAATGGGTGTCCTACATCGTACCAGTTAACAAAAAGTAGGGCACCATTCAAGTATGTGTTGATTATAGGGACCTCAAGGAGGCCTATCCTAAAGACAATTTCCCTACCCCTTTCATCGATCAAATCATCAATTATTGTGCTTAATTTTAAGTTTTTTCATTTATGTATTTTTTCTTCGGTTATAATCAAATTGAAATTAATCCAGAGGACCAACACAAAACCACTTCTATCTTCCCATGGGGAAATTTCACATATCGAAAGTTACCTTTTGGTCTTAAAAATTTTGGTGCAACATTCTAGCAGGCCATGTCTTATGCCTTCCATGACATTAAGCATATCATACAACCTTACCTCGATGATCTCCCTGCTCGGTCTCCTAAGAGATCCGACCACATAGAACACCTACGTCAAATCTTCGTACATTATCGATATTAGAACATTATTTTAAATCCACACAAATGCATTTTTTTTGTGCAATCCAGTCGGTTACTTGGATTCACTGTATCCAGGTTTGGGATTAGAATCGATCCCATTAAATTCGAGGCAATCATCAACCTTCCCCCTCCCAATTCCATAATCCAACTTCAAATTTTGCAAGGGAAAGAAAACTTCCTTAGATGCTTCATTTCCAATTACGATGAAATCACCAAAGGTTTCATGCGAGTAATGAAAAAGGGTCTACATTTTATTTGGGATGAACAAGACCAATGATATTTTGATCATTTGAAGTGGTTTCTCACATATATACCATTACTTAAACCCCCAAATTACAATAAATATTTCATCCTGTACCTTGAAACTTTCGGTACCACCATTGGAATGGTATTATTCCAGATTGATGATCCACACAATGAAAACATTATTTATTATCTCATTAAGTGATTATTTGGTGTCGAGCTTCGATATCCTTATGTTGAGAAGTTGGCACTAGCAGTGGTCTACGTTGTCCAACGATTTTGACATTATATTCTGCTACGAACCACCACTGTTGTCTCTGATGCAAACCTAATGCAATATATTTTATCCTGCCAAATATCGGGGGGAAGATACTCTAAATGGATCGTCCTCTTTCGAGAATTTGATCTTGAATTCTCCACCCCTAAATCGAAAAAATCATTGATCTTCATAGACTTAATGACCAATCTTCCCCGAGCCTTTGATGAATCTGTGGTACAAGATTCATTTCCTGATGAATATTTGTTTCTCTTTGACTCATCTGATCCTTGGTATGGAGAGATATTGATTTATCTCCAATCCCAATTCTTTTGGCCCAATCTGTTTAAAGATGACCATCACCATATACGCCACCAATCCTGAAACTATCTCATTGTTGGTGATACTCTTTACCGTCGTGGAGTGGATATGGTGTTACATCGATGTGTCATCCATTCGAAAGATGAACAAATCCTAAATGTCTGCCACTCTAGAGCATGTGGTGGCCATTTTTCTGGGTTAGCCACTTCCCAAAAGATTTTACACGTAGGCTATTTTTGGCCCACAATTTTCAAAGATTGCATTAATACGGTACAAAAATGCCACCCTTGTCAAATATTTTTCAAAAAAATGTGCACTCAACTCGATCCTTTACATCCAGTCATTATAGTTGGCCCATTCACTAAATGGGGCATGGATTTCACTAGCTATAAACCTCCTTCTGCTACCAGTCATAATTACATTATTGTGGTCATTGATTATTTTACAAAATGGGAAGAAGCCATTCCCACCTATTCTAACAATGCTAAGACTGCCACCTTGTTCGTATTCAATCATATCATCACACATTTCGATGTGCCTAAATCCATTGTGACCGACCATGGATCACATTTTTTCCATAACATGATGAAAAAATTGTCTACTTTGTTGTGCTTTGACCAAGAACACTCATCTCCTTATTACCCTCAAGAAAATGGTCAAGTCAAGTCCATTAATAAGGTACTCAAAACAATGCTCCAGAGAATGATTGGAAAAAATAAAACTAATTGGAATTTACTATTATTCCCAGCTTTATGAGTATATCGGACCTCTGCCAAAATGGTCACTAGCTTCACCTCGTTCCAACTTATTTATGGTTTGGAAGTCATTTTACTCATTGAATGTGAAATATTGTCCCTCAAGCTAGATGTCGAATTCATTCGAGATAATTTCGCCGAAGAAGAGTGACTCCTATATTTATCTCGACTTGAGGAGCGATGTCGTGAAGCCATCATGTCCAATGAGTCTCATCAAAAGCACATCAAACACCAATACAATAAAAAAATATGGCCCCGCACCTTCTCGGAAGGAGATTTAGTTTTGGTCTATGACCAAGACCGCAACAAGTTAGGTGCAGATAATTTCGAGCCTTTATGGCATGGCCCCTATATGATTACACGAGTTCTCAAAAAATGAGCCTATGAGCTGACAGACTATCAAGGAAACCCATTAACGGAGCCTCGTAACGAGATCTACTTAAAAAAGTACTATGCATAATCCTTGTGCTATCTAGTTCTTTTGTACCATATGTATTATAGTGTGCTATGGTTGATTTTCTTTCCCCTTTGTGTGATCTTTTGTAAGGTAGCTAGAGAGGTAGTGGGGGGGCCCAAAGGGCCCATAGTGATAATAGTGGAGGTCATTCAATGTAAGATGGACTAGGTCCACTATATTATTAAATAAGGCCCACTATGGTAGTTAGATATAATAAATGGGTAATTAGATATAATAAATGTAAGAGGACTTCTTAGAATGTTCTACTTCTAGAAGATTCCTCCTCTAGAATGTTCTTAGGTGATGGTAGCACTATATAAAAGGATTCAAGCAATGTAATAAGACATGAAAATAAGTATTGTATTGGAGTGGTAGCTCAATAGGAGGATGTCCCCTCGAAGAGGCAAGTGAACAAGAGAGGATCCCTTCCATAATATGATCCATTGTACGATGTTTCCCTACCCTAAGGGTTTGATATAATAAAGTTGTGATTTTCTATATTATTCTTCTATCTCTGTTGTGGTGCTTTTGTATTCAGTCACCCATTAACAGAGCCTCGCAACGAGATCTACTTAAAAAATTACTATGCATAATCCTTGTGCTATCTAGTTCTTTTGTACCATATGTATTATAGTGTGCTATGGTTGATTTTGTTTCCCCTTTGTGTGATCTTTTGTAAGGTAGCTAGAGAGGTAGTTGGGGGGCCTAGAGGGTCCATAGTGATAATAATGGAGGTCATTCAATGTAAAGTGGACTAGGTCCACTATATTATTAAATAAGGCCCACTATGGTAGTTAGATATAATAAATGGGTAATTAGATATAATAAATGTAAGAGGACTTCTTAGAATGTTCTACTTCTAGAAGATTCCTCCTCTAAATACCAATTGTTAAGAACCAAAGACTGAATACAAAAACACCACAATAGATATAGAAGAATAATATAGAAAATCACAACTTTATTATATCAAACCCTTAGGGTAGGGAAACACCGTACAATGGATCCTATTATGGAAGGGATCCTCTCCTGTTCACTTGCCTCTTCGAGGGGACATCCTCCTATTGAGCTACCACTCCAATACAATGTAAGGTAGCTAGAGAGGTAGTAGAGGGCTCCAGAGGGTCCATAGTGATAATAGTGGAGGTCATTCAATGTAAGGTGGACTAGGTCCACTATATTATTAAATAAGGCCCACTATGGTAGTTAGATATAATAAATGGGTAATTATATATAATAAATGTAAAAGGACTTCTTAGAAGGTTCTACTTCTAGAATATTCCTCCTCTAGAATGTTATTAGGTAATGGTAGCACTATATAAAGGGGTTCAAGCAATGTAATGAGACATGAAGAGAAGTATTGTATTTAGAGCGATATCTCAATAGGAGGATGCCCCCTCGAAGAGACAAGTGAACAGGAGAGGATCCCTTCCATAATAGGATCCATTGTATGGTGTTGCCCTACCTCAAGGGTTTGATATAATAAAGTTGTGTTTTTCTATATTATTCTTCTATATCCGTTGTGGTGTTTTTGTATTCAGTCTTTGGTTCTTAAAAAGTGGTATCAGAGCACTTTCCTTGGGTAGACATTGTGGGCAAATATTTTTTATTTTTGCAGATTTTTTTTCGGAGCAAAAAAAAAAAAAAAGGGCCACGAAATTATCATAGTTTTCAGTATATTTCTGTACAAAATTTGCAGAAAATGGTTGTATATTTGAGTTCCTCTCAGAAAAATACCCAATTTGAAAAAAAAATCGTCTGAAACGGAGTCCGGGAAGTCAAGATATTGAAGTTTTAAAATCTGCAAATTTTCAGTATTTTTTCTGTGGACAATGGCGATAATTTTTTTATTTATGTAGCATATAGAGGTCGAATTTGCCCAAAGAAATTATAGATCTGAGTTCCTCTCACAATGTCACCCAATTTCGAAAAAAAAATCAGCCAAAACGGAGTCCGGGAAGTGAAGTTATGAGCATTTTAACTTCAACAGTTTTTTAGGGTTTTTACAGAAAAAACCGCGATTTTCTGCCAAAACTTATTGGATCTATATTTTGGGTTTTTTCGTGATGGCTGTAGGACCGAAGATTTCATAGGGTGCTCAGATAACTATTTCCTTTCAATCCCTAAAATAAATTCTTGAATCATTCAAAGCCCAATTGTTTCACACATTGGATGATAGATTGAATGCATTTGTACATGGTCTCACAGAAGACCTCACATACAGACTCAATGATAGTTTTCGTAGTATTCAATATTCATTGAATAACATACATGAGAGATTTCTTATGGAGGGCCTCAAGGCTAAATATAATCAAGAAATATATGCATGGTATGATTTTGAGGCCGATTGTGATGATTGGTATATGGATAGTGGTCATTTCTGGGATCTCAACCACTTTCATATTTTATTTGATGTCTCTAATCCACCTTCTGTAGAGAGCATCAATGTGATAAATTGAGAGCCAATGATTATTATCAGTGTCCATCCTGCATATTCTATAGTGGTATTATTCCTTCCAGATTCTGCTACGACCCTTTTCCACTATGTGGATGGATCTTCTTATTTGAATCCACATGGTAGGTGTCAGTCTTTGGAGCATTATTTGGAGTTGGTTATTGGGTTCCAAAATCTTCCACGGGGAGTTCACATGAGCACTTGGACATGAGACCTAGGATTACAATGGTGGTTGGACTACTTCAACATGGTGGATTTCCTTTCTACATGGGACCTTGGTTCTTCAGTCTTCCTCAGCATTATGGTCCATAATTATCCATGGGACCCTGGTATATGGTTGTACATCAAGCGTTGAGGAAAATGCTTTCATAAGGGGGATGGAATGTAAGGTAGCTAGAGAGGTAGTAGAGGGGTCCAGAGGGCCCATAGTGATAATAGTGGAGTTCATTCAATGTAAGGTGGACTAGGTCCACTATATTATTAAATAAGGCCCACTATGGTAGTTAGATATAATAAATGGGTAATTAGATATAATAAATGTAAGAGGACTTCTTAGAAGGTTGTACTTCTAGAAGATTCCTTCTCTAGAATGTTCTTAGGTGATGATAGCACTATGTAAAGGGGTTCAAGCAATGTAATGAGACATGAAGAGAAGTATTTTATTTAGAGCGGTAGCTCAATAGGAGGATGCTCCCTCGAAGAGGCAAGTGAACATGAGAGGATCCCTTCCATAATAGGATCCATTGTATGGTGTTGCCCTACCTCAAGGGTTTGATATAATAAAGTTGTGCTTTTCTATATTGTTCTTCTATATCTGTTGTGGTGCTTTTGTATTCAGTCTTTGGTTCTTAACATCTTTTTGTCAATTTGATTATCTTACTTAATGTTTGAATTTGCAGATGTCGTCATTTCCCTCACCCTATTTTGGATATGCAGATGAAGCTAGTTACACCTCCTGGAATATTACTTCAGCTACATGGGTAATAATCTCACCAACCAATGATATAGTCAACTTTGGGGGAATCTATATCAACCCTGTAAAGAACAATCTTCCAGAGTACAGTTCCTTTATTGAACTTTTGACTGAAGCATCTTCTTTGGGCACACGTCACTTGATAGTATTCCTATATTCTAAACTCGTTGTTTCACACCTCAACTCGACTTATTCTATTCGACATCCTATCTTATGAACATATACCCAAACAATTCAATTCTTTAGTTGACTCACTAGCAATTTTTTTTTTGAATTGACATCTACTTCATTAAAAGGCATCACATTCAACATTCACTGTACAAACCATTATACACATCATTCATCACATATACATAAGAATAAATCATAAAGCCATATGTCCATATATATATAAAGTGTGCCCAAAAACATCCAAAACCAATATAACATAACAAAATTGGGCTATCCACCCATACATCCACAAAGTAAATATGCATCAAAGTCCATCACACTAAAAATAAATAGTCATCACGAGGAGCCCTCTGTTCATTATAGAAAATCACTGCTCATACGAACTTCCGCAGAAGACACCCCAAGCAGTTCCCCACAGGCACTAAATTCCTCTGCATACGCAGTGGTATATCATACATGTGTGGCACTGGAATGAGAACATTCAAGCACTCAATATTTTCCTTGATATCTTCCAATATCTCTGCATCGACTCCTCCACTGTGTTGTTCTCTACCAACACCTAGTTTCTCGCCTCACCTATTCAATGGTGACATACCCACTAGACGTGATGGTGCACAATATACCCATAAAAAATTAATTGTTATGTTACACATAAAAACATTTATATATAACAAAATCACAAAAACCTCAAAAGTACAAAAAATACTATAAATTTATCTTTCTTACCAAACTCATCATTGAACCTCCCCCCTAGGGGAGAACCATATCTGGATCATCATGATAGTCAACACCGTGATACACATAATCATCTACCTCCACTATTTGGTGATCCCACCATCATAAAATGTTTACATAAAATTGAAACTGTACCCACCCCAGTTAGGACAACAAATCTATCCATTTTTTCATCTTCGTATCCCTGAACCCAACCTCTTGGACTACATCCCATGGAAATGATGTCAACACATGCTCAAAGAACAAGGATAACAATATGGATCCATAACAAAATTGTTTATGTCATCCCAACCTACATTTGGTTAATTTCTTCTTCATATTTGTTAGAACGGTTTCACATCGGTTGTACACCGTGGGAGATAGACTCATCACTACATAATCCACTTGACTCCTTGAATCCAAGTGAGGCCACATACTCCATTCCTCCCATGTAATGGTAAACAAGATAGTGCGTAAGGTAAGGTCTATCACCTGCCCAATTGGCATCTTATTGTTTCCCTTCTATGTCCCAGGGTGGCAATACTGTGCCACATAATCATCTACTCGATCGATGCCTCCTCTTTTACCACCCACCAAAATCATTGTGGCACCACAACGGGACAATCCTGTCAGGAAGTACATATCTTCCATCTCTAAAGTCAATATTTGATCTCGTACAATGAAGTGTTCCCTGTCTAGATCCCACATATTCATCAGAGTTTGTAGTATATCATGTTGGGCCAACATGTTTTGAGACAACAAAAATTACAACAACCCACAGTTCCACAAAGAATCCAGAGTGGGAGCATCATCCATATCGACATTGTCATTCAATTCTATTCGCATTCTCTCCACTCCAACATTGTGCCCACACCTGGAAAAGACACCATTTTTTTTTATTAGAACCCAATCACATAAAATCATTCATAAACTTTTTCTCAAAAGATGGAAAAACCACACTCGGTCGTGACCCTCTTGGGAAGATAGAGCGGTCAGTCGCGATCATATCGCTTTGTCGCGACCCTCTTTGGTAGATAGAGCAACCGCTCATGACCATATTGGTCGGATGCCCCTCAAATATATCCTGGGCATGATTGGTTTCACTTTCTTGCATAATACAAAGCGACTGAACCATTCGGTTACCACCCGCAAGAAGTCTAGTCATGACTGCACACTCTCAAAAAAAATTGTGGCTTCTCACAACAAAAAAAATGAATGAAATGTAAAAATAAAACATGGGTTTTTTAAGTTGGGATTCGATCTCTTACCTGGTAACTGAAGGTTGCAAGATCTTTGGTTCCAAGCTCCACAATCACTGCTCCAAATTTTGGCAAGAAAATGGCTCTCTAATATTTCACAAAGGTAAATGGGTAAAATGAGGTAAAAACACTCTTTTTTAATACATATTTGGCTTCATTTTAACCATGTTCACACTAGAACTAGCTCATTTTCTTCATTTTTTGGACAATATTGTTTTTTTTGCTCATGGAACCACATGCTAATCCATTTTTTGTCAGAAACACTATCACTATATATATGGATCTCACAAACTATTTACGAAAAAGGATGTCATCATGGAGGACTCTTTAAGCTCTTTTTGAACTCGTTAAAAAACAAAAATATTGTCGAGCGATCTTGTTTTATTTCACGCTCGTTAAAGTGAATTAGAAAGAACGTCTATTGAGCGATAGTTTATCTCTTTTTCAGTCTCATCAGAATATTTACGAAAAAAGAACATCCTATCCATTATGGTTACAAGAGTTCTCTTTTGTATTATTTTATATTTTTTCAGACCCAGGAGACTAACTTTACGAAAAAGTCCCCTGTGGAGTTTTCTTTATGACCTTTTCAGACTCTCTAAACATGAAAAGGCCATTGATTTTAACTTCCTTAGACTCATTAAACCTTACAACAAAGGACCCACACATGGGATTGAACCCATCCTTCCTTAGGTTCATTAATGATATGTCGAGGGAGTCATCGCCAGATGAGCTATATCAAGCATATGTTATCCTCTTACAACTCATAAAACTAGAAGGAGGTACTCACCAATCATAGTGGGGAATTTTTAGAGGGTTGTTCTATCTTTTTATCTTCATTATATGGTAGCTATCACTACTATGAGTTGCACTTGAACAATGCAACTATTCTATCACCACATACCACAGTCCGGTTATCCATTCTCTCTGATTGACCATCATTCCCATCATTGTGTCACATTCCAATCATTGTTCCATCATAATTTATTATGGTATTCATCTAAGTTAATGATTATGAGTCAAGACATTTATCGTACATACTTGTTTAAGGGAAGTTTACCTGTGTTATCCACCTGCAGTTCCATTAAGCCTTTTTATATCAATCATCCTTGTGTCAGTTGTGCTCCATTGTTATGATTTTCACACCATTTATCCTTACATGTTTCGTCTCGATTGATGGGGGATACATCAAGGCTCTCATTCAATGGATTTCACCCTATCAACTCTATCTCATTATCCAGGATTGAAATCTAGAAACCCTTCAGTACCGTAGGACTTACAGACATCAATGGCATTTCTCCTTGCATTTCGATAATGGATTTACATCATTGACTCCTGTCGAATGAATCTACGAGTGTTCGACGTCAACTCATTTATTCACACTTTGTATATTGTAATTGGTATCTTGGGTTCCATCATCATCATCGGTGGATTCTCTCACATATATTAATGGTATCCATTTATGACCGATAATCAAACGGTTTCTACCATGCTTGACTTCAACCCCTTTATTCGCATGCCCTAGATTCATACCATTTAAATTAAGGACACATACATTGGGAAATCTCACACTCTTGTTAGTTTGTGTTCTTTCCCAAGCTTCGATGGAGAATATTCATGAGCACTTCACATATTTCTCAGTTATCGAGTCATATTAATTTTTTGTATGATTTACCATAGATCCAAATTTGTACTTGGTTGTGGGTATGATTTCACTTGCATCTTACATGGATCCAAAGTGTATACTTTCATGGCCATGATCATCATGATTTCTTCTTGATGGATCGAAGATGTATTCTTTTTTTTCCATCACTTGCGTCATGCATAGATCCGCATTGTATTTATGGTGATTATGCTCTCATCTGTCTTACCGAGCATGGGAATGCTTGCCTCAGGGATATTTTTATGCAATAATGGTAATGCTATTCTCCAAGCTTATTTACACACATCTCTGTGACTTTTATTGGTAAAGTATTTCGTCCATCAAACACCTCTTCTGACCTCACACTTTAGGGGGAATCTGTTATAGTGTTATTAAACCCTTGACCCTTGGGACATCATATCCTATAGGTCACCTACCCAATTCAACCACTGTCATCACTTTCTCCTTGAGTTTCTAGCCCAATTTCCCTTTGTTTGTGTTATCACCAAAATTTCGTCTGCACATGGCGACAAGAACTCCGCATCGTCAAAACAACAATGAAGTCATTCATGGCACTGAATTAATTTCACAGCATTCCAGAAGGGTAAAAAACTATACAAAGTAACCAAAAATTGAAGGGCGCTTTACAATAGTTTGGTGCGCGCGCACATGCGCAGGACAAGAACGTATGATGCGCGCATGTGTGCACGACGCGCGATTGTCAACGAAAAAACCCGCGCACCTGTTAATACAACGCATTTATTGAATCGGTCGGCCTCCCAACCACTTTCGGACCAGCTCCCAATCTGATTTGACTCCCAAGTCCGAGCTGAATCTACAGGGTAGGCGGGTTAATGACCTAATGAAGCCCTAAAGAGCCCCTTTTCACACTTTGAATAGGTTACATAATCGCCCGGTGATCTGCTATAAAAATCCATGAAGGAACATTGTTTTCGCAAGGAATTCCAGGTATTGTTATGCTGCTAAGATCGTCAAGGGCTCAGTCTTTGACGAAAACACATTGGCAACATTCCACAGAGCCATTTGCCTCTCCATTGAGTGGATGTGCTGGGAGTTCTTTCACTATCAGTCTTATTTCTTCGCATTGTAAGGAAAGCAAGTTTGTGAGGGCCTCAAGAGCCTTCCTTTCGGGGAAAAAGGAACCACAGTTCCCTTCCTTCATCATGCTCTGATTTCATCAATAGACCAGCTCAAAACCATTGGTGATATCGGTGTCTTTTTTGTGTTTATTGTTTCTTTATCCATATGTTCACAGTTTCAGTTTGTTTTTATTTAATTCTTGCTTGTAGTTTGTTTTGTTTCCTCTAACCCTTCCTTCCACAACTGTCATGCTCTGCAAGACCCAACAGGGCATGTAAGCACCCTCGATTTGCTCACCAGGTGATGAATTGGGTGCGAAAAGACTGGCGACTCCACTAGGGAGTTAGGTATCAATTCCTCCCTCATTTGGGTTTATTTTGCTTTCCTTTTGGTTTTATTAACTTGCAGGGACACAAACCAGCCTCCGTCGACCTGCTAACCAGTCAATTTGCAGGAGAATTGAGAGAAATCCATCCACATTTTCTTTCTGAGTCACTTGTCACAGGCGCGCGGGTATTCCACCCCACAGATGCACACCTTGCGCGCATGCGCCTGCGCAACGTTCTCTCTACGCGCATGCACTTTAGTTCTCAATACTGTCAACGCGCATGCGCCATATGCGCCTCTATCTACTCTGGAGGCCGCGCATCTGAACTAAAATTCACATTGTAAGGTTTTTGGATGTGGGGAAAGTCATTTTCCTTATCAAGAATGATGTTATGCACGCTCTAAATACTGGACCACTTAGACCCCTCAACTTATAAAGGGGATAGTCAAACAAACATAAGCACTTAGGTGGATAAAAATCATTTTCCCTTATTTTGCTTTTTGCCACATGGATGGCTTTCTTTGATTTATAATCTAAGGAACACATCAATTTTAATCACATCTAAACCACATTAGGGACTCAAAGTTGGAGTAGCAATCCTTGATTATGATCTTCTCTTGCGCAATCAAGCGATCTTGAGAATCAGAAAGAGATTGTGAAAAGAATCTCACCTCCCTTAACAAAATTTCAAAAACTTTTAGGAGAGGACAACGGCCCTTTCGGGACCCCTCTTAGATTCATTTTTTCAAACACATTCTTGTAACGGGCCCATACATGCCCACATGTCAAAAAAGCTAGAATAGTGTTTGAAGTTCTGCTTTCTTAGATAAAAAAACTAGGAGAGTTTAAAGTTTTGTAACGGGCCCACACATGCCCACATGTTCAATCTAGGAAAGTTTCATGCTTTTTCTAGATTAACTCAGACATAGGGAGTTAAAAGATAGTAATGGACCACATGTCCACATGCTAGTTTCCTAGGGTTTTTAAAATTCCGCAAGGTTGTACCAATGACATCTAGCTAAATAGGTAATCACACTCTTGTAAGGACCAAGCGAAGTCCACATGCAGCAAGGTGACATCTAAATAACTAAAAACTTGGTACACTTTCACTCACACACAAAAGTCACTTCTTCACTCACATAGCCTCTTCTTGAAATGTGGAGGTCTAAGTAGGTTTCCTCCAAAGGGATTCTGAAAACACCCCATCTTTTCTTGACAGGACTATCCACTCCCACTGTTAATCAAACGAGGTTGGTTTTCCCCCCAGCCTCACAAAACAACTTCATCTAAAATCTCTCTAAAAAAACTCACTAAGTTTTCCTCCACAGGAGGTGCCAGAAGAAGTTTTTAGTCTAGGTAGGATTTCGGGGATAGGCATCCAAAAAACTCCCCGTTATCTGGTTCTCACATTCTCAAACATAGAAGTTGACAAATAGGGAACTTCAAATCCTCCAAGTCTAGTGTTCCAATCACCATAAGGCAGGGAGATACCTGTGAAGGGTCGAAGGCCGAGGTCTAGTTGTTCTGTGCGTCCCCCCATGAGGCACCCACCTCTTCGACGGGATCCAGTCTGTGACCCATTTCTTAGGTCGAAAATCTAAATTCCACACTTGGACTGAGGTACCTAGTGACCAACTTTAGGACATCTAACCAGGTGGCGATTGTGGGCTGCAATCGCACCTTGATTGGATTTTGTGTGGCTATTGGGAAGTATCGCCAGCTCTTTCGGGATATGCCCCCTCTACCCCTCATTATAACCAATTGTTGCATCCTTCACTAGTATCTCTTCTGGTGGCTTCAGACCCCATTGTTGAGTACTATTGGAAGGTCCAGTGTTATTTGAGAGGAAGGACGTTACGTCTTCTAGGACACGAGCATTTTCTTTGTTTTGATTCCCCCACGCAGACAAAACCCACTTACCCATATATATGCTTCTTTCTTAGTTTATGTATGATGCACGTCTGATTACAGTTTGATTTGGATATATATTGTGTAAATATTCAACGCAAAGGCTTTTGGTTTCTATATTTCTCTCACCACTTGTTGCACACATTCACATAACTAGCCTGACATCATAGGGGAACCACAGAACCCCCGTCGTTCATGACGCTTACTCAACCTCCCTCCTATCTTAGGGGGAATATCTGGTCATACCCGCTCATCGGTACCTCCTTCACACACTCCTGCGAGTGCTACCATCTTGGGATCAGATTTGCTTGGTTCTACATTACTTGGATCAACTTCCTAAGGTCATCCATCCACTCGCTCTCCTTTAAACGGAAGCGGGGGACCCACTTCCCCACAAGGAGGGAGCACCAACCCACCTAGTCCCCATCAAGGGTCAGGTTCACAACACAACATGGCTGGAGCTAACCCTCCCCCACCACTATAGATGCCATACTTGGCCTCTCTCAACATACCGGATCTCACCAAAC